>OW387148.1:7616336-7776890 GCA_936440205.1 Lepidonotus clava
CCATCAGCGCAAGCAGCTCGTTTATAGGGGGCTGATCGACTGGTGCAACACGCCAAGTCAAACAACCCGATCAACATTACCCTTACTTGGCCGATTTTCAAACAAACATAGGAGTATCACTTGGGATTAAGAAATGGCTATCTTTGGATTTGTCTGTTTACTCGTTCCTAACTGTGCGCCTCATTGACCAATTGACAGTTAAGCTAATAATGGAGAATTAGATGCCGCCTCTCTGCATAGATAGGTCTATGTACCAGAGTACGAATACCATATATACAAACATATATACACATATATGTAAAGAAAAAAAGCATGAACAAACATATGTAGTCACGCTTTCATTTGTGCATCAAAAGTGTGCAATTTGTAAGCCATAGTTCCTGTCGACTTCAATGTTATAAGAATAAAAATTACAACGGGAATTTCACTGAGAACACATTAATGCTGAGGCAAAGTGAGATTACCCGTTCCCCCTGTGGTTAACGTCAATGGTCACATTCAATTCAGGCCCATTTTGGTGGTTTTTTTTGTCCCTTATTTGACAAGGTTTTGAAGTCAATATGATCGGAATTCATCAGGACATTGTCAAGCTTTTGTCGGTTCGTGCAATAAAACGCAGTTATTTTTTCTTTCAGGATTTCTGAAATGCCCTTCCCTCGGGCAGGGTCTTTCAGGAGCAATAAAGGCGAACATTGCCGCCGTCTGCGCCTCACATAACTCTCTCCCTCGCAGTCCAAACAGGGAAACCAATAGAAACTTGGCGTGCAAGAAAATCAAGGGGTTAGCGTGAGAAACTAGGTTGTCCTCATAACGAATTTACATCGGAGGTTTGGGAGGGGGAAAATGTCTAATGTGATTTTAGGAAAGGTTGTTTGTTTTCCCACGGCTGGCTATTGAGACCTTGGGTATATAGGTGTATTTTTTTACTGTACCATAGATGATGTTGTATGAATAATTATATTCAATACATGGATAACACTTCTTCTGGGTGTCGACGATGCCGTTTTAAGAGGGCAATTGTTTCATATGCTTCCATATATACTCCACAATGTCATTGATTACATCAGCTCTTTTGATAGAAATGTACCCCTGAGCCCTAGGTAGTTTGGAGGACGTTTTGACCAACAAACAGACTTTTTCCGAGATTGCGCAATGGACCCTCCCATAGACGCCTTGAACCCAACTCCTCCCCTGTTCCATAGGAATCCATACCCCAATACTTTGGTTCAGCCTAACGAAAAAAGGTCTATATACTAGACTAGAGAATTAAAAAGAAGTGACAGAAAACAATAATCAACATTTGATACACTGCAGATTGAGGTCCCCCAACATCCATACACAATTCAATTATAAGGGTCACGTGACCCTATCGCAGTCACGTGATCCAATCAGCGTCTCTCCCGGTCACGTGCCATCGATCTAAGGCAGAGGGCAATGGCCGCATGAGAGGGAGTTTTTTTTCCTCCGCTTGCTGCGTCCACCTTGGCTGTTATCTGCATAGTAAAGCCGGCATTCCACTAGGCGACAGACAAAACTGCCTGAGACCATGAGGTTTTAGGGCTAAAGATCGAGAGAGTGTATCAATTTTAGGTAGGAAATATCATGAGTGGGTGCTCCTGATTTACGAGAATGTTGGTAACTTTCGGTAGGAAAACTCCCGGATCTTTGGCTCCTGATATTTGGGATGCCAAAGCTAAGACTGGGAGTTTTCTCAGGTGTATTCCATTTCAAGATGTTTGACATGGACCCTAAAAATGTCTTGAAACCCTAAAAAAAAGTCTTAAACCCCTAAACAAAATTGCCAACCATCGGCAGAATTCCAAGGGATCGGGAGTCAAAGATCGTGTAGTGGAATACGACCTTTAGGCAACGATCAAAAGTCGCCAAAGGGAACACTAGCTACGGCCTGGATCGAAGGGTAGGTGGGAGGGCGCGGGGAGGGGAGGGGGGAGGGGGGCTAGGAGGAGAGAGATGGGCGGATTCTTGTCTTCGTAATCACTATTGACAAAATCCTTTTTTTTCTGCAGATGTGCAACTGCCCAAAGAGTTAATGTGAATGTAAGAAAAAACTAGAAATGAACATATTCCATGTAAAATAGACGAAATGTAAAAGAAAATGGAGATGCATTTCTTATGTTATGTACCTAACGAATATATCGAGTGTCCTTTCTTTGTGGTTTGTTCAAGTAAGAGTAGGTCATTCATCAAAATGGGTCTGCATTAAAACCTCCTACACACATCATAGAACTGTAGGGCTACAGTTCTATGCACACATCAAGGCAAAGTGATGTTGCAAAGAGTTCTCCCCAGTTTAAGAGTTCAAGGCCAACATCCTGAATAATGCTAAATGGACAATGTGATGAAAACATGATTAGAACGCCTTCACCTCCTTCTTCGACCTAGATCCAATTTGGGTCATGTCACAGAAAAACTCATTATGTATTAACGACGACCCCTTCCTCCAGGCCACTGGGGACGGATTGGCCCTCATCAGGTATGGACGTTTAATCTGCACCCTACAACCCCTCACCCTGTACCACACCAACTCCGAATGACAGCTACAAGCTGAAGTTGCAGGGGGAAGGGGGAGGAGTGAGTGGACCACTGGGTCAGGGGCTGCCCCCCATCCCAGGCAAGCAGCAACTTAAGCCCCATACCCACTTAGCGATCTTGCAGGAGACGAGCGACGAGCGACGGGGAGAATTGGTGTCGTCGTCGCCGGGCGATGGACACATCAGGCAAGTTTGATATTTTGCCGGCGATTTTGCCGGCGATTTTCCCAGCGATCCTATTGTCCGTCGCCCGTCGCCCAGAATACTCACCATACCCACGGGGCGTCGCCCAGCGATCCTAACCGCCCGACGATTTCACCGCCGATTCTCCCTCTCGCTCGTCGCCCGGCGACGGTAAAGTCGCTAAGTGGGTATGGGGCTTTAACAAGCAAGTTCTGTGACCATACTTTTTTGGTTAGTCTGTAATCTGCAGCTGCCCAATTTTAACATAATAGTTACATTATTTTTACATAAAGTTGAGACTTACTTAGATAGAATTTATGGTTTTAATTACATTATATTTTAGCGAAGTTGGGACCTTAAGCGCCATTCCCACTACGCGATTTACCGTCGGCGTCGGCGTCAGTGTTGGAGTCGGCGTAAAATTATCAAACATGCTTGATATGGATCGGCGGTCCCGTCGGCGGTCCCATCGGCGCCGACGGCCGACGCCAACGCCAACGGAACCGCCAATTGTGAGTGGGTATGGGTTGTTTATCAGAGTCGGCCGATGTCGGCGCCGACGGCCACGCCGATCTACCCCAGAATCGCCTAGTGGGTATGGGGCTTTACTGGAGGGACTATAATAACGTTATTATAACAGGGAAGAAAGTTACAGGAATGTCACAATAACATCACAGTGCGCATTGCAATATTAGGTCCGAAAAACGTTTTTGGGTGCCATCAAAATAATGTAAGAATAACCAAAGCAGAACTGAAAAGTACATTATAATGACAATATAGCCCCATACTCACTAGGCGATTTAGGCCTCGTCGCCCGTCAGTATGGTGTATCAAAATATACATGTTTGTTCTGAATCGCCGAGAGAATCGCCGGGCGATTCGGCCAGCGATTTTATCAAACGTGTATATTTCAATACACCATACTGACGGGCGACGAAGCCCAAATCGCATAGTGGGTATGGGGCTTTAAATAACGTCATATTCTTGCTTGGGTTACAGGGCTAGGGGAAGGGGGCAGTGGACCACTGTGGCCCGTTGCACAATGGGTTTCGTAACAATGAAAATATAATAAATAGTGAAAGAGTTCGTTGTTGCTTGATAAATTATTTGCAGTTATTGACAACAAAAAATTGTCCAACAATTTTTTTTCTATATTTAGAATACCCTCAAAGAGTTGTAACTTTTACAGTTTTTTCTCTAATGTCTTCCCTTTTTTTATCAATTTACATGATTCCATTCATTAGAACCAGAGATTTTTACTATTTAAGTAACAAGGGAAAATGTTTGTAACAAAGAAATATTTCCCTGTTAAGCAAAAGTTCGTTGTGCTTTCCTTGTTTGATCCTCACAACAAAATTCTTTTGTGCAACGGGCCACTGGGTTTCTTGGGTTGGAGGCTGGGGTTGGGCACTGACCCCCACCTGTTCACAGGCTACTGGAGAGACTACTGCTGGAGACCTCATGAAATCAGTCAATTAAAAGTAAATAAGGCTGGGTGCGTGTCCGGGGTGGTTAATAGGACCACCGGTCCTGGCGTGGCTCCAGGGGGCTGGAGATCTGTACTCCTACACCTTACGGATTCACCTTCCCCTCTCTCATCCCCTATCAGCTTATATTATCCTTTCTCCCCATTTTCTCCTCCCTCCCTACCTTCCTCCCTCCAAGCCTGTCATGTATTCTATTGCACACCCTTTCTCTATTCTTGTCTGTCTTGTTTTCCTCTACTGCCTCCCTTCCCATCCTCCCTGACTCCCTCCTTCCTTGTCTCCCTGCATCTCTCCCTCACTTCTTTCCTTTCCCTATCTCCCTGCCTTCCTCCTTCAACCTCCATTCCCCTACTCTTGGTTCTTCGTTATATTCCTCCCACCCGTACCCCAACCTAACCCCTCACCCGATGCCCGTTACCATAATGTTTCATTAACATTCTCTTTAGTTTTGCTGAGGTTCTTGTTAATTTGATGGCATCCGTCTCTGGAATTCAGTTAACAATGCGACGTTGCACTATGACGTTATTGTAACTTCAAACCAGCTCTCACTTAACCTAACCATTCCTTACTATGCCCTACCCGTCCTTGCCTCCCCCCCCCCCCCCGCCCAACCACGCCTCAACCCACCCCACCCATAGATCTGCATTGTTCAGCGATCTCCCGCTAGACCTGTCCGTCTCCCAATACCCTTAGGGGATGATCTGAAGCCGATTTTGATTTCTATATCTATTTCTTATCATTAAGGGCACATCAGTCTAGTCATAGTAGGTAGCTGTCCCTATCTCTCCTTCTTCAGGTTCTGGAGGGGATGAACTCCCTGATGGAGGGAAACGTATAGGCCAAAGGAGAAATATCTATCCCTGTTTACGAGTCTAGTAAAACACTAAACTTGGAAGCATTCGGTAAACGTATAGGTTTGCCATCATTTCTTTGTCGCAATCTCAATTTCATTATTTAGGTGCCTTCAGAGAGTTTCCATTAAATGAAAAGTAAAAAAAGAAGCCAATATATCATTTTGATCCTTAATATATGACTGTGTGACTGTGCATGCTATATAATTTGTATGTTAGTGACAAGGCATAGATCCAAATATCCAATACCACGAACCAAAATGTATTTTGATAAACCTAAAGATAATCGCCCCCTATGTAGAGTCGTCCAACCATGCATTAACCGAACAATTTGCAAACCACCTGCCGATCTAGTATAACAACCATGCGGTCCCATGTGGGTATTTTCTAAATTTGAATGTTTCTGATTTTTGTTTTATGATTAGTCCCTATCGCTGTGCATGCTTTGTCGCAGCAGGGATGTGCGTTAGTCCGTGGGTTTCATGGTATAGCGACCAGGCGGGTATCGCTACATTGTTTGATCATTTATTTATTTTCATTGTTTTCTAAATCATTTCCCTATTGGGTGTTACTGACCATGATTATCTATTGTTAAAACGAAAGAAAAGTCCATTTGAATATTTGTCATTCAACGTGTCTTCTCTAAGTAAGTGAAAAAAAAGAAGGTTTTATTGAAGAGTGATTTAACAAACTAGATCCGGTCATAAAAAATGTAGTTCCTGGATATCCTGAACCCGGACCCTCATGAAAGATATAGCAGGGGTGGACACAGGATTTTCGAAAGGGGGGGGGGGGGGGGTTCAGCATAAAGGCTAAGCACTGTAACCACATGCATTTGGACCCCCAGGACCCCCCTGGATAGTACATATAGTTATATTGAAGAGTGATTTAACAAACTACTTCCGGTCATAAACAATATGGGCCTAGTTCCTGTATCTCCTGAATCCGGACCCTCATGAAAGTTATAGTACAGGTATGTGGGCTGGTATGTAAGGGCAGGTGCCCCCACCACCCCACCCGCCCCAGTACAGGCCCACCCACCCCCCTTACACCAATCACAGGTGTATTACAGGTGTAATCACCTCGCCAGGTACCAGCCACAACCAGCGGGAATCCAACCAATGATAGAGCAGCAATGACAAAAAGAGAAGAATTAGGCTGGTGTAATATGGCAACAAACCGCGCATACCATGAAGTTTACTGCACGTTTATTTAAAACAGGCATGCCATAGTTTGCTTGTTTGCCACCTTTAGCTGTTCATAACAACAATACTGCGAGACTTTATAAGTATGTTAAATACATGTTCCTCGGAAAGAAATAGTTGGACAGACCATCAATTTTGTTGTGCAATCTAGACCTGAAATTGTTTTTGATTTTTACAATTGCACGTTATGGTTGCCAAGCTACTATAATTATGTTGTGTGTCTACATGGATGTACAGAAAAATAAATATACCGCAGGGTAAATGATTTCATTTACTGACAAGTTCTTATCTCCTTGGCTGTCGTCGTTAGTCGTGTACCCTGTACAGTAGCAGGGAGAGACCCATTGAGCCATCCGAGCCATCCGAGGGACAACTTATGCGAAATGTAGATTGACATGTTTTACTTTCTACTCCTGCCTACAGTCACCTGCGCGAACAATGCACATGTGACTCACTCTAGGACCGTCTTACTCATTCTTTCACAATTTTTTTTTATCATTATCATTTATTTTAAGTATATTATCTTAAGAAATATGATATCATGAAACCAAAGGTAAGGCATCAATATGAGGTTAACAGATGTTTGGGTATTTACCAAATCAAATAATAATAATTCGGTATTTGTTTGCGCTTATATTGTAACCTGACAGGCGTAGTCTTCGCATTGTGGTACACCTTTTCACCTTGATTGTTTTCCATGCTACCTTGTAGCGCTACTGTAGTCCATGAAATTTACTATTCATATGATATTGTCGGTACTAATTATCCGTTATTCCAAGTAGAATAACGAAATTCAATCTAAAGAGAAAACTTTACATATGGCTCTATTCAATCAACAAAGCCCTTACCAGCTGAAAACATGGACCTTTACTATTAACATGCAGCTGCGCACGGACGAAAGTCTGTGAAATACGTCCAGCCTTGTCTGGTGCAGCATGCCTGGCTACAAACGAACCACAATCAAACGTTGGGGGGGATGGGGGGACAATAACAGCCCAAGGTCGTATCTTCTTTCGGCGTGATCGGTCGGAGACTAAAACCCATCGATTGTCGGGAGATCGATACCCAGTGACGTGCGGCAACATGCGGAGGGTGGATTTACTTGTGGAGGTGCGGGGGGGGGGGGGGGAGGGGTAGAGACAAAGTCAACCACAGCCCATCCAAGGATGCGACTTTAATATAACGTTGCAGCAACGTTATGGTTAGTTCTGTTTTGGGTTCTTGTTACATTCATTTGATGACTCCCAATTATGTTGCTGCAATGTAATACCGTGACATTGCACAGTGACGTTATAACAATGTTTTGGTTACGTCCTTCAACCCAAATTGAATGTTCTTGTAACGTTTTATTTTGATTTCTTCCTAACCTCACCAAAAAACAATGTTATGATAACATTCTGATTTGGTGAGGTTTAAACCTCACCATTTATAATGCAATTGTCATGTGCCATCTTGGTAACAAACTGACTTAAAAAGTATGGCCGCAGAACGTTTCTGTTATGTCACAAGCTGGCTGGGAGAGTAGGGGGCTTCCACTACATATACATGCACACTTTCAAAAATGCCATCCCCAACCCCTAGGGCTCAAGTGCGCTTTGGATGTGTACAGGAATGTACGCATATTTTCAAAAATCTCAGACTGAGCTAACTAAACTGGTCGAGGTATACCAATCATGCAAGTTCCGCCAGTATGTTATGGATTCAAAATGGGCATTTTCCACATCATAATATTATTCTTTATGCTTTTATAATATTATATCTCTGCTGATGATGATGTGTTGGAGTTTAAGGTCTAATCAGCAATTTTTATATATCTATGTATTACCATCTTAAGATAACTTGAATTTCCATGTTAATGTATATCATAGGGTGGCTTAAAGCACTAGTTCCGGTCATAAACCATCTAGTTCCGGTTTCTCTGATTGACTGAGCCCCCTCTAGATTCGTATACACGCACAGAACCTCTGACCAATCCTGGCTTTCAGTGAGCCGAGCATTGGTTTTCCGGTATCTATTGGCCCGATGATTTTGACCCTCTCCCCCTTTCCCCAAGGTCATAATGTCACGCGCTGTACAGGTATATCATTGTTGTTGGGGGTGCATCTAAATAAAGGCCCGGTCTGGATTGTATTGTAAAAGTCGATATCACAAACCAATTACACGTCGTCAACGTCCGCCTGGTGTGTAGGGAGGCAGGTACATGCTGGGGACTCGGCTATACAGATAGAGCATCGATCCAACCAGCCTTGTTATGTAAAAATAAAGGCTGTATTAAAACTAGTTGATTTTATGCCTGATTTCAAAAATCAGATGTTGAAATATGGGTTAATCATACTCGTAATAGATGTCATTAGAAAGGATTTTTAATTCCCTTTCAAATGATATGCAGGATGCATGGTCTTTCACCATATTATTGGAGAAGATCGATAAATTACCTAGTTACCGGTAGTCCAAATCTCCAAGTGTAATAGAGGCTTAACGCTTTAATCCTTCAGGTGAAAGGCCCGGGTAGGGGGATTATCGCTGACATCAGCAGTTTATATAATCCCACCAGGGTGATATTGGATAATCAGGTGGGATCAAAGCTGGGGGTGACCGTCAGACTCAGGTATGATGTCCGAGGGCCTTAGGCCGAGGGGCTCTCTCTGGTCAGGGGTAGGTACGATCGATGTGTCTGAGATCAAAGTGTTCACGGTAAGACGTAGTCAGGGGGTCTGGCCAGTGAACGTGGGGCTCTGACCTCTGTCCATGTCCGCGGTCAATAATCAAAGAGCGTTTTGTTCTCAAGGAGCACAGGGCCATGTCAATCCAGCATCCTGTTTGATCGTTATACTTTGTTAACCAAAAGTTAACAGATTGGCATAGTTACAATGTTAAGGAAAAAACAGCTTGTTTATAAGTTCAGCCATTACTTATTTTTATGGTTGTATCCACCCCATTTAAGGGACGCTTCACGAGATCTCGCGAGATCCCGCAGACACCTCATCCCCCCTGCTCTAACACCTTCTATTTGGGAGCTTTACATAGCGGCATGGGAATAGTAAAAACGGGTTTACTGTGGGGCTCTAATCCTCTCTGTATGAAGTATTAAGGCCACAGCTCTCCTTGTCGACTTGTCCCTAAAGGCTGTATTCCACTATGCGACACTAAAAAATCGGAACAAAACATCGTGTGCGTGTGTGTCAATTTCACCCTTGAAAAATTGTGAGCAGAGCTCCCGATATTTACTGACATGTTGGTACCTATCAGTAGGAAGATTCTTGATCTTTGGATCCCGATTTTTGGGGTGTCAAAGATTGGGAGTTTTCCCAGGTATATTCCATGTATGGCATGTACGCCCAAAATTGGTAAGGCCTCCCGATCTTTGGACTTTTGGCCAAACATCAGCAGAATTTCAATAATTATTGTGCCAAACATCGTGTAGTGGAATACGGCCTAGGGGGGATGGCTTTTCTACCCCCTCCCCTCCTCTATCTATATGAGGACGGCGGGAAGACACATTGTGAATTGTACCTTAGGAGGCCATTAGCGAGGTGTTTGATCATCAGGGTGAACTGAAATTAAGGTGATTGGACGTCAAGCTGTTAATCAGTCATATTTGGACAAAGAATGAAAATACTCTTAATATCGTACGGTGCTGTCTATAAGTGCGACGTCGCTTTTACAAGCCTCACAATTAAGGCGACAAGATCGCGTTCATAAACTATGATGTATACGCGATACATTCTGATTATATATGAGTAGTGCATGAAAATGGGAATTAGATGCTTGGTATATACATTGTACGTCATGTATGCCACTCATTATAGTCCTGCCTATAGGTGTGACTTCACGTCAGTTGACTTTACTATTTATACGACAATAATCTGAATTAATTAAAATATGTACGCGAATGTTTGGTTATATACAGAAATGGGAAACTGAAGTGTGTCACGTTGATTTTACGTCCTGTACACACAACATGCATTTTATGAATCGTAATAGCAATATGTCTATTATGTATATAGAATTGCCATTGTATCTTAAGTCGCTTACATAGGTTTTACAATATACACAACCTTATTACGTGGATTTATCATTGTACATGCGACATGTTAGTAGTATATGGAAATGGACTTTCGGGTATGTCTTATAAACAGTTTATCTTATACACACGGCGTCATGGTCACATCATTATAACATTTTGATTTATGATAAGAAACACGTCGCATACACGACATTGCGTGTGTAACCGGTTTGATTAACCAATGCACTGTTATTTACCATTTTCTATTAACCCTGCGGTAAGTAGGATTACTCCTGTCTTTCCTCACCTCCAGCCACAGTTTATTATATTAAATGTGTGTATCCAGAAGTGTACATTCTTTATCAGTGGCCGATCCAGGTTTTTGAAAATGTGGGGGAGCGCTAATAAAAAAGGGGGCTCTCCCCTTGATTCCAAGAATTTTACAATGAAAAAAAGCCCAAATTTGGCCCAAAAAAGGGTGGTGGCTAGCGCCCCGGCACACTCCTCTATATCCGCCACTGTGTCAACATGAAAAGTGAGTAAGGCCTTTATTCCACTTTGTTGATAACTGGTACCGCAAGCAATTCATAGAAAATCTATATAAACTAGCAGGGGCCACAAGCAGAGGCCCCAAGCACCTATATTCCACCTTGCGGTACCTGACAAACAAGTTTGCAGCAGTTTGCTTGTGTTTTTTCATGGTGCCGCAAGCAAGTAACGCATAGTGGAATATAGCCTTAGTGCTGTACAGCATATCTATAAATGACATCAATCTGCTTTCGATGCACATCTCAGCTGTACTTCTTATTGGTTCATTCCATCAAATCTAAGTCTACAGGAGAAACTCGTTTAAAGTTTCACGGCCTTTATCCCTACCCCTCCCTGGGTGGGCGGAGGTTCGGATTATCTGCTATTAGTCTGATTAAATGGACCTTCGTCTGGGGGAGAGCTGAGACGGGGAGACGTTAAAATGCAAAATCTGATGAGGTGAGGGCAAATAAACGTGAATTTTGAAGCATTAAACCTGTATTTTGAAGCATTAAACCTGTATTTTGAAGCATTAAACCTGTATTTGGAAGCATTAAACCTGTATTTTGAAGCATTAAACATGTATTTTGAAGCATTTAACCTGTATTTGGAAGCATTAAACCTGTATTTTGAAGCATTAAACCAGTATTCTACATGTTGATTATGGTGGACATTATAAAAATCGGGAGACAGATTTAAGGTTAAATATGACTATAATTGTTATCGCGAGAGTAGTTTTACAATTCTCTTTTGAATGGTTTGTAGAATGTATGGTTTCATCCAATATTTCCCGTGAAACTTAAACCAATACAAAATCTCCAGAACTCCCCATCAATAATTCTTTCATCAAAATGAGGTGATGCAATTCGACTATTCCATAGTTATGAGCGTGTTCTTACTATCTCCATTTATTATCAAATGACTTATATCTTTCCTATGAAACACAAGCTGAAAAGGCAACTATTGCATGTTTTCTGTTTATTCTCTGTCTTTTGACGTTTATTATTCCCCTTGAAGGACTGCCTATGGGGAAGTCTCGGGGAAGAAACGAGAACTGCAGGTTGACCCTAGATGACACAGTGTGGAAATGCAAATCCTCAATCCTCGTGTGTATTCAATGTGCCCGTCTCGCACTAGGCCTCTAAATGCATATTGGGCCTGTAGTTAATAGCCATAGACTGCGCATTCTGTGGCAAGTTCAATGCATAGGTATACAGTATGCCGGATTATTGTGATCAGTTGATAGATTACTCCTGCTATATTGGTGACTACTGCGAGTATGTTTCAATGTACCCACACAGCATGAAGTGCATCCCTCTATTTTCGTCTATTTTCATATAGAGATTTATACATTACTACGCCGTCAGCATGCCTTGCCAGCTATAGATGCAAAGTAACATTTATGTTAGACTGTGCCATCGGTATAAATTTAGATAAATAGTCGCAAGTGCGTAGTTTCAAATCTTCGCTTGCTACGCTGATTTGGCCCTGCGCTGGAGATTGATGTTTTATCACCCCAGCAAAGCCTGTATTCCACAAGGCGATTGTGGCTATCAAAAATGTTCTAATTTAATGGTTTTTGATAGAAATATCATAAGAACCCCTGCATGTTACATACCATTTGAAAGCTTATTTAAAATCCTTTCTATCGATATGTAACCCGTCTATGATTAGTGCTTTTTCCTCCTCACGATTACCGAAATCTAGAGTAAAATCGACTAGTTAAATACAACCTTAAGAGAAGTGACTACACGCTGCACATTGATTATGGGAAAGGCACTTCTCCCACCACCCAGCCAAGTGGTAACGGGTTTTATGATTGGATTGGATATTTGTACCAAACACAACCGCCTATCTTTAGCATCAGATTTCGTGTTTTCAATGATTTGAAATCGGAGAAGCATGTTGGATTGTGATTGGATGCAAATGGGCCCTGGAGGTAGACTGGGCGTGTTCGGACCGCCTCCGGGCGTGTGTCAGAAAAGGGGGCTGATCATGCCGATAACTTCGGTGCCGATTTTTGAAAAGACAGGTACAGAAAGGTGTTGTTATTCAATAAATGTTAAATACAGCCTGCTCACGAAATATTTCTGGCTATAAGCCTTTGAATACCTTTACACGTTATTGATGAAATCTAATGTGCGTAAGTTAGAAAGGATTTGGTCAAAATACTTGTACTAAATAAGATTGGGTCTATAAAGCTTTTTCAACCTATACTATTCTCTTGAAATAAAAACAATGAAGTTTAATTGAATGTGTACATTTGTATCTTAAACCTAATTGGCATTCCTTAGCTTATTCAGAAGCCAGTGATAATTACATTTCATGGAAAACCTCCTGTTTGTTTATGTCGTGAAATTGTAGGAGGCCCTGAAGTATGTATTTCCCGTTGCTGTCAAATAATTAAACTGCGTATGAGGAGAGCCTGTGAGTATGAAGGTGACTGTACGATCCCCATGGGTCGTACAGACACCCGAGGACGACCCCTAAGGTTCTTCTATATTTTATCACCCAAGCAAAGCTCAAAATATGTTGAAAATAGTGAGAATGAGGAGCAGTATGTACAGCCTGTTTATACGCACTGGCCTCTGTACGCACCGCTCGCCGGCCGTGCTAGTGCTAAATCATCTTTTATACTAGATGAAGTGTATGTCATTAAGGTACACACATACTTTATAATGCGTTGCAAACCAATAATTCCGGTTTCGAAATCAAAACATGACTATGCAATTTGTTGGTGAATACTCTTTGAAGGAAATCCCCATGGACTATCCTAAGAGAAGGGTGATGTGTTACTTAAGTATGATAGTTTATCGGGAAGCTGTGCAATTAAAAATAGGAAGCTCTATACAGACAGGAACCCCACGTGGGATCCTTATGCATGGGACTGCGGTGGGAAAACAGGCAGCGGTTCACCAACTTGGGCTCCACATGCGATAACTTCAACATTGTAGATCATGAATATAAATAACATTAATGCCAACTGAGTGCCCTCTACAAAACTGATCTTTTTTAATTCAACAAAAACTAAATCTTGTACCTATATTGACCCCCCCCCCCCTTCCCCACCCCCACCCGTGGGGTATTGCTACTCTTGGGGCCCCATGGCATTGAGTACGTACACGCATTTTGAAAAATGCCACTACTCCTCCATCCCATTGATGCAAACGTTTACTCTCTCGTATATCAATTCCACTGTAAATACCATCACTATATTTGTGTCAACTGGAAGAACATGTATTTAAACGTGATGTTGATTGTTGAATAAACGAAAAAAACGTACACAATGGAAGCCCTTTGCTCATGGCCTCCACCAATCTGGAATGATGGGTAGGTGAGCTGGTGGTTAACCCACCACAATCCGCCTAGCCCCACTGGTCGACCCGCCCCTGGTCCTCACGCCATCTCCGGCCCCCCAACGTCATGTACTTGTCAGGGGATGGTATTAGGGCCGAACTAGGGCCTGTACCGGAATCTGCCTTGATCGGCCGAGTGGGTGGGGTTGGGGGGATTTTCATAATTTCCCCACCGAAACACTACATGGTGGTTATATGGCCGCCAGAGTAGGGTTATAACCAAAAATAAAACCGCCACTGGATTTTTCCAAATAGACCTCACTACGGCGTCTTTTTGCGACATTTATTCACCTAAAAATTAAAATAAAACATCATTAATGTACTTGAAGTGGTGAAATAAAATAAAGAACACCCACCAGGGAATTATTCTAGAAGGTATAAACCCTGTGAAGTACCAGGAAGCCCTTGGCCAAAGGCTTTGTGGGGGTTATACCTTCTAAAATAACCCCCTGGCGGGTGTTCTTAGATATCTTGACTTAGCGCGCTGTTATACTACTGATCATGATTTATAGCAGATTTGGGCTGTTGCACAGCAGGTCTCGTTGAAATCTCTGCTCGCAGGGAAAGTTTTCAGATCAGTGTACAGGTATGGTTGTAGATTCTACCTGTGGAGTCTTGTTGCCATGTCTGGGGTCATGTCTGATTGTAAGATTTGGCTGTAGGGTTTGTTGCCAGGTCTGTTGTCAGGTCAGGTGGCTTTTTTTTTTGGGGGGGGGGGGGGGAGGGGCGGGGGGGGGGGAGGGAAGAAGTTAAGTAGCTAAAACAAGTTGATGACCGGCAGATATCTGATGCAGAATTTAGCATATAGACACCCTCCTTCAGGCCTGTGATCCGCAATATTTCGCAAAGTCCACTCACATGTAAATCACATCTACTGAAAGCTCTAGCAGGCGACGTGTATTTCAACATTTCAATTATCTATTCTTTTCAGTTTGATGCAACAAGACCTTTAAATACGTACAACAATTAGCACCAACTTGCAACCAATAATTGCAACATGAATATGTTTTATCATTTGTATCCATTTATGCCTCTGTGAATAACCTGTACTGTTCAAGCTGTTTGATTTATGTCACTGCCTGGATATATTCTTTCAATATAAACTAAGCCATTTGTGGTGACATTTAAGAGTTTATCCCATTTGTTGAAATGTAATGTCAATAGGACAATTTAACACATTAACCATGGAAATTATATGGGTTTTTTTTTAATAGAGCTTCTTCCAATAGTGATAGCTGCCTCACATTAATCAAGCCTATTGGTTTATGGTCCAGTGGTTGCAGCACTCCTGTAGATTAAGAGGGGTTCTTTGTGGTGGCCTTCACGACTGGTTAACCTCATTATGACCGCCTTAATTGAGTGATTAGATCGTGTTTTGTCTTTAGTTGCCTCCACTCCCTTCACTCGGCGTCAGGCTTCTCTATAATTAATGCCATTTCCATTAGGACCTGCCCCGCCACCTGACGACACCTCCAAAAAGTAATTCTCTTTAAAGGAACACTCTCATGTCGTCTTTCCGTCTGCCACCTGCCCCCAAAGTACGGAAAATCGTAAAAATCGCCATCACTAATTCATGGACGCCGCCAATTTTATAACTGTTGGGGGACCACCCTTGCGGTAAACACATAATTCAACGGATGTAATCCTTCCCAACTCTCTGAGAAGTTGGAGGGGATAGGGTGGGTGCTAAGGAGTCTTTTTAGGGAGTGACGTCATAAAATTTAACTATGGGATGAGGTATAAGCCCATCCCACATTGGGGATTTTCCAGAGTTGACAAGGATTTGACAAAATAACTATACAGGCTACCCTTGTTTCCTAGAGTTGGGGTTACTGAAACAAGCAAAGATATTTCATAGCAAACTGTAATATAAACTGTACTGGAAACTGGGATGGGCTTATTAGGAAGTGGTGTATGCTTATGGCTTCACAGTGAGTTGTGTGACGACCTATGAGGCAAATTACCATGGAATGTGAGGCAGCAGCTTTATGATAATGTATGGAGCAATATGCCAGGAGATGTTGTAGGTCTAAGACCGTGGCCTCGGGGTAAACTATCAGGGGTAGCACTACAGGGCATTGTCAAACCTCGGTAACATGGTAAACTCTTGAAAGCTTCATGGCAAGCTATGAGACATCAGACATTGTACAGTAAAGGACAAAGTATTAAAGGTTATTTCAAGGCAGTTGTGGTATGGTAAACTACACGTATAAGGAATAATACTGTAGGACATTGAAAGGCGATGACTTCAAGGTGAACTATGGGTATAATTACTCTATGAGACGTTGTTTGACAGTGGCTTCGTGCTAACCTACGGGTTGTTGTAAGGTGGTGACCCCTCTAGTAAGGCATTAGTCGCACTGCCAGTGAGAGTCATTAGGCAGGGGTTTTATGTCAATCTAAGGTGTATTGTAATGTGGTGGCTCCATGGTGAACTATTGGACATAATTACTCCATGGGATGCTGTAGGGCAGTGGCTTCATTACAAACTATTGGTTGGCTGTTGCAAGGCGGTGACCCCCTGTAGTGAGGCATTGGACGCACTGCCATTGAGAGCCCGGAGGTAGTGGTTTTATGTCTAGCTATGGGGTGTTGTAGAGTGGTTTCTGCATGGTGAACTATTGGGCATGTTTACCCTATAGCTGTAGCATGTTGTAGGACAGTGGCTTTATGGTGAACTATGGGCTGTTGCAAGGCAGTGACCCATGTAGTGAGGCATGGGACGCACTGCCAGTGAGCGTCTTGGGGTAGTGGTTCTATGTCCAGCTATGGGGTGTTGTAGGGTGGTTTCTGCATGGTGAACTATTGGGCAATATTACTCTATGAGAAGTGTTAAAGCAGTCATGACAACTTATGGGTTACTATGATGTGGTGGCCTTATAGTGAGGTATTGGACCCACTGCCAGTGAGAGCCGAGAGGTAGTGGTTTTATGTCTAGCTATGGGGTGTTGTAGGGTGGTTTCTGCATGGTGAACTATTGGGCATAATTACTGTATGGGAAGTCATGGCATGCTATAGGGTTACTGTGGTGTGGTGGCCACATAGTGACGTTTTGGACGCACTGCCAGTGAGAGCCCTAAGGCAGTGGTTTTATGTGAACCTATGGGGTGTTGTAAGGTGGTTTCTGCATGGTGAACTATTGGGCATGTTTACCCTATAGCTGTAGCATGTTGTAGGACTGTGGCTTTATGGTGAACTATGGGCTGTTGCAAGGCGTTGACCCCTGTAGTGAGGTATAGGACGCACTGCCAGTGAGCGTCATGGGGCATTGGTTTTATGTCCAGCTATGGGGTGTTGTAGGTCGGTTTCTGCATGGTGAACTATTGGGCATTATTACTCTATTGGAAGTCCTAGCATACTATGGGTTACCGTGGTGTGGTGGTCTCATAGTGAGGTATTGGACCCACTGCCGGTGAGTATGGTGAGGCACATGTTTTTATCTGAACCTACGGGGTGTTGTAGGGTGGTTTCTGCATGGTGAACTATTGGGTTTAATTACTCTATGGGAAGGCATGGTATCCCATGGGTTACTGTGGTGTGGTGACCTCATAGTGAGGTATTGGATACTTGCTGACCCAGCCAAGGATGTGACATTATTATAACGGTGCAGCAATGGTCTGGTTGGTTCTGTATTTGGTACCTGTTACTTTTGTTTTGATGACTCCCAATTATGTCACTGCAACAAACTGCAGAGATTAGCCGGCTCGAGGCCTAATCCGCCCAGATTAAGACGGGTAGCGCCCCCTGACGAGACGCCAGCTTTAATGGGCCCTCCGCCCTGATATGGCTGCTTTCTCCCAGGTCGGCGCTCCTAATCTCCTGATTAGAGTGGGTCGGGAGGGGCGGGGCGGGGACGTCACGCACGGGGTCGGGGACACTCTGCAGCTTCAACCCTCTCAGTACAAGAATAAGCCCATCCCATATAGGGGATTTCCAGGGTTGGACAAGGGTTTTACTATATTCTCCTATAAAGCGTCTTTGTCTCCTAGATTTAGGGTTACTGAAATAAGCAAGAATTATGTGCTCCTATATCCCCATGTATTGATAAAACATGATTTCTATAATTTTACTAACTGATAGATTTACAGGTTTGCCAGCCAATCAAAATGCTGTTTTTCAGGGAATATTGGGTCGGACATTGTAGGTTGGGCTGGCAGGCTTTATCATTGGATCCCATGGGGGAAAAGCCAATGTATAAAGCTGCACATTACAATTTTATGAAGAAATTGTCTCAACCAAATTGCTTTGGTTAATTCTGTATTATGCAACTGTCTTTATGGGAAAAGCACAGAGGCAATTTTGAAAATATTTCTCGGTAAACTTTAACTTTGGCCTATTGTCTCTGCACTGTAGCAGTCACTTGGTCAGCCCCAGTGGCCCGACCACCACAAGTGAAAACCATTGGAATGCATTTGAGCCAGAGCCCGTTGTAATCTTGTAATTCAAGTATAAAGGGACGGAAACAAGGGTGTCCAGAGGGTCCTGACCCCCCCCCCCCCCTTCCCCTATGGTGGACCCATAAACTAGGCGACATGGTCAGGGTATATAACGGGAGCTCAGCTTGACGTTGACCTGGTCATTGTCTCTCTTGTTCTCTAACTCGTAATCTCCTGATTAGAGTGTGTAGGAAAGGGCTGGGTGGACTAGCATCACGCATGGTATTGGGTATTAAAATATTAGGGAGCTTGAGGTTTTATCTCGGATGGACATGGCCATGATGATTGACCCAGACCTGATGGTTCACACGGCGTTTACTTGGGGCAATATCTCAACTTATCTCGTGACATGTGGGGCATCGAGTCTGTTGTGGGGTACACAGTGCCCTTGACTCAGGGGGGCAGTACGTCAGGACCTGAGAGATCCTAAACCAAATGTACCGTCCTCCTCCCCCCCTATACAGTCCCTAATCTTCTGGTTGTAGTGGGCAGGGAGGGGTCGGCCGGGCATCACACTCATTGCCGGGTATTGAGATAACGACACCAGGGTAGGCCTCTGCTCTGTGTATCAGTCGGCAGTAGGTCAGGGTATAAGGGGAGCTTGGCTTGATGTTGATGTGCTCATCTCTCTAAATGAGTGTACCATCGTCTCTCTTGCCGAGCCAAGGATACACCATTGCAGCAACATTCTGGTTGGTTCTGTATTTGGTTCTTGTTACATTCTTTTGATGACTCTCAATTACATCGCTGCAACGTGCTGCCATGACGTTGCACTATGACATTATTACAACATTCCAGTTATGTCCTTCAACCCAAACAGAATGTTCTTATAATGTTCTGTTTTGGTTTTGTCCTAACCTCACAAAAAATACGAGGGTATAATGATGCATTTGTTACGTGCCATCTTAGTAAGTAACAAACTGACTAAAAAAAGTGAGGTTGCAGAACATTTCTGTTATGTCGCAAGCTGGGTTGGTGGTCTATAACTCCTAATCTTCTGATTAGATTAGGTAGGGTTAGGATGAGGGGTTTTTACAAATGGTATCTGGTATGGAAACAATGACACGGGCCATGGCGTCCATTCTTTTATAACTGGGATCGTACATTTCAAGTCCTAATTGTAATATTGAAAATAATACATATTATATAAATATACAATGTTTCACATCATTGAATCAAACTTTTAAGCCAGATATTTTCACTTATGAGTGCAGCAAGAGTTAATTTGATGTAATAACTGTGTACACAGGTATGGAATATAATTATGTTGATATTCAAACGTCAATTTGTATTAGCTTGTGATTTTAATGTTAGTCTGTTATGGCACTTTCAACAGTATTCAGTAATTAAAGCACTGGAATTCATTGGAACGCACATACATGCCCAGCCATATCCCACACTAGTTATAGGCCGAACAGAACAAGGAAGAGAAAATCTGGGTACGTAGAATTGATGATACAAAGGGTTCACAAGGTTACTGCGTCTGCGAAATAAATGAATGAAGATTGGATGGCGAGCACAGTGGAAATAATACAATTATAGATATTGCAGCTGTATGATTGATAGTTTAACTTATATCAAGGTTTGATAGTTTCTAGGTAACTTCTACAGACAATATTAAAATCACATTAGATAAGTGACATCGGCGCTTGTGACATTCGTAAACAGCGGATGAGAGTAATGAAGTAAAGAGTGGCTGCTGTGTAGGCCAACAGGTCCCGGATCTAACCGAGTTACGCGAGCTGGTAAATCCTGTATTCCACTAGGAGATTATGACTTCTGTTAATTTGGTTTTTTAAACTTGCAATCAGTTTTATGACAAAAGAAGATGCATGACACATCTCATATGAAAGATAATTAAAATCTCTTTCTAATGATATGTAACATGTCTATGGTTAATCAATATTGACTCTGCCGACTTTTGAAATTGGGAATAAAATCAGCTAGTGGAATTCGGTAAAGTTGTCTATGATTAATGCTTATTCACATTGCCAATCTTTGAAATCAGGAGTAAATTGGCTAGTGGAATACAGCCTTTACACAACTGGAAATGATATAATTATAAATATTGCAGTGCTATGATGTGATTATCTAACTTATATAAAGTCAAGATAACTTCTGGTTAATTCCTACAGATGACGCCTCCATCACATTAAATGAAGTGACATCGGGTCTGTGCCAATTGTACAAAGTGCGGATGAGACTAATGAAGTAAAGAGTGGCTGCCTTTTAGACCGACAGGTCCCGGATCTAACCCAGTTACACAAGCAGGCAAAGTCTGTATTCAACTAGGAGATTCTGACTGCCATTAATTTGTTTTTGTTTTAAACCTTCTAACTAATCCTATGACAAAAGGCCATGCATCCTGCATATCATTTGAAAGAGATTCAAAAGCTCTTTCTAACGATATGTAACATGTATATGGTTAATCCATATTCACGATGTCAATTATTAAAATCTGGAAATAAAATCAGCTCGTGGGATTGCAGCCTCTACACAAGCAGGCACACCTAAAACCAGCCTCTAAACAAATACAATACCGCTCCACAGACACCAACCATGCTGACTCGACAGTTTTCCGCCACATGACATTTGAGAACTCGTATTTTGGACTACGCTTTTCCTAGTTTTGTGTCGGATTCACCGTCGATTGTGCAACAAGCCACTGGTTTCTGATTCAATCTAGATGGACGTGTGCTACCTAGGAGTTAGCAAAGTGAATGTTGTGGATATTGAATGTTAGACGATCCAAACAAGATACACTAATATCCAAAGAAAGACTAGCTACCATTTTCTAGTAACTATTGCTAGTAGTTGTACTCTTTCTACAAAAACATCATCGACTGATACACACTTAAATAGGAGCTAAATATGATCATCTGTATTATTCGTCAAATCATATTTTCATATAATATGATAATGGGCGCCTACATTTTCATTAGCACCCCCTTCTATACCTTTCGAATTTCTGGATATTCTCCATCCAATATAGATCCCAGAACAAAAAAGGTTAATGTTTGTATTTCTTGACAAGATGTTTTTTAACCCTTCGATGTTTATTCGGTGTCTATACTAGAAGGCAGATCCCAGCCAACCTGCGACATAACAGTAACGTTCTGCAACCATTCTTTTTTAGTTGCACATAACCAAATCAGAATATTATTATAACATTTTTTTTTTTTTGTTTTTTGTTTTGGGGGGGGGGGGATTAGGATAAAACCATAACAGCTTTACAAGAACATTCTGTTTGGGTTGAAGAATGTAACCAGAATGTTATAATAATGTCACAGTGCAATGTCACAGCGGTGCAATTGCAGCAACTTGATTGGAGTCATCAAAAGAATGTAACAAGAACTAACACAGAACCAAACAGAACGTTGCTGCAATATTATAATAACGTCCTATCCTTGGCTGGGATTATATTCAGTTAATGCCTGAGTAAAATACCTCTCTGTGCAAACACCGAAGATAGACCTATAACTGTGCAGTCCCTGCTTCCTATGGCCGTCTTGGGTAATGAATATAGACTCTAGATGGCGTTATATGACACCGTCATATCGTCCTGCTGGCTCGCCTAGGCTTTCAGAATAATGTAATAAATGTAGGAGCTATTGCCAAACGGAGGAGGCAATATGCCCGGGTAAAAGGACCCAGCCAGGGCCCAGTGTCTCGTAAACATCTCAGGGGGGAAGACGGTGTACAGAAGGACTACAGCTGGAGCTTATATTGACTGTTTACTAATACCCTTTACAGACTGGCCCCAGAATGCGTATGTCTGTTTTGAACCGGCAAGGTAGGTCTATTTGAGGCTAGTCTGTTAGGGGTCAGTGGTGGATCCAAGTGGGGAGGGGGGGGGCAAAGGGGGCAATCCCCCCCCCCCCCTAGACTGAGTGGATTTTTTTCCGAATAACCTACGGTTGTTGGTTTGTACAAATCTGACACTATTTATTTTCACCTTTTTGATAGGGGTGGTTGGTTTGCCCCCCCCCCCCCCCCCCCCCCCCATATGACCGATTTTGGATCCGCCCCTGGAGGTATTAGAAATTAAGGTCGGATAAAATATGAGTTTTTCTGTCATTTGAGTTGAGTCAATGACAGGGTTAATAAAAACCCTGAGCCAACAGCTCTTGTATGTGGTGACCTGCCTGTTGGGACGCTGCACATAAAATATAGCTGCCTTTGAAAAGGTGCAGGGCTCTTCCACCTCATAGATCAGTTCATCCTGGAGCAAGGCTGAAATAACCCAGCGCCAAGAGCTACTGAATCGGGTAGTTCAGACCAACAAACATAAATCACAGCCTTACTTTAGTACTTGAGTCACATGTGTCGTCTGGTGGGCCCTGACCCCCTGATTTAATAACCCTAACAGAAGAGGGATATAAGACCAGAAGGGGAACGGCCACAACTTTCAAATTCAAGTGAAATACTTACCAAAAGAATATATCAGCTGGGGTAACTATAGGGTGATAGGGGCCTATTTCTCCTCATGTTCACAATAATAATGCTTGATATCATCATAAAATCCTTTTTTTCGAGTAAGGAATCCTTACGAGGAAAAAATATTAAGATAAAAAGTGTTGATATCATCAAAAGCCAGACTGACTACACGTCAGACTAGTAGAGTAATTTATTACAAAGATATTTCAAGAATAGGCCTTTTGAAATGTTGGAATGATGACCCCCACTGGGATTATGCCTGTCAGTGGCGTAACCAGGTGGGTTCCTGGGTGTCTGGACCCCCCCCCCCCCCCTCAATCTCCCCAAATGAAAGTAAAAGTGAAATATAAGATATTTTGTTGGAACCCCCTTAAATTCGCTAGGAATCTCCTAAATTTTGATTTGAACCCACTTTGGGGCATGTTCTGCCCTTTATATACACCCCCTTCCCTTTATATGCATTCACTTGAAGCCGTCTCAGGTTTTCCCGAGGCCCCCTCAGGTTTCAGGCCTCAGTACGGCCCCTGACATTAGCCGCTGCCGGCCGCTGATTGGACGGGAGGACGCCCTGACACTAAGGTCTCACGCCACAGAACATTTTCTGTGGCCGCCATTAGGGCATCATCAGAGGCAGTAATCACTGACCAGAGGGGAAGGGCCCCTCTTGGAGCACACTCCCTCCCCCCCCCCCCCCACCGACCCGCCTCCCCCAGCCCCCCTAAACGAAGGCACCCAGCCAGTTACCATGGAAACAAATGAAATGCCCGCGGGGAAAACGACCCTCTGACGGGAGCGGTGTCACCGTGTCGTCGGCGGCGGGGGTCTTCTTTCTCTGGTCATCGCTGGGGCCCTAGACCCTTAAACCTGACAGGGCCATTTCTTAAAATCAACATGCGACAAAATGGCATTGCAATATTAGTGAACAAGAAAGCGCTACATAACACGCTTCTTAATTTTGGAGGAGAACGACTTTTCTGGGCTACTGGGTACCAGCCATAGGTTTTTGGCGTACACGCAGGGCACCAGGGGCCAAGAAAGTTCCTGGTGTGTTACACTGATAACCTACTGCTGGTACCCAGTGGCCCAGAAAAGTAGTTTCCTCCTAATCCGACATGTGAAATGACAGCCTCTTAGAGGTGACATGTAACATAAGGAGTTGATTGACAGGCGACATCTCCAGTGGCGGAGACAGTTGGTGGTGGGGAGGAGGGGTTCAGAGATGCCACTCCCCGACCGTCAAAATGTAGGAAAATAATTTAATATGTAAATGTTTGAATTTGCAGAAGTTAATAGCTTATAACAACATTATACATGCCTCTGGTGGTTGGAAGTTCAGTTGGAGGCAAAATATTTTCTGAACAAATACAATCTCAAGTTTCCTACTTTTGTGTAGGAACTGTAAATATGGCTATGCTGTTTTCCTAAACAGAGTAGTCCTCTATTTTGCAATTAGGAATATACTAGAGACTTAGTTTTCTGTATCCCTGGTGGCACAAAGGCTGAACTAATTCCTACTTTGCTAGTAGGAAGATCATATGATACTGTGTAAAGGAGAGTTCCTACAAAAAGTAGGAAATGGAGGAATACCATTCTAATCCATTCAAGATCAAATTTTAAGCTTATAATTGACTAAAGCAATAGGGCGATGAATATTTAATAGAAAAATGTAGGGATTTTAATAATTTTTCCTTTTTTTTGAAAAAGTAGGAAATCCTACAAAAGTAGGAAAAGTGGCATCTCTGGGGGTTTAAGGGTGTCCTGACCTTTTTTGTGGGGGACATACACTTGAGAATGACAAAAACACGTGTGCATTATTGCGCGACGTTTAAGTACTTAGCCTATATGCAGACCTCTCCCTTTCCAAATCCTGTATCTGCCCCTGCATCGCCATTTCTTGAATTCGACATACGACATGGGGACCCCCCATCCACATCCCCTATAGAGCCCGTCCCCAAACTGCGGCGACGAATGGTTAGCCCGGTCCGCCGCTCGCCGCCGGTCACGTGGGTCCGACCGGAAGTCCCTAATTATCGCCCAGTAGAGGGCGTTCTGCGGGCTAAATCTACGTCCTACATCCGGGCACCTGGGTGGACGTATATATATACCTGCCTACGGCCAGAAGGTGGTAACGGGGTCGAGAGGGGATCCAGGTATAGCTGGAACACCTTGCTCCCAATATTCTATGTGATAGCTATCAAACAACTACGTAGCCTACATGTGTATAATATGCATGAAAAGGGCCTGGGTCACTTATCAGAGTAGCGGATGGAACCATGATATAATATGTATGCATGCATTTATGTATGTATGTATGTATACATGTATGTATGTATGTATGTATGTATGTGTGTGTGTGTGTATGTATGTATGTGTGTATGCATTAATTAATTAATTTATGTATGTATGTATGTATGTATGTATGTATGTATGTATGTATGTATGTATGTATGTATGTATGTATGTGTGTATGTGTGTATGTGCGTTAGTATGTACGTATTACATATGTACCTATGTACGTATGTACGTATGAATAATCTACAATGTAAACATGAAAAGGGGGTACATTCAATCTTAAACAAGGGGTTGATGGGACTGGACTGAATCTGAAACCTGCTCCAATCTCTTTATTAGTATACTACTTCATGTGTGTTCAGGGAGTCGCCCGTAGGCCCGTGAACAAGTATTCAATGGACGGATTTGGTGTGCGCCTCTCTATGCTTTGTCTAAGTTTTCTGTTTTGATATATCATATTTCCCCCCTTTTATATATATATTTATATTTATAATAATAGGCATAGGTATATATATATATATGTATTATATATATATATATATATATATATATATAATACATTATACAATGTGTGAGCATGGAGATAGATTATACAATGAAACTAAAGAGGGTTAGTAAACAGAACGTCACCCCAGTTAAGGGAATAATCGGTATGTTGTAACGTAATGTTTTCAATCTCCATCCAGTCAGAGGCGAAAGCCACTTCCGATGGGCCTAGGCCTGGATGTATTGGGTCCCACTGTTAATGAGATTTACAATGACTATACAGATAGATCTATGTGGGTTCAGGGGACGAACCCCTCCTTGTTGAAAGCGGCCTAATGGTATGAACAGTCGACACCCATTGTGGGAGCGAGAGGAACGAGCTGAAGCCACACTCACAATGGATCTCATAGACAATAGACCACTGACAATGGACAACTACCACGAATATAGAGTGGAATCAGACTTCCACGCATGCGAACTGTGTGTGGAGACGGTTGCTAGGGAAGCCGGGAAATAAATCATGTTCATTTCCGGTCACGTGACCCTGATTCCGACTGTGTAATGTATGTCCGACGTCAGGGGCGCCCCTGACGGGCATTATCAACACTAATCAGTCACGTGCACGGTCAGGTGACCACCCTACAGGGCCGATGACGTCACTGTGGGAAACGTTATACAGGGAGGAAATCAGAGATTGTAGCACCTAGGTAATGCAATAAAGAGTGCTAAATTATGACTGGCCGAGTGGAATTTCACCCCCCCCCCCCCCCCCCCACAGAGGTTAGGCCCAAGCGCCATACTCACGTGGTGAATTAAAACCAAGTCGCCAAGCTAATCAGTTCTACCAGAATATCCTGCTGATTTTATCTTTCATTCATATGAAACATTTCATATGTGTAATTTCGTGTACAATTTTGCATGCTGGGATATACTATCTAGAGATCCCAATCTATGCAATACTCAGTTGATTCTCTTGGTTGCCATTGGCTGATTTGTGTGCCGCTTTAGCCTTGTGGGTATGGGGCGTTAGCCAGCCACAGGGCTTATGGCCTCCCCTTTAACACTCTAAAGAGGCTACATGACGATCTATGCGTGTAACCCCATGGGGATACCGGGGTCGGGCTTCTACTCCTGGTAAGAATAGGCCCCCAATAGCCCCTGCTGATTGTAAAAGGCAATGATAGGAGGGACCCAGCACTGACCAAATGACTTACCCTGGCTGTCGGTACAGCATATAACATCCATCACTCACTCACTCTATGTTTTATAACAGTGTCAAACTGTTCACCTATGATACTACAAACGACAAAAACGTGTTTTGCAAATGTAGCAGCTATAGTAAAATGATGTCTTTCTTCAAGGGTTTCTGTGGCTACCTTTAAATGGTGTCCCATCTGATGGACCTGATATGCACATGTGTACTGAACAGGTGTTTTCAAGTCCAATTTATCATTGACGATGGTTTTCCTTGTTGATAAGGAATTTCTTCTGGACAGACATTGACAGGTTTAATTTGACAAATAAACCGTCGGGATGCTCTTGGATTATATTAAGGGTGCAGCTTGAGGAATTATTCCGGATGAGATTCAGCGGAGTTAAGTCTTGAGCATTACAGCCATTATTCGCTGTTTCCAACATCGACCTGCACAATAAAGTCTGAATACTGGCCTCAAGATGCATTGTTTTCGTCCTTTCTGTCCTTTGGTGCTTCTACCAAAGACAAAAGTCTATTGTCGCCTTTTTCTAATGATAAATGAGTAGCCCTAGCCCTGGTTTACACTTGACGATGTTTCCTTCATAAAAGGGGATCATTCATTAGTTACACACCAAGGGGTGGGGGTTGAACGGTTTGGTACATCTCTGATGCGCATTATATTATGCTAAAAGGGCAATGTAGGTCTAAAAATATAATATTATCAGAATGGATGGGCAATTAATGGCTACAGATGGCTCTTGGATTACGAATACTCAGTGTTATAATTATAGTCGTGTTTCATTAATACTTATGAATTAATGTAATCGGTAGCAAACGTTATATCTCTCATATGTTTCACGTCACTAGGCTTCATACCCAAAAGGCTAACCCATCCCTCTGTATGTTGAAGGATTGGACATTATTGTAGGACCAGGTTGTGAATAAATGACAGATTGTTGAATATCAGTAAGCTATCAAAATGGACGTTGAGGAATCTCTTCCTGATTCCGCTCTGATACCCCAGTAAGCCTCGTCAAAGTGGCGGTAGTATGAGGATGAGATTTAGGCCCTAGCGCCCCCAAACGCCGCCAGAACCACACCTCCAGAGGACATGAATAAGCAATAATCATCAATAATATCGCCGTCAAAAAGACGCTCGTCATTTCCGGCTGCGTCCGTGTCTTACGCCAAAGGCTAGTGCAAGATTGATCCGCTAGGGGGCGATTTGCAGCTTCCGATGTCATGTTTACATCCGACCTTGTCCAATCATATTATTTCCTTTTCCGCAACATAATGAGGCAATCTATTTGTATAAGAAATGATAGAGTCACATTTCTTTAATTCATTAATAAATCTATAATTATTCTGGTGTAGCCTATCCGTTTAGGGGTTTCCTTTCGGGCTTTCCATTAAGTATACATGTATGCATGTTTTTAGATGTGCATATGTAAGGCCCATTTAAAAAATACATTTCAGATTAAACCCCAGGGAATTAGCCTTTTTTCATTATCATTTATTGAACCACATTTACAACGAGGTGATCTTCCCTGTAAGTAACATTGATTAAAACAATAAACATTCATTACATTGAATCGAGTTTGAGAAATATGTGTTATATTATCAATATATATATATATATATATATATATATAATCAAAAGGTTTGAGATTACACCTTTATGATAAGTAACAGGCAATACAGTTGTTCGGAAGTATATAAGTTGGTTTGAGTTTAAACCAACTGAATAAGAAATATATTTAAGGACTAGTTTGAGATTAAACAGTCCGTATATAAGTAATAATTTGATCGGACTAAATTGCAAGAGGACAGCAGAGTCAGATAACTGACAAATGCATATAAACTCATATTTTCTCATCAATGTTGTAGGTGTGTAGTCTCTTAACGTTCTCAACTTCCTTTATCTATAAACTATCATATATTTTTAATTGCTTCCTGTCAGAAGAAGAAGAATGCTTTCCTCATCTAAGATTAATTACTTGGAGGGGAAACTCCTACCAAAGTGCTGACCCCTGGTGACGATAGAACCAGAGCCTACACAAATACACTCTGTGGGACCGGGGAGGACGCAGGGGGCAGGCCTACTGTTGACACGCTACCCCCGACCTGATGGCCTCTCTAAACGGAGGCGGCCAAAGTGTGCCCGGGACAAATGACCGGGGACCACGCGTGCCTGTTTCGGTGGACACTGCAGGGGCGGATCCAGGGGGTCCAGACCCCTCCCCCCCATTTGTGGACCCCTAAACTACAAAAAGAGGGGAAATCGCCACACACATACACGCACCTAAATAGGACGTCCCTGTCACGTTCTGGTTTGGTGAAGTCAAGACTGCACCTCAAAAGGACGTAATTATTACGTTGCATTAATGTTATGCGCAAACTTCACTATATAATTACGTAGTAATAACTTGATTTTAATGACCAAAAAGTGACAGTCGCACAACATGGTAGTTACGTCGCTTCTTGGTTGGGTAGCCTTTATCCTGCCCCCCCCCCCCCCCCCTTCGAGAATCCTGTATCCGCCCTGGGCACTGGGAGCTGACCTCGGTGGAACTGGTCACTAGTAGGACAGGGAAGAACACCATGCTAAAGACTGAAACCCTAGATACACGCGCAATGTGGTAGATCCCAGCCTCAAATGATCTCAGTGTATGTTCTGTCAGTCATGGCAGTAAGGGTTGTAATGGGTATAACAAATTAAGAATATATGTCCTCTAAATCTTTGGCTTCACTAGCATTCATACCAAAATGGCTACCTCGTCCCGTGTGGCAGAGGAACTTGCCAATGTGGGTCCAAGAGAATATCCAGCCAACCATTCAAATCGGTGAGTCCATCCTAGCGGGGCCAACAGCATGCACCCTGCCCAGTGATATCATACAAATTGTAGTCAACTATATTGACTGATTGGCTGCGCATTATCTAGACTGGACCCTCATTCACAAACTATGAATTTGGACAAGAAAATTAGAATTGAATCCAAGAGATGGTTTAGAAGAGATGGTTGTATATTATCTAGTTTGTTTCCCATCACAATTTATAATGACATGCTTGGCAAAACATACTTTGAGACTTGTCAGTACCACAGTGCGCACGCCCGTGGTACTTCAAGCATGTGTGAACTTTCCTGATACCATACTCCCTTGTCCCTGGGTTGGCCCTGCTCACGGGCCGGCCCACAGGATACAGAAACCACATCTTGGGTCGGCCCCCGTCTGTTGACCCGTGGCGCCCACTATCACCCCCTGTTTGTCCTTGGCCTCCCTCACCGTGGGTAAACCTGTCAAGGAGCTATCTGATTTTACTGCACGACTCAATATGGCAGTACCATATTTCAGCACAGGGCAGGGAATGTCATGGTTTACTGACTTGTTTCTTTGGTGGTGGAAAGGTCCAATTTAAAAAAGTGAGAACGGCCCACTCCGAATTTTCAAAGAACCTCCCTGGGCGGCTGTTATTGTCGATAATATACTCGATAATAGCAAATGCAAGTCGGGGCGTGGCCAGCCCTCAACAGAGAAATTGAACATTCCAGGTAAGTTAAAAGGGGTTACACTATAACTTTCTCGCAAATTCCTAATATTTTTAAACCTTAAGAGGGGTCCCTAGGAGCCCTCTCACCACCCCACCACCCCACCACCCTGCTACACCACTAATTTATTAATGAAATAAATGTGGCTGATTTGCAGTGTAATTAAAGGTAGTCTTTTCCCGGATCATCCTCAGGAATAACCACAGGCCTGAATTGTTTAAGACCGGAACTACTTTGAATCCCACTAAAATAAAAACTCAGAAGTTCCACTTAGATATAAGTATCATCAATGTTTGGTGAGAACCACTTCATCAAGGATTGATATATGTTCGTTGTGAGAAGGTCTGCACAACTCTACAGTGAAAAGGAAACTATCCCCAACACCCTAAGGTAGAATCGGCGCATGCAGTCACATAATATGACACATATGCACTTAACTCTTTATCGCTGAAGTTAATCGCCACGTCGGACCTAAAAACGTACAGAGTGTGTGAGTGATTAAGTCCTTGATCCTTATGTGATAGAGAACTTGACGTACGTGACAGTAATCACAATCAGGCTGATTAGCACTATTGATTTTCCCCTCTCTTCATCAGACAGCTAGACCAAACGCCAACACTGAGAGATTTAAAACACCATACCCACTAGGCGATTTTACCATTGACGAGCGACAAGCGACTAGCAGAATCGCCAGTCAAATCGTTGGGCGACTGTAATATTAAGCAAGTTTGATATTTTACTAACTATTTCTTTAGCGATTTTACTGGCGATCCTGTTGCCCATCGCCCGTTGCCCAGAAAGCACGCCATACCAACAGGGAGTCGCCCAACGATCCATTGATTATCCAGTCGCCCAACGGCTCTACCGCTGGTCATTATGTCCACTGGTCGCCCATCGCCGCTAAAGCCGTTTAGTGGGTATATAGCCTTTGGTTCGCATCCAATTAAAATACATCTCTACATTCCAGCGACAAGCATTCCGTAAACAAAAATAAATATTTGTATTTCACATATCTAGTTAAAAAAAACGATGATAGAGATCTCTGATCGATCGGTAAGAGACCAAGCCGCTTGCCAATTAGTCATTCCCTTTGATCATGTTGGCATGTAGAAAAAACTTTCAATGTATGTTTTCTTGGCTCTGGATCAATCTCCAATGAGGGGTGGCCCAGATGACACAGGTAACTTCTGGGGTATAAGCATGGTGATTAGTGGGGTAACTCAGGGAAGCAGGGATGTAACAAGTACGTTCTGCGACCATACTTTTTTGGTCAGTCTGTCACTTGCTAAATGTTCACATATAACGGTTAAAGTATTTCACAAAAGGTTGAAACTCATCAAAGCAGCCAGATATTGAATGATGTAAAGATAACATTCTGCGGCATTCTAATACTGTTTTGCGATGTTCTGCAATGTTACAATTACTTACTGCAACGTCACGTCCTCGGCTTAGCAGAATGCGCATTTCAATTAAGTTATGGGTACTCTACAATACAGAATTGAAGAGTTTAAGTCTAGAATGAAAAGACAATAAGTGAGTCATGATATATCAACAAATTTTCAGCTAGAACTAATCTTATGCAACACTAAAAGCATGTAAATCCGCTTTACTAAACTGCACAAACTTGCCACTCAATTAGGAGAAGAACAACTTTTCTGGGTTGCTGGGTACAAGACATAGGTTTTTGGCTTACACACTGGGCACCAGATGCCAAGAAAGTTCCCAGCGTGCTACACTGACACCTACTGCTGGTACCCAGCGGCCCAGAAAGTGGTCCTCCTCCAAATTTGGAGTTAAAAATTGGCCCCTAAACAGGTCCGCTTGGCGTTAACCCTGGGCCCTTGGTGATCAATAGGAAGGTGACAACCTGACCACGTCCCAGTCACACCCCTTCATACGTCACCCCAGTCTGCTGACAGACGGCTTCTGGTGGCGATCACTCCGCAGATCTCCCCCCGCCGGTCGCTGATGACTCGGCGCCTCCCACCATTAACCGAAGGCCGGGGCCATCGGTCTCAAGCCTGTATCACACGAGGCGATTCCGACTGCCGGTTATTCGGTAATTTGAAAGTTGTTACCGGTAGTATCGGAAAAGACCACACATCCTACATATTGTTTGAAAGAGGATTTTAAGACCTTTCTAATGGTATGTGACATGTTTATGGTTTACCAATATTCCCAATACCGATTTTTGATATCGGGAGTAAAATCGGCTAGTGGAATACAGCCTTTATTTTTGGGGGTAGGTCGGGAAAGGACCTAACTCTATTTTCTCTGATATACTTGGAGACGAGAAGGCTGGGGGGATGTTGAGTTGGAGGTGGTTTGGGGAGTTAGAGAGCTATACTGGGATCAGTGGGAAGGGCGATGGGAAATGGGGGAGTGCTAAAGTTGGTTTCATGGAAAAGGTTGATTCGAAGGGGTTTGACCGAAAAGTTGGTATGAATTCTCCTGGTTGTCGTAAAGTTAGAATGCGTGGGTGGGTTGGGAGAGTTATGGTGCGCCGTGCTCTCTTTAATTTCTTCTCCTTTTCCCCCTTCTTTTCCCCCTTTTCCTTTGCTTCTGTTATAGGGGAGACTAATCTCATGTATTAGAAACTATTTCATTTCTATATTTTTAAGATTAATTCACTAGAAATACCAGTCTTCGTATATTAAGGCTGTTTTACACTAAAAAAAACAGACTTTGAGTCTGAACTATATAACAGGGTAAATGAAACTCAAATTAAAAAAAAACTGAACCTTATCTCAGTCTTGGTCTGCTTTTTCCACTCACCACTCACTGACCCGTTACAACTTTAATGGAAGTTCACACTTTCATTGCATGCCAAACAAGTATGAATAAATGATGACTTCATAAACTGTGGCACCGATTGCATCCGTGAAGTTAATCATAATTATTTATATCACATAGTTAGGGCATATAATAAGACACAGAGCTTTACTCACTACATGTATGCTCTTAAAAAGGGCGGGGATCCTTAAATATTGGCATATATACGTTTGATTTCATGCTATAAACTAGGTATTGATAAATAGGCCCCCTTCTTTCCATGGCATCTTGTCGGCAGGATATGTCTACACTTCTAGTATAACAATGTGTATACGTGGAAGTTTGTAGATCGCGTTTGTTGAAGTGATCTACATCATGTTGAATGGGCAATATCTGTAGGGTGTTTTACCGACAAAATGCCTAAACCAATTTGCCCTATAAACTCCTTCCTCGGCCCGTGCGGCCCCAGGGGTGGGCCCCGTAGATACTTGTGATCTCGGTCACGTAAGAATTGTTCTCTCGTGACCTCACGCAATAAGTCACGTGACGCGCTCGCCGGAAGCGGAAGCCAACAGGGCCTAAATTGATGAGTCATCGATCGGGGGCCGCCACAACCAATCGGAGAAATCGATCAGGCACTGTTCGATACGGGAAAAGGCACGTAGTCGATCGAGTTTCAAGGTCTGGCTGAGCGAACTGATGACATAAGCCAGCGTGGGCATGAAATCCCTTTCACTTGTGGACTTTGATCGTCGATTTTCTTTGATAACCTAGTCTTGTGCCAAAAGCATTGAAGGCAATGAGTAAAAAAAGTTGGCATTACTACAACTATCTGCATGCTGGATAGGCCTATATAGCTATGAAATAATGAAATGTAACTCTCCCTTTTATATTTACTTTTTTTTTCAATAAAAAACAGTGCTCATTTTATTTCACAATAAAACACACAAGCCTTTCTCCTTCTGCTCCAATTTTTGGGCTCTGAAGGGAAACTTTTAAAAAACAACATCAAATAAAAACCTTCTTTCACAGAGTTAAATGTAATGTAAATCTTAGGTGTGGGGTATATGCTCATTTTCCAGGTGAGGTAAGCCTATTTACGAATACAACTTTTTGATATTGATTAAGAATGCATGTGAGATTTCCATAAACATTGTTTTATTCGTAGACACACTCTAGTATACGCTATAAACGAGAAAGGAATGTACTGGAGGAATATAACGAAAGGTTACGGTTATCATCTTCGCCCCAGCTATGGACTTTTTGATCTGTTTGATGAGCTCAGTTTCAGCTAATGAAAGCGTCCCCTCGGCTATTTGCGATTCGCCAACCTCATCCCCAGGCCATAACCACGGAGCCATGAAATTGGTGCCGCACAAAAACGGTCAGACCTAGAGTCAGAGACCTCTCAAGATCATCAAACTAAAGGTCCTTAGTGTGCAATATGAAAACACAACGAGCAGCGAGTCGATTCTATTACCATAACGGTATTACTTAAATCAATTATTCATAGACTCGCTCCCCTGGTAAGGGTAAGTAATTTAATTTGTTAAATCGCCGACGGAGGCTGGAGCGAAGGCGGGGTCACGACCAAGATGTGGTCACGTGACCGCAGGAGAAACGCCACAAGTCATTCGTTGTACAAACAGACTTAATGAGTCCGAATCCTTAATGGCCTGTATTCCATTAGGCGATTCTTACCGTTGGCAATTTAGAAAATTTATGGATTTCCTCCAATGATATCACAAAAGATCTGACATCCTACATATGAATGGAAAGAGAATTGAAATACCAATTTTATTTGATATAACATACCCATAATCAACTCTCACCCCCAATGCCGATTTGTGAAAATAAGGAATAACTTCGCCTAGTGGATCACAGCCTTTATCAGTCCTAGTCCTAAATGGTCACCCAAGACTGTGTCTCTTGGCATATTCATTGTGTTTTGCAAGAGAGGGAGATCGTTATCAAAATGTGGACAGTGTTTCAATTCTATCGATTTCCATATGGAATGCCTTTAAAACTCAAATAAAACTATTTCATGAGTACTGCAGTTTCCAGGATAGAATCAAACTACTTGCAATAGTTATGTAAGAATATGTGATTACTATATCGTTGATAAATGGTTATTTATCACAGGGGGGGTTTTGGCTGTCAATCGATATTTGGCTGTAAATTAATTGTATATGTTTGACCTTGATGAGATATGTGTGACCTTTATGAGCCCTTTCGGCATTGGTTGCCCTCTCAAATGAAGGGGAAACATGAGATACACTGATATGCCCTGGGCGCTAATTTGGCTTCATGGCAAATCAAAATGACGCAGTACAGAGTAGTTAGATTTAAGACATTATGCAATGCAGACAATCTTTAGTATGGTACCCCCAGGGAAATTAGCTGTTCTGTCTGCCGGCTGTTTGAATGATCAATCATCAAGATCCTCCTCTAGAAAAGTATTCTTAAATTTGCTTTGGGATAATGAAAGCAGGTATAATTATGGTAATATTCGATCAAGATGCTATCCCGAGTCTTATATTGTATACACCTCGGTTGTGATGTGAATTGCGATAACTTAATAGCATTCCTCTAATAAGTTTATATGAGAAGAATTATCAGCACTTATACAGATAAAATGTTATAGACATATTTACACACATATATAATTATCGGGTCAAAAACTACCATTGGGGATAACAACAACTTTTATATAGCTTTCTGTCACTATTAAAAGTCAAACGTTCTGAAACATCATGCTCCCCATATCTCTTGGGACCGACTGACTCTTGTTCAGCGATTGTTCATGTTGGCCGTCAAAGGAGAATAGAGCTTGGCCACCAATTTCCTATGCATTCTGACGCAACGCCATACCACCCCTCCTTCCCCCCGTACCTTAGCATGTAATACAAATTAGTAACTAGAGGCATTAACCCCAAACGATCTCCCTTTGGACATACAGTATCAACTCCCTAGCCATTACAAGGGAGTGCGCGGTATTGTCGCCAAGAGGTTGGTAAAGTCAGTAGTATAGGAAAACTGGTGTTATAACCATGGCTTCTGACGGCATCTCATCGAAAGATGGTACTTAGATTTAAACTTAATGCCTCCTGCTGTTCTTCGGCTATCAAGTTACTGAGGGATACAACAAAAGGACTGAAAAATATAATGACATGATAATTTGGCTTTCTTTAATCTGGGAAGGATAAGTTTTGTCTCATGACAGATAATTATTATAAGTTCTAATCCCTGTATTGGGGCAATAGACCTGTCCACTTTGCCAGCTAGCCCACCCCTTATTTCTATGATATCAACATTTCTAGAAAAATGTTCATCATACTTGATTCACAGTAATTTTCCTACTACTATTACCCACAACTAAACTTTTAAAGCTTTTACTTTCAATATGATGTTAAATATGTAGCTGTAGGACTGGAAAGCAAAAATGGCATTTTCCCATAGGGAACAGTGTTAAAGCCCTTCAGCTTTGCTCACAATGTCCAACCCTAAGATCACAAAAACATAATTTATTTTGGTTCACCTAAAATGGAGATGATTACCTAATTGAGAGAAAATAATAATTCATCCTTATCCACAAGACCTTATTGACTTAGAAAACACAAGTTCTAACTCATTCATTCAGATTTGTGTCAGTGCCTGACTTTGCAAAAACTGCAAGTATGTCCAACCTCTGTATCATGCCAGCAATTCATCTCAAAGTGGACAGTCTATTGCCCAAATGTCATTGCCCATCCCAAAGTTTGAGATGTGATGTTACGTGCACAGCGTCTATACCATTAACAGAGCGCCACACTAATGAAAAAGGTCTATAGGCCTACCGATGTAACAGCTTGGTCATACAGAACTTTCCATAGCGTCCCTTCATAATGCAGTGACATGGAATTCTATCGACCCAGTGCTAACTGATTTCTAAATACAGTTCAATGATCTAAACAACCCCCATCAAATACGCCGTCCTTAACCCCTAAAGCAATTACTTCTCATCGTAAAAACAGGGCTATGTGAGTTGTTGGAGACCCATTTTGACGCCTGACATTTGGGCGGTGATGGTAATGAGTTTGGACAGTGCATCAAACAACTACTAAGTGATTAATGGGTCCTTTTCCGCCCCGTCCGCCATGTTTGTTCTCACTCACCATGCCGAGTACTTAACGCGGCTGGCTCTCCAAACAGAGACTGGGTGTTGTTTGTGGGCCCGACCCTGACTGGTGCCGACTCGAGTGCCAACAGTTTGTAAGTGATACCTCTGAAACAATCAGCATCAATTACTACACAACTGGTGGAGTTTGGCGGCCCGGCTGGGATTCTGATGGATGAATTCTCGCTACCACGGATAGTCAATTTCCTACAAAATACCTGCAGTTTAGCCTTGAGCAAGATGCATGCTGGGTAATTTGTCGACAAAACTCAATGTTTTACTATAGGAATTTTCATGAATTGCATCATTATTCTTAGATTAACTTTGTGAAAAACTAGCCATCATTATTTTCTAAATCAGTACCTATGTCTATCAATATTTCCTGAGTTGTTTGGAAATTCATTCATTGTAGATGGATTTATAACAATAATTTGCTAATTTTCTATAGGGATTCCAGGGGTTTTGTCGACAAAATTAGCCTGCAGGTGCTCAAAATACTGTAAATCAGCTATCCATGGTAGGGAGAATTGGTAGGGACAGAACCACTTTAAGGCCTGGCTCACACCGCCAAGGAGGTCCTCATATAAAGTTTTGGTATCAACTGTGGTCCCAACCCTATGAAGCGGTGGCGGTGCATTGACTAAATTGGGGAGCGGTGCCCTCCTGAAAGCCTCAAATAAGGAGCAGTCATACTTAATGTTTAAGATTTTTAATCTGCTGATACATTAATTTATACATCCAGCAATGACACTGAGTAACATAATTGCTAATTGCACAATTTGTCTAGGTTTTCTTTGGAGCATACATTCTGAGGGAGCAAAAATAAGTGGAAGTCCCTACAATTAGTTTGTTTGGGGGTTGGAGTTTGTCGGCCTGGCTGGGGCCCTGATGGATGAAAGGGCGCGGGAAGAAATCACGTTGAAGGCTGTTTCTCACCTTACGATCTTTCCTGTTACTACAAGGGTTGTAACAGGATCGGTATTGAAATGTGACAAAAATCAGTAAAGAGCCCCTGAAAAATTGTGTGAAGAGCATAGATAAAGTTGTAATGCCTTCCTTTAGCCCAACATGGCTTTTAGGGATGGGTTGAAAAGGTAACTGCAATTTTGATTATCTCTACCAAGGATAGCCGATTTACAGTACTTTATGCACCTTCAGGTTAATTTTCACCGATTATTTCAATAAAAATACAGGGGGGGACACACAAATGTTTGCAACAAATCTTTCTGTAATGAAGACATTTTCAAACCGTCTTGAAATATTGAATATATAGATTCGAAATGTTTTCTATAAAGTATTGCAAAGACATCATGACTTCTTAAAGGCTGATAAACTGGAAAGTTTACAGGTTTGCCAGCTACTCAAAAGGTCTGAAAGGAAATAAAAGGTTGGACATTATGGGTTAAGCTGACAGGCGGTATTATTGGTTCCTGTATGAAAAGACTTTAATTTTTGCTTCGTTTAACAAACAGAATTCTGTTCCAATTAAAATAGGGTACAGGAATACAATTTACATGGAAGTACGGAGAGCAATTACAGAACTTAATTATCATGGATTATTTTGCTTTGTACTACCGTCTACACGGAAACAAAATGTAATACTATTTCATTTAATTTTGATGTTAACTGGGATGGGCTACAGCTTTAGGCCGCCGTCCCAGGTCTGGGAATGGGCTCTGACTGGCCAGGGCTGGTCCTTTTATTGATGGCCTGTCCCTGCCCAGCGCGCCCTATAGGATTGTTAAGGCGAAAAGTATGTTCATTTTTTACACGTTAAGGCGAAGTGTCTGCTCAATTTTCGCAAAGCAGCAGAAGCCAGAAACGGCCAGACTGAGTGCTAGGTCGGAAGGCTGGGTGGAATCATAAAGATGTCACTCGCCCTGAATGTGCACTTCCACCTTAAAGACTGTATTCCACTAGAAAATGCCTACAAGCAGAACTTGTTCATTTCTAAAGTTATCATCTGAAATATGATTAAAACCCATGCGTGCTATGTACCATTTGACAGAGAATCCATTCTGATAATATATAACATCTTTTATTGACACTCATTCCCATTGGCTATGTCTGAGATGACAAGTGAAATTAGCTAGTGGAAAACATCCTTAGGTCTTAAGAGGCAACCGGATACAAGTATCATAAGACTGCATCTCTGAGCGGAAAGACATGTCCTTTAGAAATAGCTTCCAGCTACCTTAGGGCTTGGTTATCTGAGCCTTATAATGTCCTTATACGGAAGTGCATCATTTCTGAGCCATACACTGTGGGATTATGGGAGCTTCCATTGTTATCTCTAGTGTCGGCCGTGTCCCCCAGGTGGCGTGCTGATTGTAGGTCAGTCCAGATCACGTGATGCGGTGTCAAGGCCAACTGACGCCATTCATTCTCGCGGGCTCCGCTAGATGTCGTGGCGGTTGACCACTGATCGAAAAATGATACACTGACATGCGCAGAGCTCTCACAGGAACCGGAAGCTGGGGAGGAACACCCCCAGGGGAATGCTTGGTAATGGTCAGCGGCTCGGAGGAATCAGACAAAGTGACAAGTGAGCTGTACCTGCAGGGACTTGAGATATGCTTAGTGTGACAAGCAGGCCATGTATACAGAGATATGATATAATCTTAGCGTGACAAGCCAACAAATGGGCTATTTATGTTCCATAAGGGGCTACAAACAAACGTTTTTGATTGTCAAACCTATGCTACTAAGAATGGCGAAAAATGCTCCAATAGTTTACAAATTTCTATTAAATCTGGATCCTCTGATATTCTTTATGAAACAACCTGGAGGTCTGAAATAATGACCAGAAAGCATACAACATTTTGTTCTCATGTTTATGTGCTACATGAGAGCAATTCTTCTTTATTTTGATGATGCAAAAGGCATTGCATTAAACTCAATGTGATAGACCAACTTATGAAACAAAGGAGAAAATATGATGCATTATTGCAGCCATTGAACAAATTTGACATGAGCCCAGGAACCCTCAAGATTTATACTTTTGAATAAAAACAATTCTACTAGCTTAGACCAAGCCGGATGGGAGCTTTCACAGCAGTCCTCATAAAATGACAATATTTTGTCCAATAACATAACAAAGGAGACATGGGGGGAAACTGCCTGCTATTAATTTTCTTAATAATTGCAAGAATTGATCATTCCCGGACGTGTTTCCGTGGCACTAAGATGGATGGCCAGAAAACAAGTTCAAGTTTAAGAGACATCGACATCCTAATCAATTTCATTTCCCAGAATCAGCCAACGATCAGTCCCAAATATTAGACAAATCCTGCCACCCCCCGACAGACCGAACGTGGCAGACCAAAAACAGCTCCAGTCAAAATGCCAATAGAGGTGGTGCTATCGATTCGAAGCGTCATATTTAGAGCCGCCAAAGTATGAAAATGTGTTTTTATGTTAACGAAGTGCTCTGCAGGCGTGATCTGTCATCTTGTCAGGAGGAAACATGGCCATCATCTTTGTAGGGGCGGTTGGTTTAATCAGCGTAGGGGGGGTTAGGGCTCCTGTCTCCCTTTTGTTTCTATGAGGTGTTTTAATTACACCTGTGCAACTTGAGCTGCAATATGGCTGTAATATGATGGTATGCTAAGCAAGTTGCAGTCCACTGTGACAAGGGAGATGTCGTAGGATGTCATGAATGTTGCAGTGTGCTGTGACTTTGGGATTTCAAAGAATCAGCCAATGATCAGTCCCAAATATTAGACAAATCCTGCCAGCTCGCGACAGACCCAACGTTGCAGACCAAAAACAGCTCCAGTCAATATGCCAATAGAGGTGATGCTATTGATTCGTAGAGTCATATTTAGAGCCGCCAAAGTATGAAAATGTGTTTTTGTGTTAACGAAGTGCTCCGCAGGCATGATCTGTCATCAAGTCAGGGGGAAACACAGCCAGCACTTCTGTAGGAGTGCAGGGTTTAATCATCAGACTGGGAGTTAGGGCTCCTGTCTTTCCCTTGTGTCTATTTCTCACCCGCTCATCAAGCTACACGGACCTGCTCAAAGCTTTGTTATAAGGTGCTCTGGAGATTACCTGCCTAGATTCTGTTTCAGGACTAGTTGATACATGTTCATGTATAGTTTTCGAAATGCATTTGTGCTCTTGATACATTGTTCCGTGCCTGCTTGCAATAACTTCCGACTATTGCTCATGGACTTGCTCGGTAATCATGATGTTAACCATCTTGTTATGTCCTCCATCTATAGATGACATTTTAAGCCATTTACTCCTACCGTCTTTACAATGTTACTATTATTGATGTACAGCAAAGTGTAACACAATTAGAGTTTGCGAAACTGAAATGAAGTGTATGTAAAAGGTGTATGAAAACGTATAAGATTGAATATTTTAATATCTATTGCTGGGACTCAGTGCATTTTGAATAATAATTTTGTTTATGAGGTCTTTAATAAATGTTATTTTCTATGTCTGCATTACTACAAGAGATCTATTGTTTATAAACTTCTAGCTAATCTAGACGTAACACAGATGAAACACAGGGGAAACCTTGCTGTTTGTTACCAATAAACTGTCTAAAGAAATCTAGCCAATAGAAACACTTCACACAACCGCAAGAGGCCGGAGCATGCGTGGTGCTGCAGCTGGGCTCGGTAAAGGTGAGAGGATCACTAGCGACACCTGTGGGCTGGGAGGTGACCTTTAAGGGACATTTACACTGGAGTGGATCGATGTGTCTGGAGTGGAAAGGCGCCTTAAAGCCTGACCCGGTGCGCCCGCACCCGGCCCACCGTTTGGTGGTGACAAAAAACCCCGGGGGGGCGACTTGACTTATTTCTACCCGGATGTGTGGGCTCAAGTTTTCAAGACCCCCCCATATATGCGCATAGGCAATGACTAAAAATAGACCCATAATGGGGTAAAATATTAAAAAAAGTAACCCATTATGGAGTGTGATAAAAGATTGAAGGAAAACAGAAAATGAACAGGGGCTCAGATGATTATAGGTTTGTAACTTTATGTTATCATTGCAATCATTTGTCAACACTCAGTCATGTTATTCTATCAATATTGATCAATGAATCTGATTACTCTTTGATTTTACTCAGAAGCAAACCTTGTATACGCAGTGTTAGCTGTATAATTGTCAGGACCATTTAACATGATGCTTTCAATTAGTGCAGACAGTGGGAGCACTGAGATAATCCCTCAGTTGGTCCATAGGGGTTCTCAAAACACACCCACTAAGGGGTAGGACCCCTGAAAACACACCCATATAGGGGTGTTCCATTCCCCTCCCTAGAGGCTGAAAAAGGACCCATTTCCCTCCATTTTAGGCCCACACATCCGGGTAAGGCTGCAGCCAAGTCACCCCCCCGGGCAAAAAACACCTTAACCTTTCCTAAAAGGATCCGCGCTGGGCCAAATTAGGCGCCAGGCTGCCTCTGTGGAAATGGTTCTGCTGTTTTATGACACCAGCAGAATCCTTGTCCCTGTGGCACTCTAGACTAAAGAATTCACAATGTGAGATGTTAGGGGGAATTCTGTGTTGTACCTTACACTGTACATATCTTAGTACATGTGTAACCGTCTGTCCTTCTGTTGCATATCGGTTTGCAAATTTGCAAATTTTAATTGGTGCAAGTCTTATCTCATTCTATCGCTCTATGTTGAATAAGATGTTTTTTTCCCTAAATCTTTTATTAAAGTTTTCTGCTTCCGACTTCATATATATATCCTTGTGTGAGTTTTCAATATATGGTTGCCTCTTTGAATTTGTAATATGTGTATACATTTGACATTCATTTGACAAGTGTTTTGATAATAACCTTTTTCCTGTCAGTTCTCCACATTAATTATAAATAGTGGATTTTCACAGAATTAGGAAAGCTCAACTTATAAATTAACCCAACCTAACCGCCTAAAACAGCCCTCCGCCTCCCCCCTACCCGCCAGCAGTATTGGTGTGATGATCAATGACAATTAACCCCGCCCCGGCAGCCAGGTGGTGGCAGGGGGAGGGAGGCGGAAGGGCGGAAGAGCGGGAGCCCCCACAGACCACAAACCTGGCGGGCACGGCCACACGAAAGGCGGACGAGAACAGACGCTGATTGGACAAGAAAACCCCTCTTTTCCATCACTTACACTCTCCCAGCGCTGCCTCCTGATTACCCAGTGTCCTTTGCCCGTCGGTCAGTGCGCAGGCGCTGGCCCACCGGAAGGAGATGAGGCGACACCTAGTGGCGTGGTCTGTGATTTCCCAGGATGCCTCACGCGCCTGCTGGCGACTTCCGGTGCGTCCCCCTTAAAGGTGTCACTGCCCAGAATCCCGCCCAACTAATGCGGGCTGGTTTTCGGGGCTTCGCACCCGATGGGATATCAGCGCTCCGAGGTGACAGAATGTAAAGACACTGTTCTTTTTTCTGGTACATGCATCACATCAATCATTTGTCCCAACGGAAAAAAGCTATCATGCTTCAATGCATAAATCCATCTCTCACACTAGGCAGGCTACTTAGTATAGACTCCCTTTCATATTTGATGTGTATCGATGGATGGCGCATTGTTTTTTGGGGTTTTCTTTTGGCTTACTCATCACTCTATTTGGCTTTAGTATCAAACTATCCTCTAACTTGGTATGCTGGCCCCATTTAGATATATGAAATTATCTCGAATGCATGTACACGTACCCTTGGGGCCCTGAAAGGGTTAAGCAAAAAAAAGTGAAATTTAAAGAATTCATTAAAAATTGAAAGTAGGGTGACGAAAACCATTTATGGTACATATATATGTACCAAATTTCCATTGGCGGTCTGGAAATGGTTAAAATCTTTCTGCAAGCTTGCCCCCGCTTTCCTGGGGAGGCTAATGCCGGTTTCTGTTTCTGTTTACGCTATGAGTGCCTATTTCTTCATACTCATTTCATCCCATTCTAGCTTGTGATGTTTTTCCAAATGTGCATCACAATATGCAAACACCATGTCTTATAAAGCCAATATAGCCGCTCACGTCCCATTTACTTTAGGGGCCGTCCATTAACTTCATACGTATATTTTCATGAATTCTGAACATCCTTCCTTAACCTCCATTGCCCGACATGCGCATACAGTGACGTACGCATACTATAAAAAAAGTGAGAAAAAAAGAAGAAGAATCAGTCCCCCCCCCCCCTCCCCGCCAAGGTAATTAATGAACGGCCCCTACTGGCTGTACGGTAAGCCTATCCCCCCTCGTCAGACGCAATATGTCGGTCTGTGGGCTCAGAGGGCCCCCCTCACCGCCTCCTTATCACAGATATTAGTTGACAATTAGCATACCTCTCACCCCAGAACGAGGCTCCCAGCAGCCAGCTTACCTCCACCGCCACCAGGGGGCTACGGCGTCTCTGTGTCACATGACCAGTTAGTCATGTGATCATTAGCATCCATCTGGTCACGCGACAGGAAGCAGCGCCTCGCTGCCTGCGTCTGCTGAAAGACACCTCAAATCACTACTGTACGGCGCAAAACTGAAAAATGGAAAATTGTGAAATGAAAAAAATATAGCTTACCTTTGACATTTTGAAATCGTATGCTACCTCCTGGTTGGGAATCAGACATTGGCAAATGCACCACGTTTTCCATTTACGTCTCTGCCAACATAGAGAGTATTGGGGTCTTAATTTGGAGGATGATTGTTATTGTAGCAGTATCAGTGTCTGATTGGAAATTAGGATAGATTTACTGCCTGCTGTTTTGTGCGAAGATATTATGTTGTCGTATTTTGTCCCTATTCTCTAGACACGGACAGATTTTACTGTTCTGGGTCTCTATTGATAGCACCCGAACATTACTGATGTGTTTGTGTATATTTCACTGGTCAATTTCAGTTTGATGTGGTCAACTTTTATACTGTCTTGGGGTAGTGTGTTTACCTACAGAATAAAAGGCCAATAATCCAGGAATTTGTTTTTTGTGTTATAAATCCAAAAGGGGGTATCCATGGCGTCATTCTGTGTATAGGGAGAAGAGTGCTACAGAGCTATGTGCATAAGGTTTGTCAATTAATTACGTATGGACAAAGGGCCAAAGAGGGTGGGGGGACTAAGGGCTTTCATATTTTTAACGCAAAGTATATGCTAAAAGGAGTGGTAGTCTAAAAAGACATTTGAAATAGACGTTCTTTAATGGACGGCCCCTGATGTATTTCCCTATATTTCATATATGGGGACTACATGTCCATAAATGTTCATATGATGTGACCCAAAAGGTTTGACGCCTCTCCCGGGAGCCATTTACCGCATATGTTTACCTAAGCCATGGTTTGTACAGGAGGTGTGTGACGGACGTCCCCAACTCGTGTATCAGGCTATGTTTGGGGGCCTGGATCGGGGGGGGGGGGAGGGTACCTATGTTGGGACGCATTGGGTCTTTGGTGATTGTATCTTGAGATGAAGGTGACAGGGTGGGCAAACAGTAGGGGGGGGGGGGGGCAAACAGCAGGCGATTAAAACCTGGAAATCTTTGCTGCATGTTACCCATTCCTTAGTGAACCTAGCACCAACTGGCAATTCAACCCAAAGTACCACTTGGTCAGTGCTGGGTCCCCCCTATTGTCGACTTATGCGATCAGCAGGGGCTACTGGGGGCCTATATTCTTCCTAGGAGCAGAAGTCCCACCCTGCTATTCCTATGGGGTGCCCATGTTGGGTGTCAAATTTAAGAAAAGGTCCTGTCGAATGTCAGTAATAGATATGTCACCTGTCGATGTTATAAATCGGCTCTGTTGCCATGTTGAATTTAGAAATAGACCTTGTCGCATGTCACCAAGCCAAAGATGTGGCACTGTTGATTTTAGTCTAGACCCAAAACAGTACCCTCCCCAACCCAAAACCCCCACAACTCACTGCTGCTTAGACCATCTTGATATGAGAGTGAAATCTGCATTGTAGCTGCCCCTGGGTCAGCAACAGAGGCTTGGAGCGCACCATCAAAAATGTCAAACTACTTATGAGGCGTGAGGCGTAGTAATCGTATGATCCCGGTTTATAGTTAGAGGTATACATGGTTAAGTCAATTCTCCCAGACTAGCGTTCCTTGCATGGAGGCAAATCACTCTCCGCGCCAGAAATGACACCCGTGAAAGATGATTCTGCTATGTAGGTCCTATAACTACAGACTGGAATTACAAGATCAAACATGCTGGGTTCTAAAGAACCCAAAAGCTCCATCTTATCCACCTTGTTCAATAGCTGAAAGGGAGAGAGAGAGGTAGAGGGAGGAGGGAGGGGAGGGAGGGAGGGAGGGAGGGAGGGAGGGAGGGAGGGAGGGAGGGAGGGAGGGAGGGAGGGAGGGAGATAGAGACAGAGAGATACAGAGAGACAGAGACAAAGAGAAAGAGACAGAGAACCAGAGACAGAGAGAGACAGATTTATCAGAGTATCGAGGTTATTGACTGGACAGTTACGGAGAACAACAAAACCAGCAGATTTTCAATATGGCCATCCCCAGTGGAGGAAGGGGGTATTCTTGACCTATTTACAGTCTATTTTTAGAATACCATTATGACATCATCTCGTCAATTTCCAGTCAAGATTTGGTTTGTGCTAATTTTTTCACTCTCTTTTCTATGTCTATGAGAAAACCTACAATTTCCAAGCAGATATGCATAAGCACCTATACGTACAGTGTCCCCCCCTCCGCTGGTTACCAGCGAGTTGCACTCTCCAGATACAAGCATTTTGCTGGTTCAAGCAGTTTGGAACGACTGCAAACTCCGATTTATTGGACTATCGACGTGATCCACTGGACGATTACGGAGAATTAGATTACTACTCCCTGCAGGCTAAAATTAGTCCCATGGTTTCTGCTTGTGGAGTGTAACTGACCGGGGACGGACCAACTGGCAGCTACAGTGCAGAGATAATTCTAAAGATAACTTTTAATCTCGTACCGAAATGTCGATGCGGTAGAGTGGTATGGAGGGGGATCTCATGCAGAGTGCCCCCTTCACCTCACAGAAGGCCCCTCCCATCCTGATAACCATGTGGGGGACGCCATTAGCTGTTGCATTCTGGGACTTCTATAGGCGCCACCTCGTTACTCCAGCAGCACACCAGCAGTAGTAGTAGTAGGAACTGATGGGATTTCATGGCAGCCCACCTCCATGATGTCATTCCATATGCATTTGCAACAAACAGCAGCGCTGCCGTGCTGTCAGACTGTGTACAGCCAGAGGTTATTTATAGAACAGTCCCTGACGCCGACTCTGTTTGGAGAGCCGGCTGTATATGGCTCTGGGGGGAGAGTGGAGAGAGGGGAGCATCCTCTTACTGTAGGTTGGATGTGCTTGGTGTTGATTCCTGGGCGTATTTTTATGGGGCAGTGCGTAGGGATGAGGCTTTGATCTGGGGAAGTGTTGTCTGAGCCAATAAAAAACGGTTTAAAGTTGACTGCGAGAAGCTAGCGCATGCGTAGTCTAGAGCCGGCAGACAGCATTGTGTTTTACAAAGACGGTGTTTGTAGTTTACTTGGCCTACTGGTGTGAATTAGTAACATGTATTCAGACGATAAATGAGCAGTTCATTTAGAAATAAGATTTCACTATGCGTTGTTCGGGCTGCGTTGAGATTTATACTTGTGCAGACTGTACACTCTGATACAAACATTTCCAGACAGTGTACAGTGGAATATCTGAGACTTACATTGATAATTGTGTTAGGCCAGTGCAAGTAACAACACGATATATCCATTTTCTATAGGTCACTTCCACGAACATGTTGGTATCAGAAACAGCAGCTAATTGTATTAGTGATAAGGCAAGTAGTATATAAAAAGAAGAACCGCAGGGGTCGTCAGAGGGTGGCTGTATGACCCATAGGGGACCGTCACATACTAATGGCAAAATCTGAGGTGTGTATGATCCCTATGGGTCGTAAAGCCACCCGAGGACAACCCCTAAGTTTCTTCTTTATATTGTCACCAGATACAATGATCTAAATATGATTAAAATGGTGAAAACAACTAACGCTAAGTACGGTCTGGCAATACAACCTACCCTCAATACGCACCGCTCGTCGGCTGTGCAGGTGATAACAAAGATATTATTACCCCCACGGCCAGCGAGTAGTGCGTACAGAGGTGGTGCATATAAACAGGCTGTACGTACCGCTCCTTGTTTACAGTATTTTACACATATTTACAGAACGTTTTGGTTAATAAAATATAGAAGACCCTTAGGGGTCGTCCTCGGGTGTACAGACGACCCTCTGGGCAGCATACAACCCGCGGGCTTTGCCCTTGGATCATACGCTGCCCAGCGGATCGTTCTTCCACCCTCAGATGCCCCCAGCAGGCCTTCTTATATTTAGATGCCCATCTACTACTCGTATGCACACACCACATGCCCATTGGCCAGGTCCTCCACGTGCATGTCACACACCACAGACCTCTAGACCTCTATTTTGCTGAACCTGACTCAGTTCATCTATTCACGCTACCGCGTCATAGGTCAGGGGTAGAGGCAGAGAGTGTCATGTCTTAAGCAGGATTTACATTTGTCGACTAGTCTCTGACGACTGTTGCTTGATGGTTGAAAACAAGTGTAAATTTTGTCCGCCGCATGTAACTAGATATCCCTTATAGACGTTGTGCAGATGACATCACACCTCTCCAAAAAAAAGCTGGCCGCCATATTGGTGATCAGTTTTAAATCCCAGCGATTTACAGTTTTAAGGTATTTAGAAGAAATATTTTAGAAAAACCCTCTTTATAGTTTGGTTTTGAGAACCAGATGGAGACCACCAAAATCTGGTCACGTGACCATGTCTGCACAAGGTCTATAGCACTATAAAGGAGTGACGAGGAAACACTTGTTGGTTTCTTAGTCCTAAGGTTGAATGGGATTTAACCTTTTAACAGACTCAACTATATTTTTGAAGTGACCAGAAATAGTTTGAACAAATAGGAAGTGTGTAACAGCGATATAACCAGTAATATACAAAAACTTGGGAACTATCTGCTAATGTCAGATACCAGTGGAAAGCAACCCCTATTCGGACCAAAAAATGTGGTCACATACTTAGATTGGTCCCTCCATTTAGTTGGCAAATGGAAACCCACCTTTCGTGTCTGGGGCCTTGACTGGGTGGGGAAGGAGGCAGGGTCCTAGTCAGTGAGAGTGGGCCGTCCTGACAGATAGAGGTCAGTGTAGGTGAATGGCCGGAGAGTCTACACGGAGACGGCAGGGACGGGGTATTGGAGATACACTGTCCTGTGTTTAAGTTTACTGTCTGGGGTGCGGCAGCAGTTGGGAAGGTGGGCTGCATGGTCAGCTGTCTGGCTTGTAGATGAGCATTTGATGGGTAGTGAGATGATTTAGTATGTGGAGAGTCTGCAGTGGCCAGTATAATATATATGGTGAATGGACATTTGGTGGGTAGTCATCAGTTACGCATAGTTGGATGGTTGGCTGGTTATTGGTATTTAACACAGTATCTGTGGTCATATCATGGTGATAACAAGGCGTGCAATCGGCTGGAGGTGAGGGAAAACAGAGGCAATCCTACTCACCCCAGGGTAAATGTTTAAAAAAACAAAATAATTCTGACTCTAAAGTAGTGGCCATTTGGGAATGTTTAACATTTGTCCCATGGTTCATCAGAAGGGAGAAACCCAACTTTAAGGTCCTTGGCCTAGACTGGGTGGGGAAGGAGGCTCCTATTCCGACCAAAAACTTGGTGGCATAGCTCAGTTGGTTCTTCCATTTAGTTGGCAAATGGGAACCCACCTTTCGTGTCTGGGCCCCAGACTGAGTTGGGAAGGAGGCAGGGTCCTAGTCAGTGAGAGTGGCCCATCCTGACAGATAGAGGTCAGCGTAGGTCAACGGCCGGAGAGTCTACATGGAGACGGCAGGGACGGGGTATTGGAGATACAACGACCTCAGTTTAAGTTTACTGTCTGGGCTGTGGGGCAGTTGGGAAGGTGGGACGCATGGTCAGCTGTCTGGCCTGTATGGTGGATGAGCATTTGGTAAATAGTTAGATGATTTAGTAAGTGGAGAGTCTAAATTGGCCAGTATACATATTGTGGGTGAACATTTGGTGGGTAGTATGGTTGGTTGATTGGTTGGTTTTTGGTGTTTGACACTGTATCAACATCTATGGTCATATCAGAGCAAGAACAAGGTGTGATAATTCTGACACTAAAGGAGAGGACATTTGGGAAGGGTTAGCATTTGTCGCGTGGTTCATCAGAAGGTAGAAACACGACTTTAAGGTCCTTGGCCTAGACTGGGTGGGGAAGGAGGCTCCTATTCCGACCAAAAACTTGGTGGCTTAGCTCAGTTGGTTCCTCCATTTAGTTGGCAAATGGGAACCCTCCTTTCGTGTCTGGGCCCCAAACTGAGTTGGGAAGGAGGCAGAATCCTATTCAGTGAGAATAGGCCATCCTGACAGATAGAGGTCAACGTAGGTGAACAGTAGGAGAGTCTACATGGAGACGGCAGGGACGGGGTATTGGAGATACACCGACCTCAGTTTAAGTTTACTGTCTGGGGTCTGGCAGCAGTTGGGAAGGTGGGATGCGTGGTCAGCTGTCTGGAGTTCGTACTGAGCTGTATGAACTGGCTATGTATGTGACATCACATATTTGCAACATCGTTTATATTTTTGTTAGTTGACACACGATGTTGCCTGCATAAGACAACTTTGTATGCACATAGAATCAAAGTTACCTTTTCATATGCTACTTATACTTTATGAAAACATCACTTGTAGTATAATATAAAATAATATGAACTCCATTTTTGTCACGGTATTATTTAGAAAAATAGTGAAGCAATATCGCACATATAAACTGTGTAATGTTAAGGCGTTTTCTAGTATGTTGGCAATGACTAACATGGCAGATACTAGTCAGCAGTGGGTGATACGGTGGATAGCCAGCAGTTGCCGAGTAGTGGCCAGTATGGCGGATATTCAGCACTGACATATAACCAGTTTTCGAGACCAAGAGAAGCTCGTTCTCCACCCTGCAGTAGTCACTGTTTCCAACCATTTTCTCTGTTTGCTGAACTTAACTGACTATTTATGCCACTCGACTGACCCCATCCAGGGAATAGGGATTCGTTTTACCGTCCGTGCCTACAGTTGATTCCCCTATATATTGGCTGTCCCTTTCCCATTTGTGGCTACTGAATGCCTTTTTCCAATCCATTTCTCCGATTCAGTTTCTGTGTTTGGACTATTGCTTACGTTGCGTTTCTTCTGGCCCCTGGTAAATGTGACAGATTCACACCCATTCCCCTGGTTTACTCACTGTACCTTAATGCTGCTAGTCTTACCCTCTGGCCAGGTTCTGTTTTTAACTTTTTACCTCTACGTACAGTGGTTCTTCCATCTCCGCCGTTAGCAAGACACCCAAGCATGATATAAGCCTATGCTAACTGCAGTTCAAGTTACATAGTATATAGTTACTAATTTGAGCTTTCCTGACTATAACTAAAATCATGATCCCTACTTTACGTGCTCCGAAATGACTTCTCTTTATTAAAGACGTACAGCGCAAAACAAAGAACCTGTATAATAGTCCACATGTACTGACACGGATGGTCAGTCCACGCATGAGTTTAGCCATCTTTGTCTTTACACTAAAGCAGGGCTAAAGATACATCCTCTTTGTCAAAGGCAAAGAGCAGGGGAAGGAGTCTAGTGACGACAGCTCTACCATCCATATTTAAAGTGCAGTATAAGCAGCACTCAGTCAGAGAGCTGAAAGTTGTTGTGAGTTTAACATCCTGGAAAGGTTGGTTCTAGAAGCTTAATCCTGGAGTTAGAATTGAAGCTGATAGACTGTTTAGCTTTGGCAGGAGCGTTGGCTGAGTGTTGAGTGGAGCCTACCCTTTGGAACTGATTCATTGTCATTGAGATCTTGTCATGAGTATATACATGCACATAGGATACAATAAAGAACATCCTTTCATGCTAGTGCTTCGTCTTACATAATACCAGAACTAGTATTAAGACTGCAATAGGAGTTAATATCCGAGGCAACATACGACTTAAATAAAACCTTAACTTTAATGAATATTTAAACCCATATAGTTAACACATATAAATATAAAGACAATAGAAATGTACCTTCAATAAAGGAACTCCACCCCCATTCCTTATTACGCTATACTAGCATAAAACACTCAGATAAAGTCCGTGGATGCGCCTTGTAAAAACGCTATATGACGGTATAATCTTAAGGCTCAGACACTATTGATGTCGATGTGATGACCGGATTAGGCTGAATGAGTCAGGTCCGAGGTCTGCACCACTCCTACGGCCACCTGTCAAACAGCGCCCCGACGGGAAAATCGAACACTATTATTTCTAAGAGGACTCGGGCGGAGAGTGGAGTGGCACGTGACAACTAAGCTTGGAGAGTGTAAGATTTTCCGAAATTACTTCCCGACCTTTAATGATGGTATGACCTCTGAGGCGCCCCCAGCGGACTGATGGAGAATCACTGCATGGATTGCACATAATGATCTATATGACGTCAGAGCAAAACGACCTATATGACTTCAGAGCAGAACGACCTATATGACGTCAGAGCATAACGACCTATATGCGTCAGAGCATAACGACCTATATGACGTCAGAGTCTGATGGCATGGACAGGCAGGACATCAAGATTCTCGAGACCAAAGAATGACGCCAAGGGTCTTCTATAGACCTTTTTTGTTAGGGTGTGGCACTCCCTGGTGAAGTAAATGGAACCAATGGTTTAGGTCATTTCCCATAGTTAACCTATATGAAGTGAAGCATAAGTATGGGAAATGACCAAAACCATTGGTTCCATTTACTTCACCCGGGGGTGCAACACTCTTGATGAAAAAGGTCTATAAAGCATGATAGCCATGTGCAGTACGAACGGCCCCTGTACCACAATCTTCTTCCTCCCCCAACCCAATACCACTTCGACAGATCCCCCCCACCCCCACCCACCACCTCCCACCCCCACCCACCACCCCGCGCGCGCGCGCTCTTTGATGGTGACTTTTTCTTGATAAAGAGAAAAACTTGCACCCCCTCGTCCCCAGCCCATTCCAATATACCATGGATCCGACCCCAAAGACCCCCAAAGACACCCCACCCCCAATGCTCCCCACTACTCACCAACCATACCACAGAGCTCTTCTCCCCCTCCCCCCTCCCCACAAACACACAACTATCGCCACCAGTTGCACATATCTCCCCCACCCAATCCCATCCCATCCCCACCCCCATTCTCAAGTACCATCTCTTCAGAGGCAGATCCAGGATTTCCAAAAGGAGGGGGTCAGCATATAGTTGAAGTACTGGAAATGCACGTATTCGCACACACGCACACAACATTTTCCCCTCTATCTCCAGTTTAGGGGTCCACAAAAGGAGGGGGTCAGGACCCCCTGGACCCCCCTCTGGATCCGCCCCTGGACTCCCCCCCCCCATTCCACTATAATGACCCCCACCCATGACTACCACCACTCACCACCCAGACCACAGACTTCTTCACTTCTCTCCCCCCCCCCCCCCACCACCACCTCCACCACTTGTGTGGCGGCCGTATTACCGATCGATTTCCGCGTTTGGCGTCTGGCCCCGAACAAAAAAAAACTGAAAATGTCAAACCATGTTGGCTGTGGGAGTGTCTTGTGTTATTCCTGTCGCCCCCAGCAGCCTGGTGCCGCGGTGACCGGCTCCAGGGCCTGGGGGGATGGGGTGGGGGGAGGCGAGGTTTTAATGAAGTACGGATGGGAATTGGGAAGGGGGGAGGGGTTGAGTGAGGGGGGAATAGGGGGAAAGTATTGCTCTCTTGCCAACTCCTTAAGCCCTTCTTTTAGAGATGGGCCTTGCCTGTACAACATACGTGTGAACGTATTCCACTAGGTCTATATATCATACATGACAACCAATCCAAGAAGTGACGTAACCGTCACGTCCTGCACCGTTCTTAGAACGTTCTGTGACGTTATTCGAATTTTCTGTGACTCCACATCCTTGCCTCGGAATAATACTTGGATTAACGTTATTGTACGTGCGACAAGATCAAATTATAGGAGTAGTATACGAAAATGGGAAATTGTTGTATGACGCACATATTACAAAACGTATGCTCGCGATGATACTTGCTGAAGCTTTTATTTAAAATCACTAAGTCACATACATGCCATAAGTCAACCTGTTTATATTTACCCGTTGCAGGGTGGGCCTTTTCCATTACAAACACAATAATATGCTAAGCTTTTTCTTTTGCAAAAAAAACATATAATCCAAGCCACTGTGATCGAAATACCGCCAAAAGATCAATTGTCAGAGAATTCCCAGGCAAGCAGCAACGTAACAAGAACGTTCTGCGACTGTACTTTTTTAGTTGGTATGAGACCTGGCCAATTTTCAAGTAACAATAATGTTATTTTAGGTAAGGTTGAGACTTACTGAAAAAGAACGTTATAATAACATTCTATTTTGGTAAAGTTGAGACCAAACTAATAAAGAATGTTATAATTACATTATTGTAACGTGAAATTACGTTAAAAGAACGTCACAACAACATTCTAGTGTGACGTCGCAACGTTAGGTTCTAAAGATGTTTTTGGGTGCCCTCAAAAGAACATAACAAGAACCAAACCAGATCTTAACAGAACGTTGCTGCAACGTTATTATAACGTCATATTCTTGCCTGGGTTTGCCCTTCTTTATATGAACGCTTATTACTTTGGTACACAATTTGTTGATATACTACAAAATGATTGGATCAATAGAAAAAATAAAGGATCGCTGTGGGCGGGTGGTCTGCGCACATTAGGCTTTAAGACCTGAACACAGTGAATGAATTATGTGCAAATTCATTGCGCTGCTGTGAACACAATGTTTCAGAAACCACCTGTGTGATGGCATATTAACTCCAAATTGACCATCCATTGCAAATGCGAATTTTCTCTAATATCATAATCATTATTGCGCTAATACCACAGCTGAAAGTCGTAAAGTGTAATAGGGCCTTTAAGCAGGAAGCCACTGTGAACCTATCCATGGGATATCCTGATGATGAGAGCAGTAGACAGGTAACAGGTGGCTCGTCCCAGAATACACACAGATCAGAAATCATTCCCGGGACGTGGGCGCCATTATAGGAAAGCTGGAAATAGGACATTCCCACTCACTCACTTCTGAATTATAAATAACACCTTCCCTTATCATTAAACGATCAAAAACAGAGTGATGAATGTTCAATGAGTATAGATCAGAACATTAAAACTCATTTTAACTTGCAGGGAAAAAACTATAAATGCACTTGAAATACGGGCCTATTTATACATATATATGAACTGCGTGTCTGGTTTGAAATAGGCTATTAGCATACATATACTTCACCTGCCAAGTTGCAACATAACAGTACTGTTCTGTGACTATAAGCTTTTAGTCAGTCTGTTACTAACTAAAATATCATGTAGCAGTAGTTATTTGTGGTTGCCATTGAGACCTCACTAAATCAGAATGTTAGTACAACATTTTCCTGTGTGTTACAACCCAACCAGACAGAACATTAGGACAACATTCTGCTTTTGGTTGAATAACATGACAAGAATGTTGCAGTAACATTGCAGTGCAGTTTCACAACAATACGTTGCAGCAACGTTAATAAGAGCCATCAAAATAATCTAACAATAATTTAAATTGAATAAAACATAGAATGTTGTTGCAATGTTAAAATAACATTTCATGCTCGGCTGGGTGACCACCTACTGTTTCATGGTACACAGATTCTAACCACAAGGTTCCATCCACATGAGAGGAAAATCCAGTTAGCGATGCGTGCTAGAGATCAATGTAAAAACGTTTGTGAGTGTTATCATAGACATCGACCGGAGAAACAACCATGATCTCTGCTCCATTGTGTCCGGGGTATGCTGAGATCAATGCTAACAGCACTGACCTGACAGTAGTACTGATCTCAGGTTGCCGGGCCCATGGCCCCCTTCAAGGTCCTACCAACAAACCTCCCAGGCAAGCATGTGACGTTATTATAAAGTTACAGCAACATTCTGTTTGGTTCTGGATTAGTTCTTGTTACGTTATTTTGATGGCTCCCAATGACGTTGCAGCAACGTACTGCCGTGATGTTGCACTGTGATGTTATTATAACGTTCTGGTTACGTTATTGAACCTAAACAGAATGTTCTTATAACATTCTGTTTAATTTTGTCCTAACCTCACCAAAACATAATGTTTTAATGACATTCTGATTTGGTGAGGTTTCAAACTAACCATAGATAACATAATTGTTACATGCCATCTTAATAAGTAACAGACTAACTAAAAAAAATATGGTTGCAGCTTGGCTGGGCACCAAAATAAGAGAAACAATTCATGGCGTTTCATTCTGAACGTCGTGGATAGTGGCGCCCCCTAGGAGAGTCCGTGTGAACCGCTACAAAGCGACGTCTTTTTTGCCGTTTTTGTGACGTCACCATCGTTTTGTTTATGGATGACGTCACGAAAATGGTAAAAAAAGACATCATGTTGTATCTGGTTGCACGGACTCTTGTAGGGGACGCCACTATCAACGATGTCACAAAAATCACATAGACAGTGGTCAGACTTGTCTATCTGTGTGTAGCTATAATATTATTGCCCCTACTACTACATCAGGGGCGCGAAAAATGAAGAACAGTGGGAGCCGATCGTCAATACGTTGACAGCGAGGGGGGAACAAGGGGCTTATTTTGGTTTTATTGGGTTCTCAGAGCGTAAAGAATATTTACCCTGATGCTGATTGTTGATGTGTGTTATTTGCATGGCCGTTGGGCGCCTAATATATGGGGTAATTTAGGTTATTTCGCGCACCTTCTGTGTTGAAATTAGACACCCGCGTAAAATAACCCTAGATACCCCTATTTTATTTTAAAAGAAGATTTTGTATCCGACGTCATTTTCAGATGTGACCGTGTGCTTGGTATAATCATAAAGAGAAATTCGACATATATAAGTAGAGTTGTTAAGCCATAGGCCTGCCTTTGTTTTCTTGCCGTACCTGTTTCTGAATGTATATTGTGTAGAAACCTGCGTCGCTAAACTTACAACCCTTCCGCAGACTATCCTTAGAATGTACATTTAGTAGGGAGACATGCATCCCTTATAACGTATATACATCCCTATGACAGACAAACCTAGGAGTGCACACTGTGTAATAAATGAATTGTGATCTGTTTGTTGACAGTTCTAACCAGGCTTGACGCATATCCTAACGTTAGTCTGTATACAGTATTAATAGCTGTGTATGTATCTCATTGACCCCCTCATTATGACATGGCCAGCTGTTGGAGGGTCCAGGGCTACAGCTGGTTCAACGTCCTCTGTACATATACCCCCTGTTACATAGCCCCAGCATTATGTAACATACCGTGCCAGGTAGATTATTGATACCTGTGATCGGATTGTGCGCCCAGGCGGCTAATTCGTGCGGAAGGATTATAATTCGTAATCCATTATATATTATACTGGCCTCGCTGAACTGGCGACTGCCGTTGTTGTGTTCTAGCTGCGTTTCATTAGTATATGGCCTACGAATTGGTCACTGAGTGATTTGAATAGCAATTATCATAAATATCTCAGTTCAATTTGTGTTTTCCAGAACAAACTTTCCCCCATGACTGCCATTGATATGTTTAAATCAGATTTAATTTAAATATTGCAGATATTTCCCAGAAAGTGTAAAAAATTGTATTGATCCCCTCAGGGGTGGATACAGAATTTTGGGAAAAGGTGGGGGGGGGGGGGGTTCTAAAACAACATTCATTTGTGTATGCACGCGACGTGTTTTTCTTTTCTCTCTCTTTGACTCTCTTTGACAAATTCAAGTATCTACCACAAAAGGAGGGGAGTCAGGACTCAATTGGCCTCCCCCCTCAGGATCCGCCCCCGGCCCTAATGACATTAGGTTTGAGCATTTGATTTCTCTCATAAAAAAAATCGGGAAAAGTCCCCCAAAAACTATAATTGCACCTAAAATGGGAGTGAAAATGAGAGTTGAATACCCCAATAATGCCCTCTCCGGCCCTTCCGTGCCCCCTGTCCCGCTGTCCAGAGTGGGCTATTCTGTGGCACAGGCAGAAAGAAGCACCGGCCAATTTACCACCCCGCCCTGCCACACTGGGCCTCATCTAAGGGGCAAAAGCAGTGGAAATAAGGCGGGAGGCCGGCTGGAATTGGTTGGGTTGGGCGGCGGCGGCGGAGGGGGGGGGGCACTTGGCTGGGGTTGGGGCTGTGAGATGAGGGGGGCAGGGTGGGCTGGGGTGGTCATTGGGCAGTTAAAATAGGGAGCAGGGGCCAAGGCTCGTGGAACAGACTTCATTCAACTATAGAAAAAACGTATTGGCGATTTAGTTAAATGCCATTAGAATACTGGCGATTTAGTTAAATGCCATTAGAATACCTAACAATTACAAATTATTGATATGATTACTATAATATACTATATTTTACTACTCTTGCAGACTATAACCTGCCTACTGGGAGGCTTTGAAAGTAAGGGTATAATGTCCGAAGAGCCTCTCAGTATAGATGTACTGAAGAAATATATAAGGGCAAATGAGTAAAATTGAATGGGGTAAATGGGTTAGTAAATGCTCGAACAAATTTATAAGTAACGCGAATAATAAAACCCTGGAATAACCAAAGTAACTTAAGTCCTGCCCAGCCAGCTTGCGACTTAACAGAAACATTCTGCAAGCATTAAAAAAACAATACAATCAACGGCCTCCCATCACCCCTACAGCCGTCCTATCCACACCAGTATATATGTGACAATTCAATGAGGGCAAGTACCTTCCAAGGAAGATCCAAATACCTATGGAAATGATGCAATTAAAGCTTGTTCTCTTCTATTATGAAATCACTCAAGCTGATTTTCCATGACTCAGGTCAAAATTCCATGACTCTTGGTCAAATTTTCAAATTCCATGACTTTTCCATGACTTTCCATGACCACCTTCATTTTCCAGGTTTTCCAGGTTGTGTGGGAACCCTGAATGTCATGGCAGTGCGTTGCAGTGATATAATTGGGAGTCATCAAAAGAACCTTACAAGAATCAAATATAGAACCAACCAGAACGTTGCTGCAACATTTTAATAACGTTGCATCCTTGGCTGGGCGGACTGCTGGATAACAGGTACAGTTTGTGTCGGCAGTAATGTGGGAGGGGAGTGATACGACTCTAGGAACCCGGTGTGGGAGTAAGACTAATGTCAATGGGAAAGTCATTGGTCTGGAGAAAGTGGCGTGGGAGGGTGATGGAGAAGGCTAGAAAGGGCTGCCACACGGATTGACCAGAAGTCTAGATGGCAGAAAAACAACATGGGTATTTAGCGGGTGAATAGGGGGAAGAATGGTAAGGTGGGCTGGAAGTCTAGGACTAATGGGTGGAGGCAGCGGAGGCAGTACTGTCAGGAGTATGTTTTATTCTATATCAGAGCTTTAGCCGCGATTCCTTCACCATTATACTGCCCTCTCAGAAACTGGTGAATAAAAGACCTTTTATTGCCCTGAATGGCAGTGATGCCTCTCTTCGAATGCAAATGCCAAGTGTTTACTGACCTGTTAAGCCCCATTCACTTTAGGTAATCTTTTCCTTTGGATTAATTGAGTGATCTCAGAATTGCATGCATTAGAAATTACCATTTTAATTTGAAAATTTATCAAAAATTAATAAACATTGACACATCGATGGTTGTTCTCAGAAATATTGTACCAAATCGTAACGAATCTCAAGGATGCAACTTTGAACAGTTACAAAGTCCAGCCATGCCGAATGATCACGACGCTCCCTCCATTATGACCGGGTTTCTCTGTTTTTTTAATTTGTAAAGTGATGTCGGATTCCGGTCCAATCAATAAGTTGTCATTGTCTCATTGCCCGACGGTCCTACTGGCCCCAGGATGGAGGGGCGAGGCAGGGAAGGGAAGGATGTAGGTGGTATTACATTACACGACTTGGGCAGCGATATCAGCACAATATGATGATATTACAGACAATATGCATGTATGAGTAATATAATTGTAAGGGAAATTTGGCAATCTGGAGTATCTCACAAATGTATAACAAGGAATTGTATCTCTAATATCTGCCGATGTCTCTGGGATTTCAACATATCCCAGTTCAAGTCGTGTAGTGAAATACTACCCCTTGAATGTTTGGGAGGGGGAGGGTAGTGATGTGGGGATAGGTCAAGGACGTCTGGAGGGTCCAAGTTATACAGCGGCCCCCATATAAGGACGTGTCTTGTATCATTTACCAAGCGATACCTGTCCCTGGGACATCCCTGCCTCTGACGCCATATAGGTGAGGAACGTATGAGAATATGGGGTTCTTTCAAAGCGCAACATCGAGGATACAGAGGTGTTGCATGCTGCATGTTCACAAGTCCATAACAGGTTTGCCTTTGTGCTGCCCAACGCCCCCCCCCCCCCCCGCTATTCTGTAATCTCTAGACCTATCCAAGACAGAATGTTATGATAACATTCTGGGGAGGTTAGGTCAAGATCAAATTAAAATAGAATGTCATCATGACATTCTGATTAGGTGAGGTCTAGACCTGACTTAAACAGAATGTTGTTGTGACCTCCTGACCAGGAGAGACCCTAAACTTATCTAAAAAGAATTTTTATTGTGATGTTCTTATTATGTCAGGTCTTAACCCTAACATAAACAGAATGTTGTGACATCCTAATTCAGTGAGGTCTCAACTACACCTAAACAGAATGTTATTGTTAGATTCTTATTAAGTCTCAGCTGCATAAACAATGTTACAAGAATGTTATCAGAACGTCACAATGTAACGTCGCAACAGTTGGTTTCTGTGACGTAATTGGGAGTCATCAAAAGAACATCGCTTCAACCTAACAGTGTGACGTAACAAGAATCAATCAAGAACATTGCTGCAACATTATTATAACGTTATAATTTGGCTGGGACTGCAAATTGCCAACTGCAAGTTTAATGTGCGAAGATCGATTCAAATGATTTCACAACATTTGTCTTTGATAAATCTCTGCGATGCTTCACACTGCAAGCCACGCAATTACCAGTTCACCACTGTACAAAAAGATAGTTCACGAAAGTTGAAAATCATTATTTCAAATGTCAATTCAAATTAGTCCAATGAGTTGTTTTTAACTCTGTAAATAAAGTTTAAGTGATTACAACCATTAGCTTGTGGATTGTAGCTGTACAGTGGCACATGGCCAAACAACCTAAGGCCAGTTGGACACACTGTTGCCAGTAAACGATTTTACTACCGATTTAAACAATCGGCAGTGGGAATGTTGTACCCCCTACAGACTAGCCTCAGAATGCGCTCATAATGACATAATGCGGATTCTGAGCCCAGTCTGTAAAGGGTATTAGTTTAACGTGAACAAGTTATCTACTAAGGGTTATTTAATTGTCTTTCAAATAGTATGTAAGACATATCATCTTTTGTTATGATACTAGTTAAAAGTTACCGAATAATCGGCGGTTAAATCGGTTGGTGGAAACCAGGCTTTATACAAACATATTTGTGGCGCATATAATGACATTTGTTTTATCCCCGCCAACAGTTACGGACCACACTGTGTTGGTACCACGCCAGGTACTAAGGTTAACAACTGTCCACCCTGGAGGGACCTTTACCAGTAATGGTTCATGGGGTAGCGGGGTGCCAGACGAGTAAGGGGGCTGTAGATGGATGTTAAGCTTTGACCCTTTTGGGACAATGTTCAGATTAGATTTGTATCTCGCGTTGACAAAGAAAAAGGTTCTACCGTGCTATATGTTCTATAAAGTGGAAATTTATTCATTTGAGAAAGCAACTATATTTCAATTTACCAGCGCACCATCAAAACTTTTATTTGCATCGTCTACCTTCAGAATTAGTCTGCAGTTTTTGACAAAAGATGACAAATGTCATGTTTATACATTACATGTCATGGTTTGAAAGAAACTCTTTCAGAAAGAAATTCGCATACTCGTACCAGTTGCTGATCGCACCTCTTGTCTTTATTTATTCATTTACTCATAATGTGGAAAAATAAAAATCTTAGAATCACGAATTACAACTCCGTTTGATAATTACCCATTGTGAATTAAATAATGGGGGCAAATGAGAGCAAAAAGTCCAAATGAAGGATGGCTTTTACCGGTGATTTGTGGTAAATTGAGGTGAACCACGACAGAGACAGGCCTGAGGAGGCTGTTAAGCCCTGTTTCCACCAGCCTATTTTACTGCCGATTTGTTGGTAATTTTTTACTTTTAACTGGTAATATGGCAAAGGATTATATATCTTACATACCATTTGAAAGAGAATTGAAAGACCTTTCTAATGATATGTAACATATGTATGATATGCTATTATTCCCACTTATCTAGTTCTGGTCGCTTATTCCTGGTGGAAACGACCAAAAATGGTCAAAAACAACCAGAGATGTTGTTCCAATAGAGCGATTCAACCAGAAATCTACTTAAAAACATCAAATCGCTTGGAAAATATCTAACAATGTTAGATATCAGTCGCTAATGAATTCTGTTTCAACTAGAATTCAGATCGCATCGCGCAGTGGGTACCCCCCTTTGCATAAACTGTTTGGGCTATCCTCAGCCGCACAGAGGATCCCTATTAGTACCCTATCGTATGGATTTTGTTGGGCTGGCTTAACTACCCTTTAAAGCCCCATTCACCGATTCTAATATTGAGATTCATTGAGAATTTCAGAATCACAAGCTTGGAAAATTATCATTTTGATTTGAATCTTTATCATTATATAGACATTGAAGAGTCACAGAAATATGTGTCTCAAATTTTGATAATAAGTGTAAAAGAACAAAAGAAATTGTCCAGATTGCAAGGAATCTCAAGGTAATAATCACATGCGCCTAAAGCCCTGTTTCCACCAGCTGATTTTACTACTGATTTCAGGAATTGAGAGTGGGAATAATGGCATATCATATGTATGTTACATATCATTAAAAAGGTATTTCAATTCTCTTTCAAATGGTATGTAAGATATATAATCCTTTGCCATATTACCAGTTAAATGTAATAAATTACCAACTAATCGGCAGTAAAATCGGCTGGTGGAAACAGGGCTTAAAGTGGAGTTCAAGTGGGCGGGCGGTCGTTTATCTCTACCGCACATCGTTTCACGCCTGGCCAGGGACGTCACACCCACATGCCCTGCTCCACCGACCTGCGCTGGAGATTGACATCTTCACTTTCAGATTTAAGCCTATATTCCATGGGGCGATTTTGACCATCTGAAATTTGACAATTTCTGAATTTTTATCTCACCTAAATTTATATGTATCTATAAGTATCTTTATATAAATTACTTAGGATTATGTCAACCTTGACCTCTGGAAGAACATGTATTCACATGAAGATGTTAATAAAGTTGAAAATTTCAACAACAAAAATGTTAAGAAATATGGAATGAGCCCTCGCATGTTACATACCATTTGAAAGAGAATGTGAAATCCTTTCTAATGATATGTAACATGTCTATATTTGATCCTTATTGTCACAGGCTATTTCTGAAATCGTGAGTACAATTAGGTAGTGGAATACAACCTTAAGAAATGAACCACTAGTTAACCCCAATAATTATGGCCCTTCAGGCCGGAGAGGGGGGGATGAATGAGACTGGTGTTTAATTCAGAAAAGAAACAGAGGATATTGATTCTGGATTAGAATGATGATGGGACTGCTCTTTTATGACCGGTTTGCTTTCTGGTTTTGGACTTCTTTCTAAAAGCCTATTATCAGTACCCGGATTAATCGGTGAACTGGTGTGTATCGACATGGAGGAAAATGTGTGCGACATGAAGTTTAATTGTAACAATTACATTTACGCACGATCAATCATGTCATTTCTTAACAAGTTTGATTTCGTAATTATGCAATAGGGATTTCTATCAAAGCATTGAATCCGATGCGGCATTTGTTAAAGCGTCAATATTGGTGGAAAAATGAGAGTCCCCCTTTAAGAAATTCTGTCATGCACATCTCTGGCAGGAGGACATCCTCAGTCTGAATCGCCGACAAATTCTGGTTATCTCACTTTCCATCTTGATGGCTTTCTTCGGGGAACTGACTGAAATAAACCAGGCCGACTACGTTAACCTTGGGAGGCATTATGGGTGGGCGCGTCTGCGAAGGGTCTGCATGCCTATAGAGGCTTTACTAAAGAACCGCTTTGTTATTAAGACATGTGAGTTTGAGTGTTCTATTGGTGGGACTAACCTATACCTCAGGGACTGTCCATAATCTACGCACGCATTTTTTTGGGAGTTTTTCTTGCCCCCCCCCCCCTTCCCCCACCAACCCTTTTGGCATGTAATAAGCATTAGGAATGAACCCCCTCCCAATAATCTTGCAGCAAAGTACTGCCAGGATGTTGCACTGCTATGTTATTATAACGTTCTGGTTATGTTCTTTAACCTAAATAGAATGTCCGTATAACATTCTGTTTTGGTTTTGCCCTAACCTCACCAAAATTTAATGTTATGATAGCATTCCGATTTGGTGAGGTTTCAACCTCACATCAATAACGTAATTTTTATGTGCCATCTTAGTAAGTAACAAACTGACTAAAGAAAAAGTATGATTGCAGAACGTTTATGTTTTGTCGCAAGTTGGCCTGGCTTCCCTTTTTATGTAACACTGTTACATATTTTCTAGACCCTCCGCCGCGTATATATAACAACTAGGATACACACTGCATACCCATCGGAAACGTACTAAGATACGCCTTGACTCCCATCATCCTTTTGTGTGTTTATGATTAATGAAACACCCTTTGGCTACTGAAGGGAAACTCTGGCTCTGACTCCTCTCTACGTCGTCAGAATAATTGTAAATTCCCAATAAGGAGCAGGGCACACCTCCAACTATCCGCGGTAGACAAATCATTCCCGACGGGACTCAAAACGCAGCTCACGATCCGAACTTCAGAAATGATGCCCGAAACAAACCTCGAGGGGGCCTATCAAAAAGATTTGATTATGTTTTTTTCTCAAGCTGCCTGTATACATCTCACTCCACGTCAATTTGTTCACGTCCAGAAATAGGCCTCACACTTCGTGCTGGGCGGCCACTCTCACGAAAGCTCCCCCTGTAGCATTGATTTTCCCATCACCTCATATCTCCAGTGAGTCCATCAAAAGCCCCAAGTCCCCCTCAGAAGCCGATCAGGCGATGCCAAAACAGGCACCATCTTAACTCACCAGCAACAGACCATTTTCCTTAACCCTTTGCTGTTCCACAGTTTTGACGTCTTTTCAAAGGTACACACGATGTAAGGAAAATTTAAGGTAGTTCTTTCAGTTTTCACAAAATTGCTGAAACTGAACGTCGAAGTCCTCAAAATCATATCAGTCAATATCTTTTTGAATTTGTTACTATCTGAGGATGTATGGAAGGACTTAAGGATGAATTGGGACTGAACAAATTAATGAAATTCAATTGTAATTCATACATGACCGAAATTTGCATTAGGGAACAGCAAAGGTTTAAGGGATGCAGTCCCTAATGGTATATAAAGATAGGTAAAGGCAGTAGCAACCTCACAGGTTTTGTGTTCTCAATGTTATTTAGATTGGCAAGCATTGAGATATCTCACAGTTATCCATGGCACAAGCTAAAACTACGTTACTAAACACCAGTACCAACCTCCTTCATATGTCCTGGTGTTGTCTCTTCACTTCAACAAGTGGTCCTGGATGGGAGTGTGGGGAACTAAAGCCTAGTAAAGGCCAAAACCCACTAAGCGATACCACTGGAAATTTGGTTGAATCCCCTAATTCAAGCTATCATAAATAACCTTAACCTATCAGAAGTGACTGACAATGAGCAGATATGGTGTTCTGACTGAGCTAAGCGACCAAAGATTCATTAGAAAATGGTAATTCGCTTGGGAAATATCTAACAATGTTAGATATTGGTTGCTTGTGGTCTTTAATCGACCAGAATCTTAAGCCCCATACCCACTAGGCGATTTTACCGGCAACTGGCGATGGGCGACTGGGGAAATCGGCCAATTCTTATGATCTCCTGTCAGTACAGTATATTGAAATGTGCATGTGTGATCTGAAAATCGGCCGCCTCTACCAGAGGAGTCGCCCGATTCTCCCAGTTGCCCGTTGCCAGTCGCCGGTAAAACTGCCTAGTGGGTATGGGGCTTAATGGTTGCCCCCCTCCCTGCTAAATGTGCCTATTGGTGACTTCCCCCCAGAGTTCTAGCCTGCACCATATGGTACATGTCACAAGTTAACACTCGTAGTAATTAATATTTACTTCATTAATTACCTCACAAGGTGTAAGAGTACTTCAGGGAGTCCCAACCTCTCCTGGTGCTAGCTCATGCTACTGCATTCTTTATAAACACGTTGGAGTCAGAACATTAAGATTTCATCTAATTTATTTACTATCGATTGTTGTTGCACCAGTAACTTAGGTACGTGTAGAGGGTCACAGTCAGCAAAACGCAGTTTTTCTTAATTTAATCTTTATTCAGGCATAAAAAAAGACAGTTATCAGCTTAAAAAACTGGATTTCAGAACCGCCTGAGAATACAAAAATTTCTATACCCTTAAATATGATACTTTTTTACTATAATGATAATAAGATAATCTGCAATATTTTACAGTTCCTATGTTGCCATTTAGGTAACATCTTTTGGTGTTTTTCTTCAGTCTTATAACAATATTTCATTGTATGTTCTCTATGCAGACTTTTTCTTAGTGGCACAGACTTATTTTTAGATAAGTTACCTTATAAGCCGCGTATAACAAAAGCATAACTACAATTGCGGACAAAGACCCTAGGGTTTCTTTTCTTTCTTCTTTTTTTTAACTTACATATATACATCTAATTCCTTTGTTGGTTCACATTTCTCCCTTTGCCTATTGCTTCTTTCTCTAACTACAGCATCTATTATCTTATGAATCAACCGTTCCGTCTTGAATTTCTCCGTTTTCCAAACCCATTGTGTACTGAAACAAAAGCCCCAATGTCGGTAGGGCTCTCTTAATGGACTGCACAGTGCGTCTATGAGTCTCTCAGACACAGTGCAGCATCCGCCGAGCAGAGTAAACTTCAAAGGCATGAAGCGAAAGAAAGGTGTTTCCCAAGTTCATTTGTCTACACGTATACAGACGTATATTATTTAAAACATTCGTTTTTCAATTTTAATTACGTACATGTATGCAATTTTCTAAATATTCTAAGATTCCCTGTGTGTGCGTTGGGGGGTCTTCCTTAATGATGTCACAAACAAGGGGTGGGTGGTTAGGTTGAATAGTGTGACACTGCCTGAAAACAGCCCTTATTCCATGTCTAAAACAGAAGATTCAGTGTGATAGGGGGGCGGGTTGGTCCTAAAAGTACCCTGAAAATGTGTGACATCACTTGCGGACGGCCCCTTGAATTTATTTTAATATGTATCTTAATGTATTTTAATAAAGTATCTTCAAGTGTGTGCATTCAAGTTTAAGTCTGTGAATACTTATGTCAGTTACCTTGATATGAGACACAATTGTTAGTGATGACATGAATCTGTTTTGATATTCAATATTTGTATTACTCAGTTTAACCAGTACCACCACAAGCTGCACACTGAGTTCCTAACAGTGGCTCAAGGTCACAAAGGTCATTCCCACTGTTATACTCGCCTCTGACTGTTTCAGGACGGAGTGCCCGTATGTGAGGCTGCGTCTGAGTGACCTTATTAAGACTGGTCTTTTTAGAGAGACGGCCTTTAATTGGTCCACCTCCTGGGTCGGGGCTGGAGCACAAGGCCTGGGAAAACGGCAGAGTGTGACTTTAAGACCAGGAAGGTACGCCGGGCAGGGCTGAAGGTCAAACGGCAAGTTGAAGGTCAGAGTCTGCAGAATGCAGGAGACTTTTTGAAATTATTTGTTTTCTATTGCCTAGATGAGCATGCAGAAAGAGAACTTTCCGTTCCCCTACTGTGAAGTAAAAAAATGAAAAATGGCTAGAAAATTAGCTAAACCACCATGAATAGTGACTTCCGCACCATTGCAAGTATCATTGGACTCAGGGCAGTACCTGTCTGTGGCACGAACAATACATTTCAGACTAACACGAACAAAGGACAACGCCAAGCAAACTCGAATTGCATCAGTTTGATTCCAATGGCGTGTCTGAAACTGAGCGAACTCTATAACGTGCATCAAGGTTTGTCCCAGAGTGTCCACTGCAGTGCTTAATTGTTACTAATATATCGCATTTAATGAATGAAGTTTCGTCCACAAAACAAAGTGCCGCACTAGTACGCTTTAAGTACCTATATAACAGTAATGGCCTACAATGTGCCTAGATATATCCAGGGCCGTATAACTAACTTAACATCTCCCATCCTGCACTGTGCCTCTCGGGCGCTACAAACGACATCCTTTTTGGCAGGGCTACTTACGATTCCGTCATACACTATGAATGACCTTCCTGAGAGGAAATCAATCTCGTTTTTCCCCTGCTCCCCTCGTTGACCCTGAATCCGTTCGGGTGGTACATTATTAACACGAGTTGGTCTGATTCCTACCCGGGGTCGGGGTGGGGCGGCACCCAGACACCGTTAACTAGACTGGGAGGGAAGGGGGGAAGGGGGTACATAAAATACACTTTTAACATGGTATAAAGGATGATAATTATCCATCATTGACAGGTCCACCAAAAGATGGTCTGATTATTTGATTATTTAGCCAAATTGGTGATTCACAGCTACAGCCCCCCAGGGCGTCCGACTTCCGAGGGGGGTAGACTTAACAGGGAGGGTTGATTGGCCTGGTCTGTGAGTGGGGGGTGCAGGGGGCTATTGGGGTCACGGGCTGTTCCGTCTTAGATGCTCGGCGTGAGCAGCTCGGTCTACATCGAACAGGTCACTGAATCTCAGACCTCCTGAACCGCCACCCCTACTCCCGCCCTCTACCTGTCGTAGGGGACTCTTAAACTTAAAAAAGAGAAAAAATGTTGCACATATATACAGTCAGTAGCACGAATGCGCAGTGTCCTTGTACTTAACTTGTAATGTTCCCTAACCCCCATTCTAATACTTTGATCATATATGTGTGCCGCCAAGTGCTAAAACATCTAAGTGCTAATTTCCACCAACCACCGAGCATGGTCTACATAACTTTAGAAAGATGGTTGTCACGAGTTAACATATGTGGATCAACTAATCTTAAGCTAAAAGAATCATTCAAAATTCTAACCGACTCATCTTCTATCTTTTTGTTTTAATCATATTATTTTATCTTATTCCTAATGAACTTCACGTACATACTGTTCATGTTCTACAACTGACACAGGGTATACTATTTCAAGATAAATTTATAAGAATGATAAGTACGTGGGAAAATAATAAAACGTGATACATGATAGGTCCGAATAATATCTTTTTCCTCAAGACAGCCAGTTCAGATCATCAAGGTCGGTCCATTAGTGACCTGATACCTATTTTTAAATTGACTTTTTTTGTTTGTTTTTGAACTGCTTCAGGTGGATTGTTCCATGTCTTTCTTTTTTTTTCAAAAATCTGTTTTTCATCATTAATCAAAATACATGATTAAGAATGCAGGTGCATACTTTCTTACTTAAATGCAAGCATATATAATATATATATATATATATATATATATAAAGCATGTTCTGCACAAACTGTTGCTTTATACCTACACCTCTGAATGCACAACATTAGATCAGACACGTTAAGCGACACTTGGTTGTTACATTGCCGAGCACAGCGGTTATGATTGATGGTGGACCGCTCTTGATTAAGGTAATCTGTTGGCGGCCATTACAGGCCGTTTCCCGCCTGCCTGGCTGATTAAAACAATGTTGACGGCTCGTACATGGAGTGATGGACGCCCTATACCACGCCGAGTGACGTCATCTGAGGTGATCATGTGACGTATCAGCCATGCCTGGCTACAAGTAGGGAAGATGGGGGAAGGGAAGACTTGGCAGACTATAGGACGAAACATTCTGTATTTATTTTTCTGTATGGCTGATTTAAACAATGTTAATAGCTTGTACACGGAGTGATGGATGCCCTATACCACGCCAAGTGATGTCATCTGAGGTGATCATGTGACATATCAGCCATGCCCAGTTACAAGTTCAGATAGTGGGGGGAAACTGGCAGACTAAAGGGGGAATTTTCTGTATTTATTTTTCTGCCTTGGCTGATTTAAACAATGTTGATAGTCCATACACAGAGTGACGGATGCCCTATACCACGCTGATTGACGTCATCTTAGGTGATCATGTGTCATATCGGCCATGCCCGGCTACAAGTTGGGATGGTGGGGGAAAACTGGCTGGCTTAAGTTGGAACTTTCTGTATTTATTTTTCTGCCTTGCTGATTAAAACAATGTTGAAGGCTCGTAGACAGAGTGATAGACGCCCTATACAATGCTAAGTGACGTCATCAGATGAAATCACGTGACAACGGGTACGAAGAGTGAGGAATGATGTACACCACACTTAGTGACGCCATGTGAGGTAGTCATGTACTGATGTAGGCAAGGTCGGGGGGTGATATAGGGGTAACTTTCTGCGATCGCCAGGACGCATCTTATTTTAATGAATAACAAATGTCGGTAATTAAATTACGTGGTTTTACTTTTCTTCATAAACGGTTCTATGGTATGCAAATATCTCATTGATAATGTCTGAAAACTCAAAATTCTTCAGCGATTGTCCTTAAATCCGATTGGGTAAATGCATAAGAAAATGTCTTAGGTTTTTAGCAGCTCTACTTTAAAGAAAATCGGGGTTTCTTTGCCATCCCTCCATTATCCCCATAACGTCCTGGCCTCGGGTGTTTTAAGTCATGTAATACCTGTGTTCGTCACCCGATCCCCGTCACCAGAGCCCGGCTCGGGGAATGAGTTGGGGTGTCGGGATACAAATTCATCAGAACGCTGTGACCATGAGGTCGTAATTAGGTGAGCAGGGGGTAAATAAATCTGGCCGGGAGGGCGCCGGGTCGGGGGTCACATTCCGCTCTTCATTAAAATGTAATGTGTCGTCATTAGCCCTTGCCAGAGATCAGTGTTTACCAATTATTCAGATTATTTGAATTTGTGAGTTTCGCTGAAGGAAATACTTGTTATCTCTTCTCTACGAAAGCTGTTATTCCAGTTTTCTGACTATTTGGAAACTGCATTCAGCAAGTTTTTCCAGTTGTGAGAAGCAAGCACGGGGCGGGGAACTTAAGCCCCATACCCACTAGGCGATTTTACTGACGCCGGGCGACGGGCAACTGGGAGAATCGGCCGATTCTTATGATCACTTGTTAGTATAATATATTGAATTGTGCATGTTTGATCTGGATCGGCACTAAAATCGGCCGACTCTTACAGTAGAGTCGGCCGATTTTAGCACCAATAATCGGCCGACTCTGGAGAAAATCGCCTAGTGGGTATTGGGCTTTAAGCCCCATACCCACTAGGCGATTTTACCAGCGACTGGCGACTGGTGACTGGGAGAATCGGCGGACCCTTATGATTGCTTGTCAGTACAGTATATTGAAATGTGCATGTTTAATCTGGATCAGCACTAAAATTGGCCGACTCTTCTAGTAGAGTCGGCGGATTTTAGCACCTGTGAATCGGCCGACTCTGACAAAATCGCCTAGTGGGTATGGGGCTTTAGTTAAGTATGTATATGTTTAGTTTAACAGTCAACTTTAGATTACTTCTACTTACCCTGTCCAAGACATACCCACAACACGATATTACCCTGTATTTTCCCTGGAAAGTGCAGTATGCCCTCTTTGAACTATCATTATGTAATCATGGCAAAATAAACGTATAGGCCTAGCTTCACTTTGTACTATCGTTGATCACGGGGCAGTTTGAAGCTAGTCATAGTGCCCCTTTCAGACCACTGCCGATGAAGCACATCAAAATTCTAAAATACACATAGATTATGGCTTCAAATATAGTATATGTTAGGCTAAGAATTTGCGACTTTAGGCCAAGTATGCACCCTGTTAGGTTATGAAAACAGGCGATGTACTTGCGGAAGGGTGACCACCCATTGGGGGTCGTTTTGCTTTGATTTGCCTCACAGTCTGAAATAGGTAATCAGTCACTAATTGGTTAAGAGTGTCCTGAGCTCCTCATCTCATTGTCAGGAGGGTCATAGGGTTTCTCGATACCCTAAAGCTCCATACCCAATAGGCGATTTTACTGGCGACTTGTGACGGGCAACTGGCAGAATCGGCTGATCCTTAGGATCTCCTGTCAGTATGGCATACTGAAATGTGCATGTTTGATCTGAATTGCTGATGATATCGGCCGACTCTAACAGTAGAATCGGCTGATTTTAGTGCTGATGAGTCGGCCGATTGTGTAAAAATCTTAAAGCCCCATACCCACTAGGCAACTTTTACCCAGTTGGCGAACAAGTTGGTGTTTAAATCGGCCGATTCCTATGATCAGCTGTATGTATACCATACTGAAATGTGTGTGTTTAATCTGAATCGGTGCTGAAGTCGGCTGATTCTAAAGCCCCATATCCACTAGGCGACTTTTACACAATCGGCCGACTCATCAGCACTAAAATCGGCCGATTCTACTGGTAGAGTGGGCCGATTTTAACAGCAATTCAGATCAAACATGCACATTTCAATATAACATACTGACAGGTGATCTGAATCGGTGATGATTTTACCAGCGATTCTGCCAGTTGCCTGTCGCCCATTGCTGGTAAAATCGGTGAGTGGGTATGGGACTTAAGCCAAACGTCTGCTGATTTTAGGGCTGGTTCTAAGCCAACTGTGTAAAAGTTGCTTAGTAGGTATGGGGCTTAAGACCCTTTGTGGGAACCCCATGGTGACTCAGACAGACTCAGCTAATTGTCATGACCTCCCAAGTACCAGGAGGGCAGGCTGGTCTGGGTACAGTGAGCTGCTCTATACTATAACTGGCCGGTGAGCTGCTCTAAACCCGGATTGCCCAATTGATGAGCTACTTCTTACTCCCTAACCAATGAGTTTCTTTGTCACTGGGACTGTCTGATCCCCAGGCAAGCAGCGCCATAACGAACACTTTCTAAAACCATACTTTAATAGCCAGTCTGTGACTTGATAAATACGCATCTTTCCCCTCCATTTGTACTTTAGGGGTTCAACAACAACAAAAATAGGGGGGGGGGGGGTAGTTTGGACGCCCTTGACCACCCTGGATCCGCCCTTGATAGTCTGTCGATCCCAGAGTTAGTGGTTTGTTTATGTGACCTACTGTTTGTTGCCATGTGGCTGTTTTTGCCTTCATGAGTCAGCGTGGTAATTTCCCGGTGAGGTCGGGTTTGAATGCAACACGGTTCAATTCCTTGCTGAGTGATTCACAGGGCCAATTCACAACGTGCATCCCCATGGCCAAGTCAAGCTCTTTTGAACACTTCAACTGCCTCGAGTCTGTACCCTTTCAGGGTTGGATATAGGATCGCGAAAAGGGGGGAAGTCCACATATAGGCTATACGTATAGACGTTGTGCACATGACGTCACATCTCCTAAATTGTGATGGCCGCCATGTTGGTGATCAATTTAAATTCATCATTATTGACAATTCTATAGGTTTTATGATGAATATATCTGTCTTTTTTACCAATAGAACCCTCCTCAATTCATAATTAGCAATAATTTTTTTAGAATTATGTATATATTTAATAGCCACGTGGGTGCAGTAACCATGTGGTGATCACCGAAATCGGGTCTCGTGACCCTATGTGCACAAGGTCTATAGGCTAAGTACTAAATTGTTGCGCAATGGCATGTAGATACACAGCTTCTTTTTTCTCTTTTTCGAGTAAACGTCCCCATCAAAAGGGAGTGGGGGGATCAGAACCCCCTGGACCCCCCCCCCCTTACCTTTGCGTTATGTCTTAAGATATCTACACAAGGAAAACATATGATATGGACCAGATTCCTGTTCTCGCCTCCAGAGATCTATAACCTTTGCGTCCTATCAACACACTCTATATACCTGACAGTGATGACTATAGTTTATTTAGGTTACCATACAGCTTTTAAGTGGATGCAATTATTCTACTTTGAGGTCACAGGTGCATACATCATTGAAATTAATTCTACCGGCAACCAGTGGATTGTTCGATTACGGTACGTTCCATGTCGATTAAATTTTGTGTTAATATTATAATTTCTTTCAGGTTAAGAGTCTGTTTTTTTGGTGTGTTTTTTTATTCCACGTCTTGCAAGGTAAGTTTTTCATGTGGCTGTTTTATGGGGGGGGGGAGTAATGAGCTGTTAAATGAATGTTAGATGTGCATCAGAGGAAAATGAGCATACTTAAATGCAAAATAAATTTCCAAAGTACCTGCATGTTTGCGAAAACCAGAATGAACCACTGGATTGAAAACAACAAGTATCGTTCCTGCCTTTGGCCTTGTTAAAGTTCAGCTTGGCATTTTGAAGGTCTCCTATCCATGACCTTTCAAGGTTTGACAGAGACGTTTCCTTGTGGTGTAAAAGTGTGCAGGATTCTACACGTATTCTGGGCTCGAGCTAATACAGTTAGACGGTACCGAAACATCAGTTATCATTAAAAAGACGCGAGGGCTTGGCTTTTCACTCATTTCAGGACCCTTTGAATGGATGAAACATAAACGCCAAGGCCAAAACTCTACAGAAATTTGGCATTTTTTATTTTTTCTATATACTTTTTTAATTGATTAATCATCCCATACAATCATGTGCTTTTCATGACGAAATACAAAAGTAATAAAGTATATATATATATATATATATATATTATAATTATATATTATATATATCATCCCACTTGACAGGTGCAAAATTGTACAGAATTTTACACACATTCGCCTGTGTACTTTGCTGATGCAGAGGGAAGCTATCTAACAGCGGAATTATCATTAAGACACGAAGGTCTGGCTTCTCGCTCATTAAAAGACCTTTTAAGTGGGGTACCAAAAAAAGACTATGCCAGGGAAAAAGCCGTTCGGAAATTGACCAGTGGTGATTGGCCGGCCGGTCCACGAGGTAATCGCCACAGGCGGACGCCAATAGGGGGGGGGGGGGTGCTTTAGACTAACAGGCGATTCTGAATTCAAGGAAATTTATAGGTTTTCTAGGTACAATATTGAGAATATCACAGGACCCCATGCAAGTAACATACCGTTTGAAAGAGAATTTAAATTCCACTTTAATGACATATAATCTTCTGTCCTTTTTGCCTCTGAAGATTTCCAAAATAGGTATTAAGTGGGACAGTGGAATATGGCCTGAAGTAACTCTTTCATCTACACCGAGCCAGAAAGAGAACGCAGGAATCTTTGACTCTTGACAGATCTTATATCCGCCGTTTTTTCGAGTTTCCTCAGGTCGCGTACTAACTGTGGATGTTTTAGTAGAGATACTTTTCAAATAATACCCACGCCAACCTCTCCTCTCATCACCCAGGGCACTCTGCCACTTCGACCACCTCGCCATGAGAGCTAGTGATCTCTGCACTGTATTTGCCATTTGTTTTTATCCACCAAGCCGGATCGCACCAGCGAAAACTGCCAGACTACTTTGAGCTGCAGGTCAAGTAATCTTATAATGCCTGTACATAGGTTCAGTTTTCATAGAGTCAGACTGTCATTTCTGACGCAAAGGGCAATCTTGCTCAGAAAGCACCCACTCTCTCAAATCTCAGAGATGTGTGTCCTCTTCTCTCCTATTCAATCACCTTTGTGAGTATAGCCTTTTTTCTGGGAACCTAACAGTTTATGTCACTACACACAGGGGTCAACTTGTCAACTAACTCACTGGGTACTAGCGTAAAAAACAGAATGCTGTATACTCAGCGTGATGATTACAACGGAATCTGACTCATTCTGCAGCACTCGCACCTCTGCTCTAGGAAAATAGTCTGTGAGAGTACTCTCTGCTATGTAGGTCATTAACTATATCCCGGTATTATAGGATTACTACACCCAGCAGTCTTAAAATAGTCCTGCGGTTTTCGTTGGTGGTGTCTGACTGGCCGGGCCGGACCTAGGGACCTAGTGGCAGCTACAATCCAGAGATAAAACTCATACCGAGGTGTTGATGCAGCAGAGTGTCCATGACTATACCCATATCACTCTGCGGCGCTCGCACCTCCGCTCCGGGAAAATAGTCTGAGAGAGTACTATCTGCTATGTAGGAAGAAAACTCCCCAACCCTGTCTATTATTACTACACTTGTGACCTAGAAATGGTGACCTAAAAGTAGTCTGCAGTTTTCGCTGGTGCTATCTAGGTCACAGGGGCCGGTACACAGTGGTCCCTACAGTGCAGAGATGATTCGCCCATAGCGAGCGTCGAAGTTGCAGAGTGTATCCATATAAGGGGAGGTTGTATGTGCAGCTGAGGCAGTGTCCCGGGTTCCACGACTTACTTGCCAGCCTCCATTCCTTATTCACACTGCTGCTTTCGCGTCCGCTACTCTATACCTTAAACCACCGCTGTGGGTAAAGCCCTTTTTTGTAGATGAACCTGAATTGTAGTACTACGCGACTGCATTGCACACGTGGCCCTTCACAACTATGGCCAACTATGGTGCTACAAAAGAGTTCCTTACAAAGTGTTTGATTTTACTCCTAATCTATTTTGAATACAATAAAGTGTTACAACTACGTACTGTCAGTTTTTGATGACATAAACTAAATATGATGTTCATGTTGAAATAAGTGTATTAATTCCAAACTTCAAGTTTAAATGGCTACACTGGCCCCCTGGCAGAGAAAACTTGAACCTGGTGCAAACATAGGGCATGGCCCCTTCCCAGAGTGCTATAGTGGGAGCGATGATTACACGAGAATCTGAAGCTACGGTGGAGTATGAGCCAGCCTGCTCTCCATCTCCACCCTTCCCCCCTATAGCCCGACCTGATTCTCACAACGCACAACGCAGCACCGGGAGAAGAAGACTCTCTTTAAAAAGGCCCTTTCAGATGACAGGGCCCTGGGGAGGGGTTTCTTAGTCGTCTCCTACAAAGGACCTTCCCCTCGCGCTATGAGATAGGAGATAAGGTCAGGCGGCGGACGCTGGGGTAATTCTGCTGAGTCATGCCACTAGGATGGCCCTAGGTGACAGGTGACACGGCCACGTGGGCACGTCAAGGCTGTATTAAACTGGGCGATTTTGACCACTAGGGATTTGTTTAGTTATAGTTTTCACAACTCATATCACAAAAGACTATAGATCCTACACATCATATGAAAGAGAATTAAAAGCAATTTCTTAACCTTGGAAATGCAATACCGTCATAGCTGTATATTGTTCAAAAAAGATGTTGTGTAAATTGTATCATGGATATGCTGATTTACTGAATGATATTTGACCAATTCTGGACATGTAAATTATGGAATATCTATATATTTTCTAACTTATATATATCCTGATATCATTTAAGTTTCTCAATATCACACTGTACAATTTCATCCATATTATTGTATTATACCGGAAACCAGGGGAAACCCTGATGGATGTTATGAAGTAAACTCCATAAAAATATCGATTATTAGCCCATTATTTCCACTGCTGACTTTTTAAATTGGGTGTAAAATCGGCCAATGTTATACAATCCTCAGTAGCCCTAAGTGGACGTACTAGTGCTGAAATACGCCGGATATGAAGACACTACACTCATATATAGGGCGCCGGGGTATACACACGAGATTAAAAGAAACTGGAAATGCCAACGACCCTTGGGACATATTCATTTAGGTGTCAATGATACTCGGGGCATTTTCTTCTCATCAATCTTGAAATATACCTTGGATTTGAACATGTCTCACCATGAAGGGACATTACTTTGAGAAAGCATTGAGTCATAGGACAAGACCCCCTTCCTTGGTGAAGAAACATCGTCTGGTTGTTGTTTTCACATTGCCAGCAATTACACACACGCGTACTACATATATATATATATATATATATATATATATATATATATAATATGCGTGTGTGTCTATCAGGTCGCATATATTGCTAAAGGTGATATGCACACGGCATGGTTATTCTATATGTAAAATTCGTTTCCTTCTACTTGCATTCATCGCATGAAATTAACCTTTGTGTCCCCACCCCGCATCAGAGGCCTGACAAGAAGGTTCAATTCAGTATACTACTATGGTCCGCCGTATAGTAACATAGTGGGAATTATACGGGCTGTCCACAGATTCTCTCCAAGCGGCCGTACGTATTTATAAGGGCTGTGAGAGACTCTCTCCTACCAATCAGAAAGACCGGAAGTACATTGAGTATAACCGGAACTACGTACTGAAGCTACTTTAAATGTGTCATAATTTGAATGAATGTGAAACGACATTGAACCTACACCATCCACACGTATGTTTAGTGATCCAAGAAACGGTCTTATGAGTCAAAATGAAACAATTCTCTTCCTAGAAAGTTGACACAAAAAGAAACAGTGAACACTCCCCTAGGTGGGACCCGCGTAGTCGGTATATATGTTTTCGCCGACCAGGTTTAGGCTCCAGAGATTATCGACCAGGCCCGGTTATTACCGTACTTAGGTCAAATCGGCCTGACATCGACCGAAAAAAGACCACCGGATAATTGACAGCTTCCTAGGGCTGCGAAATTACTTGTTTTTGTTTGTTGTTATTTTGGTAGATTTTACACAGTGTTTTCTTCCTACATAGCACGCTGTTTTTAAACACTGGGGATCCTGACCCCCCTGACCCCCTATATATCCCTTAAACAAGCTGTCATGCTTCGCCGCAATGAGGACCTTCAAAGTGCTAGGTAACAGATGGTGGTGATTGAGGGGTAGTGTGATACACAGATACTTACTATACACCAGTAGAGTGCCTTTGTTTACGTGGTTTGATACGCTGTATTTTACTTCATGCCAATAACTGTATTACAGTTCATGTGGTGGGTACACGTTTAATATGCGGACTATTCACCAAGCTCTATACCCTAGTTTGCATGGTCCCCCATTGGGTCGGGTGGGGATATGTATTTCCTGAATAGAAGGATGAGGATCTATATCTGCTTTAGAGTTTGCAGGTATAGGGATCTGCATGTACAACCCTATTTCACAGTATCCTCCTTGTATTTATGGATTTAAACATATTATTTTGTATTTTGCTTGGGTGACAAAATATAGAGGACATTTTGGGGTCGTCCTCGGGTGGCCGTACGACCCATGGGGCCACCCTTGGACGACCCCCGGGGGTCTTCTTCTATAAAGCCCCATACCCACTAGGCGATTTGGGCGATCGTATTTTCCGCTGATCACCCGTCAGTATGGTGTATTAAAATGTACATGTTTGATCTGAATCACCGGGAAAATCGCCTGACAATTCGCCTGACGATTCTGTCAAACATGTTTATTTGAATATAGCATATTGATGGGCGACTAGGCCTAAATAGCGGAATGGGTATTGGGCTTTAATATCTAGTGTAGAGGTGGTGGAAGTCTGAGTGTATACTGGAGTTAGGTCAGGCTCTGTGCAACAGGCGACTCTCCTTATTGAACACCTGTTCCTGCCTAGTCACACCTGGTTAACCAGACCGTGTGTGCGGGGGGGGGGGGGGGTCAGTGGAGGGGGCTGGAGATGTATTGTCCTCTTTAGGGGTGGCGGGAGGTGTCATCAATAGAGCCGGGCCAGCTGTATACAACATAGACACTGATCGTTTGTCGATGCATACAAAATATAACCGTTTTTACGCCATTAGATGCATAAACACCTATTGATGATTCCCGCATGATTTGGTGCGTTGATGTTAGATTCTACCGAAACATCGATCATGTTTTGAGAAGAACAAGATATGCATCTAACTTCTTTTTATATTAAAATGAATAGTTGACTATATACATGTATCATAAATTGTGGATATATACATATATATGCATGGTTAGAAATGTACAATATGTTTCACTTTAATATATACATCCTGGCTATCACAGATGACATTTTCTGAACCTTATGATAGGGCTGCACTCGTACAACGCTACAGGTTTAACTGTGACGGCCCAAGTGAACATAGTAGAATAAGAATTCATGTAATTGTATTAGGTTCAGCAAATGTCAGGGTATGCTGTTTCCAAGTGAAGTGAATGTGTTTGAGAGGGGCGATTCATTCTTGATACTTATTATTCTGAGTATTGGAGACATTTGAGCTCTTCCATCCCCTCCCCTTCAAAAGAAATATCTTTATGAACATACTATTATACTGCTACTCCTTTATCATATCACCAACTAAGTAACTCATACTGTTATAATCGTATTGGTAGGTAGAAATACGTGACGTCTGAAGTTGCGTTGTGGTATCTGAAACAGTTCTTCCAGCCGACAAATTTACTGGATGTCAGTATATAACATGATTTTTTAAAAGCAAAACAATAACAAAAAACAAGTGCACGTGTACTCACGTTTCCGTAGGTCCACCGGACGACGACAGGGGTCGCTGCGGTGACGTCCCCGGTCCACTCGGCGTATCGGGCCGGGAGGGGCTGCCGGGCACACCCCGGCATGGGCCCGGGCCTCCACGGGCCGGTAAGATCCAACAGGTCCGACCTCCCCTCCACGGCACCAACCCCCTGGGGGGATGGGCCTCCCCCTCCTCCAGGGTTGGCCGTGGTGCCCACGTTCACGCCGTCCCCGCCCGTAATGCTAACCCTCTCCGGGGGGCTGGGGGAGGAGGAGGAGGGGGAGGGGGACACTCCGGCACGGGCCGTGCTCTCCTCCGGGCTCAGGGATACTCCTCCAGGGCAGAGGGCGCCCAGGAGGAGAATGTGTAGTAGTATAAGGGATGACATTTGTGTATATGGGTGAATACAAGGACGGCGACTCTGGCTCGTCCTGCTGGCTGTAGTGTGGGGGTTTATAACACTATCGGGGTAGCAGGGTCTGGGCGGCCCGTCCTGGGCTCTAATACTGATCCCACTACTCGTACTCTCACTATGATCCTTGTAGTAGTGGCGGTCGGCAAGGCTCCTCCTGCACATCGCTGGTACTCCGCCTGTAGACTGCTGGCTCTGCCTGCCGCTCGCCGACTGCCAGCGGCGCCTGGTCCGACCCGGGCCACGCGGCATGTGGTTAGTGACGACCGCTGACACCAGGGGGCGGGGCGCGCCACTAGCGTCTGCCCGGCGTCTGTCCAGCGTCCCCCGATCAGCTGACGCCAGGAGCGACTATTCAGGGTACTACAGGAGGGAGGACGTCGTCGTCGCTTGTTGCTGGTGACAGCTGTGTGGATACATAGCAAACAGGCTGGAGACAAGCCTCACGTGGTGAGTGACTCGGCCCACGTTGACCCCACGTTGACCCCTCTCCTGAGCTGCTCGCCGCAGTATGTATAAAGGTTCCCGCTCAATGTTTAAACACAGAGGTTCCCTTGTTGCAAGTAGAATTCAACAGGTCACATACAGAGGTTGTCCGGTCGACCAGTCCCCTCCGACATATCATAGGCAGAACATGGCTCTAGTCACGGACACACAGCCATCCTGGCGTAGTCTTCCGCAGCGGGTGTATGTGGGGTCCCATGCCGTCTACCTCCAACACTACTGCTCTATGCCCCTTCTCTCTCCTTATATATAACCCCTGTGTACAAACAGCAGTGCAGTGACAGGCTATACGTGGCCGTGTGGAGCTGTGCCGATCCCGTCCCGCCTGGCGAAGACTGCGGGAGCACCTCGCGCTCAATGGTTGTACAGGTGGGCAGAGAGTGAGCTGCTCGTGCAGCAACAGGCAGCAGTGGGTCGGGAGGAGCAGTAGGAGGAGCAGTTCACGGCTGGTCGGCCCAGCCCGCTCTGAGCCGGGGGGAGGGCCGCGCGTGCACATCTACCTGCCTACCCCTCCCCCCCCCCCCCCCCACTCCCCCTCCTCCCGGCGCCTACGTCAGCCCTGGAGGACGCCACCCAAACAGGGCGTCCCCTCTCTCTGACACTACGGCGGCCCAGAGGTACAAAGTACCCCCCCCCCCCCCCGCCCCTGGTCCGGCCAGTCCCTGACCACTCCCCCCCCCCCCCCAAGATAAAATATCTTAGGGGGATCCCCCCTGCACGCACGCACGCACACACACACACACACACACACACACACACACACACACACACACACACACATCCATACAGGACATATGAAATATTAAGGGGGGGGGGGGGTCGAGGAGGGGGGATACTTTGTAACTCTGGGTCGCCGTAGACACCCCCCTCCCCCCAACAGGCACCCCCTCCCCCGCCCCTGACGTCCCCTTCCCCTGAATGGCCCGTCGCATAACGAGAGGTTGTTTTGACACGGCGAACGACCTCCTACTTTTCTTTCTTTTTCTTTTTTTCTTTTTTTCTTTCTTTCTTTATTATTGGATCAAACTGTATCACTTTACAGTGCTCGTCCTTTATAAGTTGAGTTTTGATGAAACAATGTGATTTGATATGAATATGAATACTACATCCACTCCATAGCAAAGTTCAATATTCAGTGACCTATAATGATAGTAGTAATAATCGCACGGCAGGGTATAATCCCCCCAATGTGTATGTGACCCTTCTGTTATTGGTTTAAGATTGTATCGTTAATACTGTCATGTTAAAAGAAGAGATGTTATCATGATATCGTCGTGGAATTACGAAATTAAGAAATGGTCCCTTTCATGTCGTTTATTTTTTCTTCATGCCACTAAGCCGCATGTTACATGTCGATTTTACGAAATGGCCAAGTCGCCATGTCGAATTTAGGGGTCTAGGGCCATAACAAACAAAAACATATATGTATTTACATCTAAAAAATCCTGAGATTCTTAGGACAGAAGGTGCATTATAAGTGTGAGAATTTTGAAGCACAACAACTTAGGCATCAACAAGCATATCCTTAACAAGTCCTCCCAACGCCTAGGCCCATTATGCGACGGGCCAGTGACGCCCAGCGCTGAACGAGCTGCTCACGGCTTATATGGAGCTGCTCCGACCCCCATACTCCCACGGTGCGTGTCCCAGCCCGGACCCCTACCCGCTCACGGCTCAATTATGCAACACTTATGGGTATAATTCGCCGACCTGCCCACCCCTGCCTTCTTTTTATTAAATCCCGGCGGTTTATCACCGGTGTGTGGGGAGAGTAAGGGTCGTTTAGGGAACTGGGGATGTGGGGCAGCAGTGACGAGAGACATGCAATATGCACTGCTGGAGTGATTGAGAGACGAGCGGTGATAGCTATTTATAGACCTCGGATGGTTTTAGATTGTTTGTTTTTCTTGCTCGGACGGCTTTAATATCTGACAAAACGTACGAATGTGGACGTGACACAAGTGTTCATTTCTATTTCTGGATGGGCCAGGGTATCTCATTTTATGTGCATGCCTTCCAAGCCTCTCGAATACGGCAATGTATATGGGTGGAGAGGAGCAATATTGTAATATCTTACCATCTGTGTGTACAAAGGGAGAGTAACGTCCACCATCTTTGTCTGTACAGAGGGAGAGTAAAGTCCACCATCTGTGTGTGTACAGAGGGAGAGTAACATCCACCATCTGTGTATGTGCACAGAGGGAGAGTAACATGCACCATCTGTGTATGTGCACAGAGGGAGAGTAACGTGCACCATCTGTGTATGTGTACAGAGGGAGAGTAAAGTCCACCATCTGTATGTGCACAGAGGGAGAGTAACATGCACCATCTGTGTATGTGTACAGAGGGAGAGTAAAGTCCACCATCTGTATGTGCACAGAGGGAGAGTAACATCCACCATCTGTGTATGTGCACAGAGGGAGAGTAACATGCACCATCTGTGTATGTGTACAGAGGGAGAGTAACGTGCACCATCTGTGTATGTGCACAGAGGGAGAGTAACGTGCACCATCTGTGTATGTGTACAGAGGGAGAGTAAAGTCCACCATCTGTATGTGCACAGAGGGAGAGTAACATGCACCATCTGTGTATATGCACAGAGGGAGAGTAACGTGCACCATCTGTGTATGTGCACAGAGGGAGAGTAACGTGCACCATCTGTGTATGTGCACAGAGGGAGAGTAACGTGCACCATCTGTGTATGTGTACAGAGGGAGAGTAACGTCCACCATCTGTATGTGCACAGAGGGAGAGTAACGTCCACCATCTGTGTATGTACAGAGGGAGAGTAACATGCACCATCTGTGTATGTGCACAGAGGGAGAGTAACGTGCACCATCTGTGTATGTGCACAGAGGGAGAGTAACGTGCACCATCTGTGTATGTGTACAGAGGGAGAGTAACGTCCACCATCTGTGTATGTACAGAGGGAGAGTAACATGCACCATCTGTGTATGTGCACAGAGGGAGAGTAACGTGCACCATCTGTGTATGTGCACAGAGGGAGAGTAACGTGCACCATCTGTGTATGTGTACAGAGGGAGAGTAACGTCCACCATCTGTGTATGTACAGAGGGAGAGTAACATGCACCATCTGTGTATGTGCACAGAGGGAGAGTAACGTGCACCATCTGTGTATGTGCACAGAGGGAGAGTAACGTGCACCATCTGTGTATGTGCACAGAGGGAGAGTAACGTGCACCATCTGTGTATGTGTACAGAGGGAGAGTAACGTCCACCATCTGTGTATGTACAGAGGGAGAGTAACATGCACCATCTGTGTATGTGCACAGAGGGAGAGTAGCGTGCACCATCTGTGTATGTGCACAGAGGGAGAGTAACGTGCACCATCTGTGTATGTGCACAGAGGGAGAGTAATGTGCACCATCTGTGTATGTGCACAGAGGGAGAGTAACGTCCACCATCTGTGTATGTACAGAGGGAGAGTAACGTCCATCATCTGTGTGTGTACAGAGGGAGAGTGACATCCACCATCTGTGTATGTGCACAGAGGGAGAGTAACGTGCACCATCTGTGTATGTGCACAGAGGCAGAGTAACGTGCACCATCTGTGTATGTGCACAGAGGGAGAGTAACGTGCACCATCTGTGTATGTGCACAGAGGGAGAGTAACGTGCACCATCTGTGTATGTGTACAGAGGGAGAGTAACGTCCACCATCTGTGTATGTACAGAGGGAGAGTAACGTGCACCATCTGTGTATGTGCACAGAGGGAGAGTAACGTGCACCATCTGTGTATGTGCACAGAGGGAGAGTAACGTGCACCATCTGTGTATGTGCACAGAGGGAGAGTAACGTGCACCATCTGTGTATGTGTACAGAGGGAGAGTAACGTGCACCATCTGTGTATGTACAGAGGGAGAGTAACGTCCACCATCTGTGTGTGTACAGAGGGAGAGTAACGTCCACCATCTTTGTGTGTACACAGGGAGAGTAACATCCACCATCTGTGTGTGTACAGAGGGAGAGTAACGTCCACCATCTGTGTGTGTACAGAGGCCCCGTAACGTCCACCATCTGTGTGTGTACAGAGGGAGAGTAACGTCCACCATCTGTGTGTGTACAGAGGGAGAGTAACGTCCACCATCTGTGTGTGTACAGAGGCCCCGTAACGTCCACCATCTGTGTGTGTACAGAGGGAGAGTAACGTTCACCATCTGTGTGTATACAGAGGGAGAGTAACGTCCACCATCTGTGTGTGTACAGAGGGAGAGTAATGTCCACCATCTTTGTGTGTACAGAGGGAGAGTAACGTCCACCATCTGTGTGATACAGAGGGAGATTAACGTCCACCATCAGTGTGTGTACAGAGGGAGAGTAACGTCCACCATCTGTGTGTATACAGAGGGAGAGTAACGTCCACCATCTGTGTGTATACAGAGGGAGAGTAACGTCCACCATCTGTGTATGTACAGAGGGAGAGTAACGTCCACCATCTGTGTGATACAGAGGGAGAGTAACGTCCACCATCTGTATGTGTACACAGGGAGAGTTACATCCACCATCTGAGTGTACAGAGGGAGAGTAATGTCCACCATCTGTGTGTGTACAGAGGGAGAGTAATGTCCACCATCCGTGTGTGTACATAGGGAGAGTAACGTCCACCATCTGTGTGTGTACAGAGGCCCAATAACATCTAAATCTGTAATCTTTCATATTTTTTTCAAAATCTAGAGTGAGTGAGTCATGGAGCTTTAACTGCTGTGGTGAGAACAGAGGTCATATTCATGGCAAAAAGGGGTATAGAAAGACTAAAATATTTCGATGGCCAATGAAAATACGGTTTTCCTAAATGTAATTAAGATAACATAGTGACAAAACAGTGAATCGGAAGAGTTTGCAAAATTGAGATGTTTTTAATGTACAAATTTAGCCCCCGAGAAGAGGTGCCACAACGTTTTACCTTAGGGCCCCCTTTTTGTTTTTTGATCTGGATCCGTCCCTAGTCAGTTTGTGCAGGAAATGCCCTGTAACATCTAACCATCTGTATCTCCACACTGGCCCAGTAATGTCTCACCGGCTAGGTTTTAGTGAAGGCCCCTCGGCTCTGCCTCCTAGTGCTGGAGACGGCCAGCAGAGGTCAGGCAGGTGACGGCCCTCACTGGTTATTGGTTCGGCCCTGCCCGTGTAATATCTGTGTGCACGCATGTGGCGCGTGACCGGTGGGGTAGGGAGTGGAGGGTGGAGGGGGTGAAGGCCTGTACACAGGTTCTGCTATGGGGGAGGGCGGGGGGGGAGGCGAGCTTCATTGAGTTAACAATTTGCTTATAATTTCCACAATCTTAACCTAAAAAGGGGTATGGCGAGGCCCTTTCGCCCTGGCCAACTTTTCATTACGATCCGAGATATAATTGATATCTTCTTGTATTTAGAATTGGCATTTTTGGATAATATGGTTGTGGTTTACAAGGGAGGTATCAATGTATAAGGTTATTTGGTTATTTAGTGAAGGTACTAATTTTTCATGCTTGCGATTTTAAGATCGAAATGAAAAATTGGCCAGGGCGAATGGGGCTTCACCAAGTGGAACTTTTGAACTTTTTTTTAGGGATTTTAAATTTAATCTGTGAAGGGGGGGGGGGGCACTGTGCTCTCTGTGTACAGGTCTGGGGATGAGTGGGGAGACGCGATCCTCTCCCTGAGCACCCACCAGTCGCCGTCATGAAACACCCATCAAACGGTGCAACAGGTGGCTCCTACCGGGTCCCACCATCCAGCCTGAAACGTCCGCCTAGTGCGCGCCACAACCACACGGGGGCGACACCCACAGGGGATGGGTTGATTGCATTGGTTAACCACAGCGAACGGCTGTCCAGGTGTTCGCCCCTCACGCCCAGACAACTCCTTATTTACGTTTCGTTTAGCCCTTGGTGAACGCCGGCTTTGCTCGAGTTATTGGTCATAGTATGTACAGCTTTTTAAATCTAGTCTCCAGATAATCGTATTCACTCTTATATTTAGAATGTATCTAAATAATCGGCGGGGCCGCCCGCCGCCGCCGCGTGCAAAACCCTAAATATTCTTTTCACAAAACTAACGGCTGTTACTCCCCCCCCCCCCCGCATGAAGTGACTTAATTGTATTCGAGACAAGATATACATGTAGTCCCAAACTTCGGTCAAAGAATTTGAGCTTACCTCATTATCATTTCTTGTATAGTGACGTCGGTCCAAAAGGACACACTATCTAGGTGATAACATCACATTGTCGCTTGCATTGCCTCTGTTACGCGGCATGTAAGTAGTATATAGACATTTCAATTTGAAGCAGGTCACGTCATTGTACATCCAGTACGCACTAAGTCGCTTGTATTGTGTGAGGTATATTTGCAATGCAATATTGTGTGAGATATATGTTGCGCACACAAAATGTGTCGTCGCTTATACTGGATCCACAATATACACGATATTGGCATGCGGACTGATTCTATACTACACGCGACATGTTATATAGTAGTATACAGAAATGGGAATTTGTACCTTGTCTACATTGTTTATCTTACACAGGCTACAGTATGTACACTGTCTTTAGTCTAAACGATGCGTTGCTTATAATAGCCAGATCGTTCCCCCTACCTGACAAGATCAACTTACTACACAGAAAAAACACACAAAGCATCTTTTAATCCTAACCACTCTCTTTAATTTGAAATTTAAGAATATGGTTAAACAAATTTGTAACATAAAACGGATATGACCTGTCAGAACCGATAACTGACCTGAAGTCTCTAAGATGCTTAGTAATAAAACCATTAAAACAAATTTTAAAATCAGGCCTGTAGCTACCCCTACCCTCATGCCACTCGCTGGCACCATCTTGTGGCGCCCTCTTCCGAGACAAGGACGAACTACACACAAACAGGTATCATGTTACTGAGTCGTGTCAAAGTTACCGAATATGATTCATCCAACCAGGGGCGGATCCACACGTTTCATAAAGAAGAGGGTGGAATTAATTGACAAAGTCTCATGTCGCAAATTTTACATTAATGAAATTAAGATTTGAGCAACAACATAAGAGCTACCAGCGCGGGTCCGGTACGCATCCCCAACACCCACACTTTATTTCTCTATACCGCTGCATATCCTCCCGATATTTCCATCTAAAAGCTCAGATGGAAAAGTATATTTGACAGGAGGTCACTACTACTAAGCATCCGTATTATCACTATTTGACAGATTTGCTTTCAATCTAATTTTCATCAGGTATTCTTACGATTGATGGTAATGCATATTATATATGTTGTAATTCTTTGTATCTCACGTTAACATTTCCATTATGTATGCAAAATTACAATAGTCTTATAAGCCAGGAAAACCCCTGATGAAAATTGTATAATAAATTTCACTCTAATTTCTATGCTTGCAACCGTATGCGTCGGAAACAACCACGTTATTTACTGTGTTGATAGTAATAACCTTCTCTCTACATGTACACATGATAGAGACATGACAGCACCACAAACCTCTTATAGGACGACACCAAGAGCCCACATTTTGTTTGTAAGTCCGTAGCATATATCATAAACGCTTTAATGTTGGGTCTCGAGGTCAGAGGAGTCCTTCTCTTTCACCCTACCTTCCCTCTTCCATAGGCCGGTTGCCTGATATGTCCAATCATTAGTCCGTTATCAAAGAGACAGAAGTAAACTGGTGAAGGTGCAGGTGCACTGGTTTACAATATTTGTAACATCTTCAGGTTCATTTGGACTAATTTTGACAACAATAACACTGGAAACATTAAAGAAAATATAATTAGTTTTATTATGTAGCTATCTCTTAACACTAAATTTTCGAACCACCTCAAAGATATAAAAATTGATATACGCAGAAACAAACTGGAAAATTAGCTGGTGAATTAATTTAATCACAAAGGGTTGTTCTAAATATTGATGAGACAGAGGTTTATGATTATGAAATTAAATATTTAAGAGGATATCTAGCTGTTGTTACTTGCTGTTACTGGAACAAAACCGTATGACTATCATTCCCCCCGACACGAATATAGTTTATTCGTGTGTTGTACATGTGCCTGCAGGATAGCCTAGATCAAGATGCATGCTAGGAAAAAATGTCAACAAAACTAAAGGATAAACGGTATACATTTTCATAAATCACTGCATTATCTTATTGCAATTTTTCAGTTTGTATCTATACATATATAGATATATTCTAAGTTGTTTTGGAAAGCTATTCGTTACAGATGGATATATATAGAGAGTTAATTCTATATTTGCTTTAGTTTTTCCTCTGTTTTATTTGTGTGGACAAGATTGGCCCAAATTAAGTTGCAGGTACCTATAAATGAGCTCTACGTGGAAGGGAGAATCATGTAAAATGTAGATTTATGAAGGAATACATTCATGTATTCCATTCTTTAAGATTGAGATACAGAGAGAGACAAGAATTAGTCCAAATATAACAATGTGTTGGTCACTTTCAGGAATGTGTTAGGGGTGCACATACATTTTCATAAAAGTTGCCATTTAAGTATTTTGATTACCTTTGGGTTGCTTTAAATAAGCATTCAAAATACTCTCACTGCCCTTTTAAGGGAGTTTCCCAAATGCATGAAGTCACACAGGGAGCTATTGGGAAACCCCATGTGCCCATAAAAGGGAATCCTCATTCATGTAGAATGTGTAATAATGTGTATGCTCTCTCATCCAAATTAGATATATTTCGCTCAATATACCCCATAATTAGATGAAATGTATATCCATCTACTACCATTCATTACTAAAGGAATCTCAAGTTTAATTTAGAGGGAATTCCAATAGGTGTGACGTAGCAAGGGGAGTACTGAGTAGCTCAACACTCAGGGGATTCCCAAAATTAAATTTCTTTCCTGAATAATTCCATAACATCTGGACATTTTTCACTTTTTTCTTTTTAAATACTATTTGAATACTAAAATAAAGTTTAAAACACGTAAATAAGCAAGCCGCAATTTATATGCAAGCTTTCCTTAAATTATGCACATGGCAGAATTGCACTATGACGCGGTTCGTAAACAGCGCAACCCCAGCCAAGTTGTGATGTAACAGTCCCATTCTGCAACGATAAATCTTTAGCCAGTCTCTTACTGACTAAAATCACTATTTTAGTAACAATAACAATTGCTTAGTCTGTAATGGATTTGTTCTATATCAAATACCTAGAAAAATTCGAAATGTTGTATTCACAACAAGAAAATTGGGATTAGCATTCACAGACAGGCATTATTGACAATGGTGAAGCTATAGGGGCTGAAATCCTGATACAGAATAAACGGTCCCCTTGGCCTGAAACCAGGTCTCTCATAAAATATGTAGTGTACATTAATGTGGGTTCCAGGAAAAGATTGGGGGCTTCCATGTAAATTAAAGTGGGTTCTATTAGTGAACGTTCTGACAATATTAAATTTTCTCATATTTTGGAAGATTAAAAGGGGTTCAGGATACCCAGGACCGCCCTATCTGGGCCAGTCCATGTGTACTCATTGAGCGAGAATGAGAAGTTGTGTCCTCTGATATAATTGCCAAATTGGAAAAAACATTTTGTTCATTTCGTGCAGAAAGGTTAAATGAGACATAAGAATAACCGGTAAAAATGTATATACAATCGTATAAGAGCGACTTTTTCTCAGGGCATTCTTCCATGCAAGGAATTGCTATTCTTCGAGTAGTGTATTAACCATTTTAACAACAGTTAAGTCTTAGTTACCGGATCAGACGAATTTAATCACTCTTTTTTTATTGGTAAATCGCAAATGCAAATGTGCTTATCAAGCTTAAGGGTTGGGGGTCTTGAATCTGAGAAGATATATGCATACGTCGTTAAAGAAAAGCCCCCTGGAATCGCTTCAACAAATTCCACGTGGACCTCTGAAGCCTTTTCGGTTTGTGATGTGCTTTAAGAAAGGGAAAGGCAGAAAGTAAATTTTAACGAAACGTTTGATCCAGCTATATGTAATTGTCATAATGTTACAAATGCAGTTACAATATGTCATCGTGAATTTTCCATTGCTGTCCTGAAAATATTTTCCATCAAGTGAATATAAGACTTGCATAGAAAGTAAACTTTTTAGACTGGACTAGGATAAATTGTCAGTTTGATTAGGGATATTGTAGGGAATATTCTGCAAGTACATCAATTTTTCCATTTACACCATTTGTATTGCTTGATGCCAAAAGAGCATTAAGTCAAGTTTGGGTCATTGTTGATGGTAGATAGAAGGAAGACTTAAGATTCATCGTTATTTGGGATCTTTCTATTGCCAGAAAATATAACCCTTTCAAAACGTCTGTTTCGTTTTTCAAAAGATATGACAAAAATGACTTATTTGTTTTGAACCAGTCACTAGTCAGTAGTTCTAAGTATCCATCTTTCTAATTCCTGAGATAAGAGCTCTAGAGTTGATCTCATGATTATTGGTAGTAAACAATATTGTGTTGTGCTTAAAATGTATATTACTTGTGGAAATCCCTGAACATTGGGGACTCCGATGCTCTGTTGTAGAAAGTTGTAGAAAACAGCAGCATGGCACTTGAAATCTATGATAGTTTTAAATCAGCATACAACAATATTCATCAATGTATGTTTGTAGTAAGAAGCAGGTAAACTGTATTGAATAAAGTATCATTGAGATATCTTAGCAGATACTTAAGCTCTAATTATACTACGCGTCGGATGTCTGGTCACGTTGGGCGACTTTGCCCAACGTGAACGGTACACGTTAGGGCTGGATTAAGGCTATATTATACTTTGCGTTGGGTGGTGTTGGATCCGAACGCCACCCAACCTGAAGTATATAACACTGCACGTTTGCATGTCTGTAAAATAATGCGAATCAGACGCGTTGTGCTACGCAACCAAATGCGAACGTGACCCGACGTGTAGTGTAATATGGCCTTTAGTTTTACGTTGACAAGCTGTTGTTCCTGGGCCCGTATCTTCGAAATTGAGTTTAGTGATTAAGTGTCTCATTCATATTTTTTTGTGTTTGTAAATTAAAGTAGCTACATTGAAAAAAATCCCCTTTCAAGGTTAATTTCGAAATGCCATGACTATTTTTGGTGACAAAGACAGAGTCAGGTATTATGAGATACTAATCAAATTTCACCTAATTAGCCTAATCGTAAAATACAGTTACAAAGATATGGGCCCAGCGGAAGTATTCTCACATTCATTGCTGAGAAGAGATTTCAGTAGCTATGGGAGAAATAATGAACAGATAGAAGCGCATTGCCAAATGTTTTGGCGATAAAAAGTGCCTCATTTATTACACCAAATCAAAGAACACAATTATGTATACATCGGGGAATGAAATCCTACACACCTATACCCTTTGCTGGAACACTCCAGGAAAAAGATGTATCTAACATACCTGAGAATAGTTTTTGACCCCAAAAATATTATGAATTCAATTTGTATCACAATTGATATCAAGTAGCTTCGAGTTAGCACGTTGAAGAGTTTTGAATACATATGCATGGATATTACAATGTGTCTTTTGAATGATGTGGTTGATTTGGATATAATTTTCGAGTTTATTTGAATGACTATTAGATCACCCTTTGTGCAGTCTGATCAAGTAAGTGATAGGAAATTCTCCCTACCGTGGATGGTTGATTTACAAGGCAACACCTCAGTAATAAGAAAAAAGAAAAGTAGAAAAAAGAAAAAAGAAAAGAAAAAGGGGGTTTGGGGGTATAGAGCCCTATTTCTATAAAATATTTACAACAAATATTTGATATGAATGGCAGCTGATTTACAGCATTTAAGCACCTGTCATTAATTTGGAATATGACAGCTGAGAAAAACATTATGAATAACAAAACAATCAACTATTTTCTATTAGTCTAACTCCCATGAATCAATTTTTCAAACAACTTAATAGATGTTAGATATATACGGATACAAACTGAAAATTTACCCAACGCTAGTTTCCGTCACGTTCAAACAATTATTATGCCCATATTAATGAAAAAGTGTATATTTAAGCATCGTTACGCCACATATTTCCTAACATGCATCGCAATCTAAATTCGTCTGCACCAAAAATGTATCCAAGGTTGTCGCTCTGTATTTGACAAATTCCAACGCTGACTCTAGAGCGTTCCCAGGCAATCAGTGACGTAACAGGAATGTTCTTTGACTATACTTTTTTGGTCAGTCAGTCACTTATTGAATGTTCACATAACAGTTGTTATTTTAGGTTGGGTTGAGACTTACTGAAAAGGACTGTTATAATAACATTACATTCTAGTTCAGTTGACATCTTACTCATACAGAATGTTATAACAATGTTATCTTATTGTGAAAGAACGTAACAAGAATGTCACAATAATGTTACAGTGCAACGTCGCAATCTTAGGTTCTAACATCATTTTTGGGTGTCATCAAAATAATGTAACAAGAACCAAAGCAGAACTAAACGGAACATTGCTGCGACGTTATAAGAACGCCGTAGTCTTGCTTGGGTTATTTTACTACAGACAGCAGACAAAGTGTTCTCTCATCACAGATGTGTGTTTTGACAGATTATCCTTTTGTGTACTTCTATATTATGATCCATTGACTTAGTCGTGGTTAAGGATGTATCATTGTATGATGTCTCAGGCATGGCCCAGCTCTGGGCCTCTCCGGCGGCAGTCAGGACGTAGAATATGACAGCAAACGTGTAGATGGCAGCCGCCACGGAGAACACCAGCCGCCACTCCTCTATCGTGCCCTGTGAAGGTGGGTAAATCTCACAAAGTTAGTGTAGGAAGGTGGATCTGGGATTAGTTATGGGGTGTTTCATAATCAATCTCCGTAGCTACGGAGGGTCTATGTGTGATAGATCTGGTTAGTAAGAAACAGCTCATTTTGTGTTTCTTTAATTGTGATAAAGCAATACTTATTATTGTTATCTTATATGAAGTGTCGTACATAAACAGGATGAATATTGTCATTGCACTTTGGGGCCAGTGCGTATTGCAAGGCTGTATACATACCGCTCCTAATATTCATGGTTTTTAACATAATAGGAATTTTGTTTGGGTGATAAAATAAAGAAGAAACTTTTTTGGTCGTCCTCGGGTGTCTGTGCGCCCCATGGGTATCATACAAACCTCGGGTTTCACCTTCGGGTAGTGACAATCCCCTCTGGGTCGCACAGAACCCCTCGGACGCCCCCTAAGGTTCTTCTTGTTATAATACCTATTCCTCCAATAACTTACGTTGGGGGTTAGGATGGCAACCAAGTAGGGTGCGGTAATACTGGAGGCAGTAGCAAAGGAGTTGGCCACGCCCATGAGACTGCCTGCAAAGGAGGGCGCGATGTCCATGTGGTTCACGAGGTGGCCTGAGTACTGGAATGGGAGTGATAAAGGTTCTAAGAAAACACAAAAGCCCCGGCCACACTTGAACTGAACTCAACTCGATGGTCGAGTTGAGTTGAGTTGGGCTCAGTCGTAGAGTGTGGCCGGGGGAGTCGTAGCTCAACCTAAGACAGTTGAGTTGAGTCCTACATGTTGAGAAGATGAAGATGTACGACTGGACTGTCGAGTCTTAGGGGGGTGTGCTCAGTCCTATGTCAAACCGGTTATCTTTTGCTCAGATCGAGCTACTCATAACATTAGAGCCACCAGCAAGGTCCCCTGCGACCAGATTAACTCTGGGGCTCTCTACCACAAGCTATACTAATTATTATGTAAACAACTATTCCCATAGGCTACAAATGTAGTATTCATCGTACTGACTCCTGGAATGAGCAGTTTAGAGCCCCATCCCCTGTATCAGATTTCTATAACAACCAAATGGTCGGTCCAGGTTTAGGTAATACACTAGGGAATGAATCGGTTTGACATAGGACTGTGCTGTAGATAATCACATATGGGGGACAGCTTTCAGGCTACGACTGTCAAGTCACATCCTATGGCATAGCAAAGATTTTTGCTACGACCAGACAGTCGTAGAGTGATGGCGCCTCTTGGACCTACGACAATCGAGTTGGGTTCACTTGGGCAGTGTGGCCGGGGCTTAGTTTCATGGATAATTTGTTGCACTGCAACATGGCATCAAGATATCCTGAAGTGAAAACCAGTCGCCATACGCTATAGTTGTGAAATATGTTGATCATTATAAAATTTAACAGTCAGAAACAAGATGTTGTGCACAATATTTGTTCCATGATTTCTATTTAAGCTTGGCTTTGAATTTGTAGATATTTTCAAAATATTCACCCCATAATCAAAACTACGTGAACACATTAGTAAAGTAAATATTGTTCTTTATCTTATTTATGGCATCATAACAATAATGCTGGATATTCAAAAGGATTTATGAAAGAATGATATTAAACAACATTTAAATTAAACAAGGCCATTGTTGCAATTATGCTGCTAAAAGGGGAATGCTCGTTATACTCATAATTATATTATATTATATATATATATATATATATATATATATATATATATATATATATATAATATGATGAAGACATGATCAAAAAATATTATCAGGACGGGCGTGTTTCTTTTTTTCCTATGAAATAAATATTTTTCTCTAACTTATTTATGGAATCATAACAATAATATTGGACAATCCAATACCAATACAGAACACAGTTGTCATTTCCTAGATATAATATAGAGTGTATTTCTCACCTGGAAGCCGGTGAAACTAATGCCCAGGGTGAGGAACACGAAGGCCATGTAGGGCATTTCACAGGGGATGTACCCAGTGCTGACCAGGAACACCGCAGGCAGGAGGAAACCTAGGAAACAAAGAAAGTTTGCATAGTGTTTGACCCCTGTGGGGATACCAGGGTGGGGCTTCTGCTTCTGGGAAGACTATAGGCCCTCAATAGCCCCTGCTGATGATATAAGGTGACGATAGGGGGACCTGGCACTGCTATGACTAAGTGGTACATTGGGTTTGATTCCTTGTTGGTGTCTTTGTTCACTGAGGGCTGAGGTGTAGCAAAAATGATTTCCAGGTTTGGATCCCCTGCTGTTTGCCTGCCCTGTCAACTTCAACTCACAGATGCAATCACCAAAGGCAGAATTCATCCTAACTTGTTTTCACCTTGAAAATGACCCTGGCTGTTGGTACAGCGTAAAACATCCATCACTCACTCACTCACTCATAGTGTTTTATGTGTCTCTTTATTCTTTAACAAAAATATAGAGCTGCGGAGTTTCAAAGTTAAATGTGGAAAGAGATGTGCAGGTTTGCTTTTCATAACGTATGATCACCTTTACCCGCATCGTAAAGTCAATGGTTACATTAAGAGTTTGGTGAAGCCTATGCAAGTTTCAGGTGCCTAAACATAGGTTTTTTGGTATATCTTCGACGATTCGGAGTGACACCGGAGTTTCCTTGCGGAACAAACAGCAAACTCCCATGGACAGAGTTTATCTTAGCACAAATAAAACCACCATAGCTATGGAGATTCTAACGAAACAATATCATGCTTAAGCAAAACATTTTGTTATTCTAATTCTGCATGATTATTAGTCTTTGTTCAACCATGGTCCGACTTAAAATATTTAGCTAAGTAGAATACAAATTAGAATGCCCTTTCAAAGCTATCTATATGATGCAACTTTGTATTAACTATACTGACAGAATATGCAAGAACTTACCAATACAGTGAGTTAATTTTCTGACCGTCACTGTTTTCCAGCCCCGCACACGCAGAGCATCACTGATTTGAGCTGCAATGTTGATTATTATCCACAAAGCCAAGTAAGGTACAGCTGAGAGAGCCCCGTTCTGCAATAAAAGATACAGTCCAAAACCATGAGATTCAACGAAATTTAATTCAAATTCAACTAAAATAATCATGGAAATCCATTTCTGGCCCATGTTAGAATTTAAACCATGAAATATGGTAGAAAATCTTAAAAAATATGTTAGCATTGCTCATCTCAATAAGCCCATCCCAGATAGGGTATTTCCAGGGTTGGACAAGGGTCAGACAAAATTCAGGTATAAAGCATCCTTGCTTCCTAGAATTAGGTTTACTGAAATGAGCAAGAATTATATTTTTCTACATCCCCAAGTATTGATAAAGCATTATTATTTCTAAAATTTTACCAATGGACAGATTTGCAGGTTTCCCAACCAATCAAAATGCTGCATTTTAGGGAAAATAGGGTTGGACATTATAGGCTGGGCTGACAGGCTTTAACATTGGTTCCTATGGGGAAAAGGCCAATATGTAAAGCTGTATTAAAACAATTCTAGGAGCAATTTGCCAACTGAACCACCATGGTTCATTTTGTTTTACACTTCTTTCTTTGGGAATTAAATCAGAAAGAAATTGCTATGTAATTTCATGGTAAAATGTGGTGTTGATATATACTGGGATGGGCTTATTGCACGTTTTCTGAATTGCTGTTTAGTGCTTCCTGATTTGAAACATCAAAATACCTGCTTTATATCAAACTTGAGAACTTCTCTCATGTAGGTAGGCACGTATGTATGCATGGCTGTGGTGCCCCACTCTGTGCAGGCATGGGCTACAATGATAGCCCACACGGCTGGGGAGCCCATCATCTTCAGCCAAGGGGTGCTGTGCTTGGACTGGAAAAAAAACACATGTGGATGTTTAGAAAAACAGTGAAAATTGTCAGTAAATCTGTATTTGATTATTGATTATTGAATCATCCAAAGAATTATTGATCTAAATATTTCAATTATGGGACAACCAAGCAAAGGTGTGATGTAACTGTCACATTATGCAACCATACCCTTTTTAGATCTCACATTACCACTACATCATTTTTCTGTGAGGTTGAGACCTAACCAAAACAGAATATTATTAAAAGATCTAATGAGTTGTCAAGACCAAATCGAAACAGAATGCCTTTGTTGATGTTCTAATAAGATGATGTCCCAGCCTGACCTAAACAGAATGTCATTCTGACGTTCTTATTAAGTCAGATCTTAACCTTACCTAAGCAGAATGTTACTGTGACGTTCTTATTAGGTCAAGTGTCGACCTAACCTAATTATAATATGGATGCTAAAGACATTGAGAAGACAAAAATACCAGGAAAAAACAATTAGGAGACGTAGGGTGCCAACAAAAAACATTTGTGATCGTTGGATTTTAGTAACCCACAATAAATTGTACTGACGCAGATGGTCAGTCTACAGTAAGCTTAGCCTAATTGTGTAGAACCAAACATAGGGGCTAAGAGTGTAACTCTCCTATGACTATAGGTGAAGATCTAGAGTGTAATAAAGGGGGCAGCGTCATCAGAGTACGTATGTAAGCACATGTAAGCTGCAGCACTTGGCAGAGCACTACTCACTATCAATTGTTAAACACCCTATAAAGATTGGTTCTGGAAGCTAGGTTCTGTCATGGAATTGAAGCCAATATACTGTTAGGTAGGCAGGAGCATTGGCTGCATGGGTGTGGATGAGTTGACACTACTCCTTGGATTTTTCATTTTCAACGGGAGTTCTTGCGACTGGTATTGCACATTGGACTTAATAAACTTATTCCTTTCACATGAGCGTTATGTCCTTTGTAATAATGAACTATGTCATGGATTGAGCTTGCAGTATGAATAGAGTTAGACTGCAATTGGAGCTAGTTAATATCTTTAGTCATAAGTCATGAGCAAAGCATAAATAGCAGCCTATCATTAAATGGATACTAAACCCCTATACTTCAAAATCATGGAATTTTTTTTCTAATCCCAAATTGTTCAAACGTCCTTCAAACACATATTACAAATCACTATATGTGAATTCACATATATCATGAATCATTCTAAAAAGATTTATCACATCTTTAAGTCCAGAATGTATCTTGGATGTTTGCTGGACGGGATTTTTGTATCATGGACCTTAAGATACCCACCAAAATAAATTCTGATGTATCGTGGATGTTTCTGCAAATACCGCGACAGAATGTTGGCTTTACTCCTTAACTTTGTATTGTACTGTTGTATTGTTAGATATGTGGAATTAAATTGTGATGATACAAAGCCACAAAATTAATATTATTACATTTAGGATATTTATATTATTGTATCTAAGTTAGGAAACATGATTGTATTGTTTGGCCTAATGTTCTTATAGAAACGGATCTATTTGGTGTGCATATGAAATGATGTCACCGAATTTATATAACTCCGCTTTGGGTTAAAGTAATTGTGATGTTATGACTGCATCGTTTGATCTAGTAGTAGAAACAGGTCAATCTATTTGTTGTGCATGTCAAATGGCGTTGTGGCATGGCAGTACGTTACCCGGCGGTCCGTGACTCTAAAGCCTGGTCCCCACGTGGCGATTAAATCTTGTCTAATCGGCGGCGACTAAGTTGAAGTTAATCGTCCGACGACTAACTTTAGTCGGCGGCGGCCAATTATCGGAGACGCCTCGCGGTCGGGCGACTAGAGGTCACTCGTCGGCCGACGACGAAGGAAAGGGTGTATATTTCGCGTCCCAACGTGAGCGACTAAAATCATAAAAAATCTAAAAATATCCATGCCGCCGACTAGACCTCTCTGTTGCAATTCAATTTTTGCCCTGATTTATCGCAGTCGAACCCAGTTCTTTGTAAGTTGTTGTTCAGTGAACGAAGATGTCAGCCATGTGCTCTCAATTTGTTGCATTCTTTTGGTTTTTGGAAGATGACGAGGGAAAGGAAGAACCACCCAAAAAGAAACGCAAATCGCCCGTTGTGTGGGAAAGACCGTGGCTGTCGAGGCGCATTGATCCAGCATGCGAGAACGTCTACACTCTAATGAAGCTATTGCGAGAGGTAAAATTATTCGTTCAACGATCACATAGACATATAATCCTTGTAAGACGTAATAGAGAATTTTTGTTCGATGCGGGCAATGTAATTAATTTTCAAAATGCAATTCGTCACTCTTGGATTATGACATCCAGTTTATTTTATCATGTGATTTTTGTATGTAATGAATCTTATTATGAATTATTAAAAAAATCAAGGGCAATACTCATAGTTAACGGACTACTGAACACGGTATTTAGTCTATCATGGATCATCAAGTCCTATTCAAACCAACATAATTTATTGCAGTTGGAGGATACAGCAGAATTTCGTCGAATGATGAGAATGGACAAGGCGACCTACGACTTCTTACTAGATCGAGTTGACTCCTACATCCGCAAACAAGATACCTGTATGCGCTTTGCCATTTCACCTGGTGCTCGGCTGTCAGTGACTCTTCGATATTTGGCCCATGGTAAGCAATTGTACAAAAAAAAAAATAATTAAAATTTATAATTTATAATGTTGTCATAAAGAATTTTTTTTTTTTTTTTTTTTTATTTCTTTTAAACTTCTCAAATATATAGATTATATTTTTTTTAATTTCTATGTGATACTCAATTTCAATACTCATTGACTTATTCTTGATAGGCCACAACTGTCCTTCGCTGGTCCACCAATTCATCGTTTGCAAATCTTCCGTTCACCGAATTATCGATGAAACCGTAGCAGCAATAGTCTCAGCACTTGGTGAAGATTTCCTTAAGGTATGTTCGTCATTGAACAATATTAAATCTCAAACTTAATTTTCGCTATAATTAATACGGTAACAATTATTTAAGTATCTTTTTTCCATAAAATCATTAATTCCCCTTCATGTAATTCTTATCTCGTGAGTACAAGTTATAAAAACCTAATAATTTTATATTAAAAAAGAAATAGACATACATGTAGTAATTAGATTCAATATTTACTAATTTATATTTTAAATGTTCTCAACGTTCAAAAGAAAAAAAAATTTTGATTAGTTGTCCGACGTAATACCAAAATGAAGTTATGTTTTCTCATAATTTGCTTTTTCCTGACTCCGTCAACAGCAAACGAGTGGAACGATGTGGTGAAGGTATTCCATCATAGATGGAATTTCCCGAACTGCATCGGCGCTTTGGACGGTAAACACATCCGTATCAGAAAACCAAACAACTCGGGATCCACGTATTGGAACTACAAATCATTCCATAGCATTGTCCTGATGGCACTTGTCGATGCGAATTACGAGTTCATGTTCGTGGACGTGGGGGCCGAGGGTCGACAATCGGATGGCGGAATATGGTCTAACTGCTCGCTCATGGAAGGAATTGAGGATGGAGATGCCGGATTGCCTGGACCAAGAAATCTTCCAGGTTCCCAGAATAGCACAGAAATGGTAATCGTTGGGGATGATGCGTTTTCATTATCCACACATCTTGTCAAGCCGTTCGGTCATCGGGCGCTGACCAAGGAAGAACGCTTATTCAACTACCGACTATCACGTGCACGTCGAGTTGCTGAGAACGCGTTTATAATTATGTGCAGCCGATTCTGAATCTTCCAGACAGAGATACACGCCTCACCTGACCGGGTAACCAACATAGTGCTAGCCAGTTGCTGCTTACACAATCTCCTGAGACGTCGATGTGGCAAGTCTTACCTAGTTCCAGGGTCGATAGATGGGGAGGACTGCGACATGAATTTAGTCCCTGGAGCTTGGAGGAAAGAGCCACAACTAGTTCCATTGGAACCTACCAAACGTCACAATGCCACCATCTTCTCAAAGAAGCAACGTATCCGTCTGAAGAACTACTTCGCCTCCCTGGAGGGTTCAGTGCCTTGGCAGGAAAGGGCAATTGAGGATATCTAGTGCACTCAGACAATCAAGAAGAAATTCTTTGACTAACTTTGAATTTAAACTACGTGAAATTGTTTTATTTGGCTTCTACAATATAATTGTTCAATTCATGAAGGATATTAAACATATATCCAATTTCATTAGGAAATATTGATACGAACAATGAAACCTTTCAATATTAATAAATTCAACTTTGAACGTTCAACTTTCTGTTCTTTCCAGCGTTTATACATTGTAATTAATTCGCTCTAAGAAAATTTACTTTCAAAATATCCAAAGATAAACGTTCCTCCGAATCTATGGAAGTATAATTCGGCATAACGTTAGAAAGTCTCACAATTACCACGGACATCTTTTTTTTAATATACTGCTATAAGAGCATTGCATGGTATGTTGTCGTCCTATTACTATATATACATAAAAATAGACAGATTTTTAATCATGGCAATAGCTAATTAACATTTTTAGTACCTCTGTCCCATACATACGATCCAATGCAGCATTATTTAAACTCTAACAACAGTTCTAATTCAGTTGACTGTATGTGGGATTGGTGGTGGTGGTGGTGGTGGTGATGGTGGTGGTGGTGTTGTGGTAGCTTTTGTTGTTCGGCGAAGGTTGTACCATGTTGGTGTCGCATGGGTATCTTTGATAGGCACCTTGATATCTTATACCACCCACCGCCGGACCACCCACAAGGCTTACATTACTGTACGGATAGTTGAATTCAGGCATGGGGTTGTTTAGTTGTGCTGTAAAAGATGGCATGTTACTTGAAACAAACGTTGCCTGGTGTGGGTTGTACATTGGTGGAACCATGTCGTCCATTCTTGTCAACTGTTCATTTTGTTGGCTTGTTTGTCGCATCACAGTCTCACTTGCAGTCTTTGGTCTTGCATTGCCTGACTGTGCTGTGTTGGTTACATCTTTGTTTGTGTGATCCAAATTCGAAGTCATAGTTTTAGGCGGAATATCCTTCTTATTCGTTGACCGACGTACATGAGGTTCTGATTGTTCGTTATCCGTCTTTTCTTTTGTGTTGGTCGTTGCCAAATTTGTACTTTTAAAGTATTGACATAGTGACATAAGTTTGGGCGGCTTCCAGGTACCCCTGACGGTTTCCTTCAGGACTTGACGTATAAAGTCCTGAGTGTCTTCTGCAAGTTCGTGGTCTTTCTCGTCAAGGTTTCTCATTTTGGACATGCAATGGCGGCCCCACATGTTAATGTCATCTTCTTCGTCCTCCACCTCCAAAACTTTGGCTTTTTTAGTCTGCGAAGGTAAGTCGTGGTGAGGGCACGTAGGGTTAATGAAGAATTGAGGTTGATGGTTTTTCTCACCCATAGACTGTAATATTTGCAGTTTCTGTCCCTCATAGGTTCCTGTACTTGTTTGTTTGGTGCTGCCAGTGTTGTTTTTTTTAGGTGGGTAAGAAGACTTGGATTCCGCATTCCTTTTCTTGGCCGTCGAAACTGACAGCGGCACAACATTCTTCGACTTCACTGGATTTGATTTGGGAACTGAAGTAGTCACCTTTGATATGGATTCAACCTTTTGTAATTTACCAGTACCTACATCATCCTTTGATGTTCCAGCCCCATTTCGGTCATCGTAGTCCTCCAAGAACTTTCGAATTCTGGTGGATGGAGAATTGTTATTTGTTTTGGGTACTGACACAGACGACTTACATGTATTTGCAGCCACCTTTGTCTTTTCTTTATTTGTAGTGGGTTGCGACAGTGACTTTGCGGACTTGGACGTACCCAATACAGTTGGTTTAATTGAACTTTGAACTTTCAAAACATTTTTCTTTTGCGAGCTGCGGATGGTATTATTTTTCTTAGAACCCACACTTTCTTTCTCTTTGATCTCCACACTATCCGTGTCATTCTCAATTACATCTGGAGGTGTTGCAAAGAAATCATATTTCCCATGTGTAACTTTACTGCTGTAGAGTTTTGGTGGAGCTTCATCTTTGTTCTTTGACATGTGAGATTCAGACTTTGTGTGAGTGCGTTTAAAAGAAGAGTCTATTTTGGTTTCCGAGGAAGTTTTATTGTCAGTTCCGTCTTGAAAATCGGTGGACGACTTAGACCCCCCTTGTGGTGGAGTCGGTGAACGTGGACTTACTTTCACTACATCTTTCATAGTTTTTCTAGAACTTTTAGCCACACATTTGTTGGAACTTTTGTTTTTTGGTGTAGTTTTGTCATCAAACTCAGGCCACAAATAAGAGACCATCTCGTTGGTTTCTTCTTCTACACTGTCCCTCATTTTCTTACTTTGGTCATAAGCTTCTATATCCCTGATGTCGTCCTCATACACTTTCATAGCAGCTATCAATTTTGCTGGACCAACACCAATCGCACAACTTTTTTCTGAATCGGTGTAACTTTCAACATCCTGGACCGTTTCTTTTTTTTTCCCCTTTTTTACCTTCAAAGGCTCACGACTAACTTGCTCACATTTAATTGGTTCGTCATCCTCCGACGTTTCATTATCATTTTGGTAGTTGGCCTTTTTTACCCTCTCGATCTTAATTGTTGGGACGTCAAACTCATCAACATCATCATCATTGTCGTCGTCGCTCGGCCTATCATCTGAATCGTAATCTTTGTTGATGTCGTTGTCAACTTCATGTTTTTTTTTGGTTTTACTCTGTCTTGATACATTTGTATTTACTTTTTCTTGTTTTTTTTCTCTATCAACGGTCACTTTTGGTTCTTCCACATAGTGTTCGTCATGGATTTCCGCCTCTTGTTCGTTCTCCGACGATGCAGCGTCCTCATCATGACATACTCTATCTCCACCACCACGTTCCTCGTCATCATCATCCATTTCGTGCTCTTTTTCTTGATCCTCCTAATTCTGCGGTGACGTCGGCTTCTTCTCCGTATTCTTCTTCATTTTGTTCTTCCTCCTCTTCTTCTTCTTCTTCTTGTTCTTGTTCTTGTTCTTGTTCTTCTTCTTCTTGTTCTTCTTCTTCTTCTCCTCCTCGTTCTTGCTCTGGATCTTCTTGATCTTCTTCTTCTCCTTCGTCTTCTTCGTCGTCCTCCTCATGACGACTTTCTCGTGACCTTGTGCGGCTGGCTGGTGTTGTTTCTCTTGCTTGACGTCTGGACTGGAAAATAAAAATTAATGTCGCCATAAACATTAAAAATATATTATAAATTGTCGTTGTGGTTACAATTAATGATAGGTACGTTTTCTCTAGCTGATTATACACTCCTTTGAAAGTTAAAATTTTTAAAGTTTTTTCACAAACAACAATGCCATTTATCACTCTATATATTATTATATTTATATGAATTATCTCTAATGTTAAAATTTAAATGATCAAATATAATTAAATTTTAACTAAACCTCCACAGACAAATATGACACAAATTCTGTGACCAATTAGTTAACCATGTACCTCGGACGAATTGTTATTACTGATGTGTATAAAACACATAATTATCATAATGTCCCTAGATTCATTTCTTAATATAGTTGATTATGGGAAACAATAATTTTTTAATAATAACCTTAAAGTTCGACACTGTTTTCCGACCCTTGGAATACGGATAAAGGAACGTCAGCCGTTTAAATATCCATAATTTGCGCGCTGACACTTTAGTTGCTCCACTCCCACTAGGTGGCAGCTTCAGGTGTTTGGTGAGCTGTGTTCGGAATCCTCTCCAATGGTTCTTGATTTCTGCCACTGTAAAAGTAATGATTAAATACTCTTTAAAAATGTTCCTTTCTTTATATATTATTGGACAGTGCAATGATAGTCATTCATATGAAGATGAGGCATATATGAAAATAATTAAATCAGATGACAATGTTTAAGTCGGCCGCCAAATAACAATGTATTATTCCGTTTATACTAACCACCGTATATAAGTGTGGATGACTTTCATAAAGTATGTAATTATTCGGCCGACCAAAAGTTAAAATGATTAAACTTCAGAAGATAAACTCACCCGACACGCCCATTTTTTCGGACAGTTGTTCCAGCAGACGATCCTTCATTTTCGTGTTCTTGTAGTGTGAGTCGTCGGTATCATAATAGAATCTCCGCGACTCAAACCAATTTATTAGAGTTTCCTCCTCTTCATTGGTCCAATCATGTGCCCCTTCCTTTCCAGCTCTCGGCGTGATAGCAGCAGGATTCTTTTTAGGTTTCTGTTTCGTCTTTTTTGTTTTCTTCTTTGTCGGCGCCATCTTTGAAACGGTCCTATTTTTTACGACACTCATCGGGTCATGTGACCGTTTACTATCGTCTGATTGGTCGTTGGCCGACAAACTAGAGTTAAATACTTTAATGCTTGAATCCCGTATAGATAATTCTTATTAAAAGTTTAGGGCGTTCTAAGAGCATGGCTAATATTTTTTTTTTGTGGATTACCTTACTAACATATAACAATATAATTAATTATATTTCTGAAATAAAATTAATGTCATCATGTTGTCCGAATAACTGAAGCCTCAATATTGACTTTTTTGAAAAATAGCCAATCATGGTAAAGCCATTATACGTTAACGATTAACATAATTATTACAATTTTTATTTAATTAAGACGTAACAGTGGAAAACTTAAGTGAACGACAACCAATCTTTTTTATTAGAAAACATGTTAAAGCATGCACAAACATGTCCTTTTCTTGTTCGTTGCAACAATAAAGTTTCCGCAGTATACAGTATATCTAAATGACGACCACAACACTGATTCTTCCCATCCATCACGTTTCCATGAAAACACTTAATAATATTTGAGATTACTTGAAAAAAAAAAAGTGTTTTTTGATAAAACATCCTTGACGGACGTAATATCTTTTAATTTTGAAAAGTAGTACTTATCTTTTAATAGAAATTATTTTAAAATACCCTGTAATAAAGTATTTTAAGCGATCAAAATTGTTTTTTTGTAAACGCACATGAAAATGTTTTCATTAATTCTCCAAAGGAACAACAAGATAAGTTATTTTTACAAAAATAACTTGCTTTTCCAGACACAATAAATAGTTTAGTACTTCCTATTAACGAACACCTCTAGTTTGTACCACCAATTGATCTGCTTGCGTTGATCCTTTTCCTAAAGTTACCATTATTTAAAAGTTCGAGGTCTGATATTGTTGTGCCATGCTACCACAACCTAAAACAGACAATGTTCCATCCGTCCTGAATGTCACTTGGATAAATATTGAAACAGTAAAGAATCAAATTTTAATATTTGTAAAATGATTTACATTAAGCGAGATATTAATTACAATATCTCGAAACTTATACCTCTAGTAAGTTTGTCCACGAAATATTAAATGTAAGGTAAAAATAATGTGTTAACGATAAAGTTTACTTGTCTGTAATACTATTTCTTTAAAGCAAAAAATTAAATATTTTCCGACGCTAAAGTCTCTAGCAAAGACTGGAAAACCAATGAAAATAAACAACATCATTACTATATATTTCGTTAACGATCAGAAATAGGCATGTACCCCATACCAAATATTCAAATGTAAAATATGTTAAATTTGGAACTTGCACTCATTTATAGTAAGTTCTTTTAAAGTCGGCAGACTTTTAACTATTTTGTTTCTTTGGGGTCAGACGAGTACTGATGATAGGTATTCAGGTAAAAGTTCTGCTGCACCGGGGCAGGTGCTGGTGAACTTTTCAAGGAGACTTTGGTGGATGACGAAGCTTCGTCATGAACTCCTTTGACAGTTTGCCTGTGTGCTCCCCCAACCGCGCTCGATTTTAAAACAGTTGGCATTGATTCTGATGGGACGGATGTATCACTTATTTTTTTCAGTTGCCTAAGTCCAAACTCTCTGGGCGGCACCCAGTTCCCTCGCACAGTTTCGCGCATAACAACACGGATGACCTCCTGTGTGTCCTCTGCAACGTCGGGATCCATGTGGTTTAGTGTGCGCATTTTCTTAACGACATACTTCCCCCAAAGACTAATGTAGTCGTCGTCCTCCTCCTCCTCCCCTTCTGGCTCTTCCTTAAACCCCATATTTGGACGTTTTCTTTTTGTGCCTCTCGTCAGTCCTGTTGTAGGTTGATGCTGCTGTTCTTTTGGATTCACTTGGGGTTTTCCAGTTTTTGCTGAGTGTGTGACTGTCAATGATGTCCCTGGTGTCTCATCGTACTCCTCCACAGATTGCGAAGACTTCAAAGCAGTGTATGTTTGAGAACGATTTGGGTTGGTTAATCCTTCCCCATCATTTTGTTTCTCTTCTTCTTCTTCTGGTTCTCCTTCTTGTTCTTGATCTTCTTCTTGTGGGTATTCTTGTTCGGATCCTTGTGATGTTTCTTTTCCTAATACTTCCATCTTTGTAAGAAATTGCTGGTCGTCTGTACACAAGTCAGACAAAGTTGAGGTATCATGATGGACACTTGTTTCTGTCGAAGGCGAACGTGTAATAATTTTTTCCTTGCTGTAAGGTTCATTCTGCGTTGATTTACCCACGTCTTTTTTTTCAGTGTCATCCGACGAAGTTGCCTGATCTCGGTTAGTAATCAGTTTGTCTTTGGACGAACACTGATTTACAGGGTTGTCTGTCTGGGCCGCCGGTATCACCCGAAGTTGTATGGTCTGATCAAGAAGTTTCATTTCAGGTAGATTCACAGTCTGCCTTGAAGAGACTTGTTGGATGAGAGTTTATGGCACACAAACGTCATCTTGAAATGTGCTCTGTTGTTGGTCGTCACCTTTTAATAAACACTCAGGTTTACTGGCGTCGTCATCCACTGGAACAGCGTCCGCCGTGTTACTGTTTTGTGAGGGAACCTGAGAATGTGGTAATGCGGCAGACATGAGTTCACGCTCTCCCACACCTTCCAAGGACGAGGAAGTTTCCCTTACTTCTACTCCTGCCGCGTCGTCATCCACTGGAACAGCGTCCGCCGTGTTACTGTTTTGTGAGGGAACCTGAGAATGTGGTAATGCGGCAGACGTGAGTTCACGCTCTCCCACACCTTCCAAGGACGAGGAAGTTTCCCTTACTTCTACTCCTGCCGCGTCGTCATCCACTGGAACAGAGTCCGCCGTGTTACTGTTTTGTGAGGGAACCTGAGAATGTGATAATGCGGCAGACGTGAGTTCACGCTCTCCCACACCTTCCAAGGACGAGGAAGTTTCCCTTACTTCTACTCCTGCCGCGTTGTCAAAAACCTTTTTTAAAGTGTCAATCTTGTAGAGCTGAATTTGCTTTCTCAGTTTTAGGACGGCTTTTTGAGCTTCCGGCGGGCTAATGAGAGGCGCTTTGAATGCATGGCAGTCTGTGTCGGAGGAGGCGTCTTCAAACTGCTCTTGCTCTCCCAGGATCACTACACTGTGGTCTTTTTCTGTAACCTCTTGTTCAGCCTTTGGTTGTCCGTGGACCTCTACATCGACTATGGTGCTGTTGCCATCGTTTTTAAGTTGTTGGTCATCGGACGCACTACTCGTACTTGGTTTTGGTTCCACATCAATGGCATGGAATCTTTCACTTTTTTTTTGCAGGGGTTCTTGGTTGATGCCTTTAGTTTTGGAGTCGATACGTCGCCGAACTCATGCATTTGTTCCATTTCAAGCACATCTTTTAGTGCAGCTAAGCCTTGTGGGGTGTGTGAAATATCGGCAAGGTCTTCTTTATACACCAGCTCTGCCGCACGGGCCAACTGTTCCTCTGCTGCGTGGTTGTAGGCTGCTTGCACGATCTCTGCATCGTCATCACCCGATGCACTGTGAATTTCGATGGGGCAGTTGATATTAGAACCACTTGAATCCGTTGATGACGTGATATTGAGTGGTTCTTCGTTGGCGGAAGCAGCAGTCTCCGCACAACTTGATGGCTCGCCACAGGATGAAGTGGAAGTACCACTTGTAGGATGATCTGTGGACGACTTTCCAACGGATTTGGAGCGTGTGCCGTCGGCGGGCGAAGAACTTTTAGGACACTGTAATGCAGATAATTGAAAAAAATAAGTGAAAATTGCAAAGATGAATTATTATTACATTAAGGCTTGATGTCTGTAGAAGGATTGACCTTGATTAATTTATTAAGCCGATGATTTAATAAAACTTACAATGTTTCACTCCATTTTTACATAATGAACTCAAAAATGTATTTCTTTCTACTCTAATGATATGTTTATGTACTCCGGTTTCAGAGATTGTGACTCTTTAATTATACATACAAATTTTTACATTAAACTATAAACATTTTGAGATACATAATACTTTTGTCTTCCTTTAATTTAAAAAAAATTATTTTTGTTTATACGTACGGCTTGCTTTCCCACTGGACGCCCTTTCGAGAATGGTTCTAGGAAGTCCAGGTGTCCGAATAACCACTCCTGTCTTCTCGTGATCTTTTGAGGTCCTAGTTCTGCTGGCCAACGCAGAAATTTGGTGTATCTGGATCGGTAGCCCTGCCATCGTGTTAGAATGACCTCGGCTGAAATATAATTCAATGAAATAATTATTATAGGCTACAATTGTATTAATAGCGTCCTTATTCATAATTAATCCACTTGTTGGTCATTCAAAGAATTACTTTATATTAGTTATTATTGAGGCCGTAAATTAAATTTTTTATTCCCATATTACCCTCAAAACCTTAAGAAGTCCGTAACTTTTTATGAGCCCAATAAAGGGTGAAGCTAACTCTAATTTATGGAAGGACGAGTGCTTACGTATCACAACAACAACCTGTGGATGAACATTATTGAGACGAGTTGGCGGTTCGATATGCTTTTTCATTGGACAACAACCAACCATAAAAATATGGATGTGACCTTTGCGGTAACATTTTCTTTATAAATTATTATATATATAGAATATATTCGTAATAGATATAATCAATTTGAACGTACAACGAAGTTCCTTTCCATAATGTTGGCCATGTTTAATGTACTTACCCTCAATGGACATCTGTTTGGCGAGTCGGGCAAGGAGGCGTCCCTTCTTGCTAGTGTTTTGGTAGTGCTTGTGATCCGTATCGTAGAAGAACTTGTTATTCTTGAACCAGTCGATTAACGTCAACTCTTCCTCTATAGTCCAGGAATGGGATCCTTCTTTCGCTGCGCGAGGAGCAAACGATGGAGTGTCAGTTCTGCTGTCGGGTTGCGAGCTAGGTGACGCCATCTTGCTTCATCTGAACATCTTCGTACGGACGAATACTGGTCACATGACCGTTTTCGCGACCCATGGTTTCAAAAGGGCGAACCCGTACTATTTGTTCGCCCGACGATTAATTAAGCAAAAGTCATAATGCGGTTATCCGATTTGGGGACGTTGTATATGCTTCCTTTGATGATAGACGAGTACACCAGCACTCCTGTAGAAGATTTTCTGAAGTGTAAAATATATAAATTTACTTAATCGTCGGACGATGTATTTAATTCAACGTAAAAGGTTTAAAGATGATTAAACTTTGTGACTGTGTACGAGCAAGTTTTAATCCGACCGACCAAGATTTGTCTAAGTGTAAAGAGAAATTCGTTGTACTATCAACATACCACAGACAGGTTGGGCGATAAAAGGCGTACCTGACTTCTTTTTGAAGTTTTATTCTCCGGTGGGTGTACCGACGCTGTTTGTATCCAGGTAATAGGGCCATCCTAGTGACAATCATCATGAATGAGTTGGTTTTGTTTGTTCAATAACGGGGTATATCTTTAAATTCTTTGTAATTCGGACGAAAGTTGTGGCGGCCGGTCAGTTCTCAACTTATATCCTTGCGTACGACCAAACAAAGATCACATGATTTCATAGTCGTTCCTGATTGGTCCACACAAATATAGCACTTTAGTTCATCGGCCGACGACTAAGAACGGTGTCAAGTGCGTCCCAACGTGACGACATGGATTGCAAAAGCTTCTAACCGATTAAAGTTACTCGCTCTCACCGGCGACCAGTTGATTAATCGCCCTGTTTTTCGGGCGAAATATTCAACATGTCGGACTTTTTTAGTCGGCGGCGAACACCGCCGGCGACCAAGCGGAGGCAAGTTTCCAAACTAATCGCCCACCGACAAACTCCACTAGTCGTCCACATTTAGTCGGCGGGCGCGTCCCAACGTGGCGATTAAAAAAAAAAATCAAGAGCGACTAACTATTCGTCGGACGACTTAAAAATTCCTTAATCGGTGGCCGACTAACCTTAATCGCCGGGGTTTAGTCGCCACGTGGGGACCCGCCTTAAAGCCTGGTCCCCACTTGGCCGACTAAATTTCCTTGGTCGCCGGACGATTAAGCTTGTTAGTAGCCGGGCGACCAACTCCACACTGGCGCCGTGATGTCTGGCGAGCAAACCCTTAGTCGCCGTGGGTTTAGGGCAAAATATTTGACATGTTTAATATTGCAAGAGCGTCCCAACGTGGCGATTAACTTTTTTTCCTACCAGAAATTTAGTTAGTCGCCCGACGACTTACTTGTTTCTTAATCGTCGGACGACCAACGTTAGTAGCTGTCCTTGGTCGCCCAAGTGGGGACGCGGCATAAAGGGTGTTTTGCGAACACGTGTACCTAACCAGCAGCCTAGATTCAACAGGTGTCAACAAATTTATATAACTATGGCTTTGGGTTAAAGGGAGGGGCCAGTGACAAAAAAATCGTATACTGCCGTGATCCTTACCGTCCAGGGAATAACCGCACCAAATTTTATACTTTTATCTCTAATAGTTTGTATTTTATGCTCATTTTTGCGTGTCAAATTTAGTTTCTCTGCCTGCATCTGACAATGCCTGCATACAGCATTTATCTGTATGTGACATCACAAGCAGAACAGGTGAAAAATAATAAAACTGACAAAATAACAATATCTATAATTACATTCAAGTATTCAAAATATTCCAGATAGGATAAAGTTTAAGAATGTTGTAAAAACAATGGTTATTGTTGACTAACAGAGAGGGATGTGTAAACCCGAAAACGTAACTACATTTACAAGTAGGGTAAATGTATCTGGTGATGTATATATATATTGATGGTGATATATACTCATGATTGAATTTGTAAAGTAATTGATATAGTTGGTTGAGCGTATTAGCTGTATGTTACCTGAAATCGACTTACGATGTCTTATGTAAATGCTGATTAATATTATCACTCTGTGAATTGTGTTATTCTGACAGTAATTATTATATTTAAAATTGTATTTGTTAGTAATTTGTATCATGATATATTGTAATCTGATGGAAGAACTTGTATTATACAGGAATCGGATTTTTGTAATAAAAAAAAAAAAAAATCTAATATATTTAACTGTCTTCATGAGACTAAAAGTGTTTAAAATTACCAAATTAAGTGATGAATGAACGAAAAAATCAAAAATATGTTTTATTATGGAATCTATAATTTTGAAATTTGAATATATTTAGTGTGATGTCACAGACAGACATCCTTTGTCAGGTGGACAGGGGACTTAAAGGAAAACTTGCACATAATTCGTCACAGACCTATTTTTTGTGTAATTAGCTACTCTTGGGTATTCTAAAACTATTTCAAAATAAAAATTCGTAAAAAGTCAAAGCATTAGTGAATTTTGAAGGAAAGAAAAATAATAATTGGGAATTCCCTTATTTCTGAGATTGTCAGCACTCCCCTTGCTACGTCATAATAAAGGGAATACCCATTCAAAACAACTTGGGAATTCTAGGCTATTGAATATATTTATGTGAGTAAAAGGCATAATTAATTGTAGTCTGTGTGGGGACTTACATTAAAAACGTATAATAAAACCTTTCTATATAATCTTTGAGACTGGGGGATTCCCTTTTATTGAAGGGTGGGAATTCCCAATTAATCACCGTGTGACGTCACAAATTAGGAGGATTTCCTTTCAAAATATATGAAATAGACCAAATTCTAAATGCCCATATCTATTGCTAAACTAGGAATATTCTTACAATGTTTCTAATATTAGTTGTTCTTACTACGATCTCCATGCTCAATTAATTTTATTGAAAAATATCAATCCTACAATTATGTGCAAGGTTTCCTTTAATATATGGTCTGACTTAGTGACAGGGTTTTCTATATAAGGGAAGACTTCATAGTTATCATAATTCACATACTTATACTTAGGCACTATGCCTACGGTATGGTATGAGAATTTATCAATATTGTAATTTCACTGGCGCCTCTCTTTAAAGTACTTGTGATGTTATGATTGTATCATACGCTCCAATGGTCTTATAGAAAAGGGTCAATCTATTTGTAGTACATATGAAATGGTGCAACCAAATGTATACAACTATGTCTCTGGGTTAAAGTAATTGTGATGCTTAAAAAATGCCCCCTTTTAGAGGCTGAACGAATTTGTATTGCAGCTTCTATTATCATACTATAACACCTATAACTTTATGATTATCAATGATTATTATTTAACAATGATTTCATCAATTTAGTTTATTTATGGTTTATAAATTCTCATACGATTTTATCGATTCACCTTTTAGCCACTTCCAGTTATCTTTGTCCTAATAATTATTGCTATATGATTCAAAGTAGTCTATTTCCGTAAAACAGGAGTGAAATCTACCATATCCATGTATTTAGAATATAAAACCTGGCAGGAAAAAACAAATCGATCGGTTTGAAGAAAACTGTTATTAATTGGTATTATGATTCAACTTGATGATTTTCAGACTATTGAAAGGAACGTGGCACAAATTAGTATTAGAAATATGAATAATAGATAGGATTTGATTAAAAGTGTTTTGATGCTAGTAACGTTTATGTGTTGGGATTTTCAGAAAGGATATACCGTTAAATTGGTAGAAAATGAGTGACAATTATCAATTATTTAGACATGATCGATTATGGTCTGATAACGATCAAGGCAGATATAATAAAAGAAAAAAGAGGTGATCTAGCATCACATATAAATAAACATTAAGATTATTCAGAAACGATGTTTGAAAATTTAAATACGAGTTGTATAAATATTGAAAGTTAATGGATTTCAATTCGGCAAAAATGAAACAAAACAGTTCTGAATGAAAATATCCGTAGACCTCCCAAAGGTAACACTGAGTCTTTTATTGAATGTTTTGAGTATAAATTATCGTCTATAGACCTCATGAAATCGAAGTACTATCTCGGTTGATTTTGATTTTAATGTTTCTGATAATAATAGTAAAGTCCTTGTAAAATTGTCAAAAGAATGAATAATCGAAAATTTTAATTAACACAATGTGTTTTACTGTATGAGTTTGACATTAGATAAAATACTTACTACTTGGGTGCCTATAGATGTCTCTATGTACCTCCGCTCTGTGTCACTGATGTACTGATGCTGACTGGGGCTGCTAGCTACCAAGACCATCGACAAGATGAACCACAGAAAGCAGAATATGCCTAAAAGAACCAACATAAAGATTATTTCATATAATAGATTTCCAGACACACACACACACACACACACACACACACACACACACACACACACACACACACACACACAATATTAAAAGTTGTTATATAATTCTAACAAATTGGAAGGATCCCCAGAGACCTTATCAGTATTATGTAATGGCCACCACCAATAAGGTCTCACACTCCTCCCACCAATATGGGTTTGTTTGCCCAGCCTTATCTGGAGCATGACGGGTGGCAGGGTATGGAGAAGAGTCTATTCATACAGTCATCTAATGTGAAAATAGTCTAAGTATGTCACATCAACTATCACACTCCTGTATATAATTCATACACTTATCTATTGCATAACTTACATGTTTATGCATGATGGATGACCAAATACGAAAAAAGAACTAAATGCAAATAAAAAAAAATACAATAGAGATAAAAAAAGAAAAAATATTAGAAACGAAATATATTCTGACCCGCCTTTCATTTTTGTTGTATTTGGATGTGAAAGTGTTCTGTTTATCTGATATACCAGCGATGCGGTACAATTTGATCACACCTGACCCTTACCAAAGAGGTAGAATATGGATGGCCAGCCGCCTGCGAAGCCCAGGTCACAGAGTAGACCTGACACAGGGAGAGAGATGACGCTCCCGAGGGGGACACCTGCAGGAAAATATGGGATTTAAAAGGGTATTAAACTACATGACTTGAGCTGTGATATGAAGATGTTGGAGAGAAGTTGCACCTATCTGAGATCAAATTCCTTGTTATACATATTTAAGGTACTCCAACTTGCCAATCTGTGCCAATCTGGCCAAGTGGGCTGGGCGCTATATTGGTGATTAATTAAAAATCACTATCATTAACAATTCTATATCGTTAAGAACACATGTACAAAATTTCGATCAAAGAACCTCATGAAATAACTGTCGCAATTGTAAATAGCCAACTCTAGTTTGCCAGTTTCTTTGTGTAACTTCTCTGTGACATTGTCAAATCCCCCCTCCCCCACCCACCCCCTCCGATATTGACGTCATAAATCTTTGAAAAGAAGTTTACATTATAAATGCATGTGATATATCTACAGGTTATTTGTCCAAAGTAATTTAGCATTTGATTTTATTAGTGTCTCTCCAATTTACTCATACCAATTTACCCACATCAGAAACTTATGTAAATGCATACTTTTTTCTCCTTCATATCAATAAACCCATCATTTCTCGAAATTGGCTATGGGACATGTAAGATACAAATTGTTAATTTGAAATTTTTAAGAGTTATCATTTTATGTAACTAACCAGCAAAGGCAAGACCAGTGAGCTTGGTCCTTTCCAGAGGGGGAGCCCATTTGGCCATCAAACCCTGGGTCGCGGGAATCACCATCCCCTAGAAATAAAAACATTTGAAAAAAAAAAATGTCAAGGACAGTTAGTGGGACAGAGTCTAATAACATATAGATAGAAACAGGAACATATTAGATCATAAGTCTAAAACTATACCATGAAAATTTCATAATATCTTCACTAAAGACACGATCTTAAAGTTATGACCAGTGGGAAACACTGCCTGTTGTTTGGATTATCTAGAAACTTGGAGACTTTTACCAACTATCTAAAGTGTAAAGTCTGTATTCCACTTGGTTATTTTGACTATGCAGAATGTTGTAATTTCTAAATTTTCATAGACCTCCTGCCAGACGTGCGGCAACCCCAATAATTCGTGCAACTAAGGTACTTCCGGCCCAAAGGCGCAATGCAAAACAATTAGATTTTCGTTTCCCTTCTCTTTTAAACTCATCTCCCAGCAAAAATATGCATATATATATATATATAGTTAGCCAGAACAATGGGCTGCAATATATTACAAAATGGTTTTATAATTGTGGGAGAAAGATAAGAAAATCCGATTTGTTTGGGCCCTGCAATGCTAAAGCATCAGGCGGAAATCAACAACTTCCCGGTCATGCGCGACAACTGGCAAATGGTCTATTGGGCATATCACAGGAACCCAGACATACTACATAATGTTTGAAATAGAATTCAAAGTCCCTTCCTCTGATATATAACATGCAATGACTTGTATGGTATTAGTCCTTATTCCAACTGACGATTTTCGAAATTACAAGTAGAAGTGGAATACGACCTTAACACACTTGCCTAGCTACCATGACGTAAATAGTCAGATGAATATCAGTACTTTCGGTTTCATTCAGGATTGTGATGCTCCAATAACATCAGTGGCCCGTGGCCCGTCGCATAACGGACTTTGCAACAGCGAGGATTGTCCACCCCACTCCCGCAACAAGGACGTCCCTGTTGCGATGGGTTCCCTTGTTGATTTGTGGCTGTTCTGCTCAACCGATTTTAATTCTGTAAAAAGTTCTGGAAACTAGACATTTAGATCTTAAATCCCTGAAATTTTCATCCCGGAAAATTGATTAGAAATGGGTGAAAATTGATGCCGAATTTCACGTATAACAGGGAGACTTTGCCAAACCCCCCCTGTTTTAAGGAGCGATATCGTTCCTTCCGTTATGCGACGGGGCACTGTAACAGGGCCCGTTGCACAATACCTACTGTGATGAACGGCTATTCATCCAAAATACATAGAGGTCAAAATAATAGAAATAAGGTAATAGTAGAAATATATGTAAGAGAACGAAATATATGTAAGAGAACGAAATATATGTAAGAGAACGAAATAGATGTAAAGGAACGAATATGTAATAATGAACGAAAGTATAGAAAGCCTGAAAAAGAGGCACGAATATGTAAAAGAACGAATATGTAAAGAACGAATATGTAAGGAACGAATATGTAAGGAACCAAAATGTAAAGGAACGAAACCCGGAAATATGTAAACCGGAAGTGAAATGTAAACCGGAAACGGAAAATATAAACCGGAAGTGACGTCAGTTGTAGGTCACGTGACCGAAAGCAGCCAATCAGGGCTGACCTCTCTAGTATATAAAGGGGCGGTGAGGCCCGAATAAACAGAGTTCTTTAACAGTTCTCCTGGTGTCCAGACGTGTCCTCTTTCCTGAAACAACCGCTAAAGATGAGCCGATCAGAGTAATTAAGCAGAAGTTAGGACAAAACAGTCGAAACTCGAGATAGGTAGTAGAAACACAGGGTAAGGGGCCCGACGGCCCGAAGAACGAGGAACGAGGGAACGGAGTAAGGCACGAAGGCCCGAAGTAGTCCCGGAAACCGAGGCGTAGTATGGCACGAAGACATGGGGAACGGAACGAAGGAACGAAGTCCGCGGGGACGAGGGCGCGCCATGCTCGGCCCCACGCTACCAAACAATAGGCGACCGTCGGCCCGTCGCCCCCGCGGACCGGAACTCAGGGGTGGACCGCCCGGTCGGGGTGAATGCTGGCCTGGGAGATAGAGCGAGACGAACCCCGGCCGACCCGTACCCCTACCATAATTTCCCTCCCCCGCAGTCCTCCGTTGACATCGAGTGCCGATTCCCGATCGATTCGCTCAGCCCCCCCTCGTGCGCGAGGCACGACTCTAGAAACACATCTCGGTTCTTGGCCCGGATTCCCCGTCCGCCCCGAGACCCGAACAACCCCCACGTTCCTCTGTTGTAAGAATCGGCAACCCCGACTTACCAGAGAACGTCACACTGGTGGCAGCGGTGGTGCTGAAATAGGCACATACGGACTTGTGGATCTTGGGTGTTTCGTCGGTATTGGATACTCATGGCGACCGCGGCAGTCTTCGAGCAGATGGATTCTGACGTCGCCTTCAAGGAAGGTGGGGAGGAGAAAGGAGGTGCGAAAACCGAGACCAAAGGGGAGGACACGACCATCATGGGTAGGCAGTTTAATTTTATGGGAACGTCCACCCCGACGGATGAGCAGAATGCGCGGGCTCAACAACAACAGACCGGCCAGGTAGGAGCGAGTTTGAAGAAGTTTAGTTTACGACCGGAGAAGTATGACGGTAAACCGGATTTCGAGGGATGGATCAACCAGTTTGAGGAGTACGCAACATTGGGACGCTGGACGGCCGAGGAAAAAGCGGCGATGCTCTTTCTCTCGCTGACGGGAACGGCACGAATGTACTTTGTCGGACTCCCGGACAGGGAACGACTCCGTTACTCAGCGAGGGTGGATGCGTTGCGCCGGAGGTTCGGTCAGGAGAAGGACACGTGCAATGCTCTGCAAGAGTTGGCAGGATTGAAACGTGTAAAGAACCAGACAGCGAAGGAGTTGGCTGATAATGCCCGGCGACTGGCATCGAGAGCCTACTTCTCCAACGACTACGCTAGCCAGGAAAAAGCAGCATTACATGCGTTCCAGGCTGCAGTTGGGGAAGACCTTCAGCTGAAGTGTGCAGAGAAAGGATGCAAGACACTAGAGGAGGCGGTAGAGGTGGTAGAAATACAGGAACGATACTCACGCCGCCTCCTGCGGGCAGTGAAGCCCGAGGAGGACGCCAATACACAGATCATGGCCTTGAACGGTAAGTTGGAGGAGATGATGAAAGAATTGGCAGAAGAACGGGAAGCTAGAAGACAAGCAACGGCCCGGAGGGAGGCGTTTAAGAAGCGAAAAGAAGATTTAGAGTGTCATCAATGTCACCAGAAGGGCCATTTCGCGAGAGAGTGTTCTCAGCGTCAGGGAAACGGACAGTCGCCGTCGCAGTAAGCGCGGGGCCCCCTTCGGGCGCGGCGAGAGAAGTAGTAGGCATGGGAGAATGTGGACTTTATGTGGCCGGGACGGTGGGAGAGAGTGTCGTCCGTTTTTTGGTTGATACCGGATCTATGATCAGTCTGCTGTCGGAACGCCTCTGGAGAGAGTGGGGACGAAAATGGGAAGAACTGGATGGATATGAAGGACGTCTCTGCTCGGTGGATGGTAGTCCGTTGCGGTGCTACGGATGCACGAACTTGCCAGTAAAATTGGGAACGCGCGTGTTGAAGTGGACATTCATGGTGGCAGACATCGGTAGAGATGAAGGGATCCTGGGAAACGACTTCGCGGTGAAATACCGGCTAACAGTTAAGCCCCACGCGAGTGCTATCTTCCTGCCCGCCGAGGGGGAGGGAGAGGGGGAACGAATCCCGGGAGCAGAACAAAGAACGGATGGGATTCGGGCAGTTACCGTCGGAGGACAGGTCGTGCGAATCGAGGGAACGACGGAAATACCCCCACTCCAAGTGACCCGAGTAACAGTAGTAACGAGAGTAGACATAGGACAGAGTGGACAGCTGGCTGTCATCACCGGCGCTGGATTACCTATGGGACTGGAGGTGATCCCAGGAACGGTGACATAGGGAGAAGAAAATGGAGTTTGGGTGGCCAACCGAGGGACCGAGAGCGCGAAATTGGAAACCGGCGGGGTACTCGGAGAAGCCACCTTCGTACAAGAGGTACGAGGAATAGGAAGTGAAGCAAAAGAACCCCCTGGAGTGCTCGTTGAAATGATAGAGGAGGCTAAGAAAGACCTGACCACGGAGGAAGGCGGAGAGCTGGAGAAAGCCATCATGGCCCGGGAACAAATGTTTGCGACCTCGAAACATGAGTTAGGACGGACAGATTTAGTACAACATCGAATTAAAACGGGGGATCAGATGCCGATCAAGCAGAGGGTCAGACGGTATCCGGCCACCAGGAGAGAGGAAGAACGAGCACTGGTGGAGGATATGTTAAATCTAGGGATTATCCAGGAGAGCGGGAGTGCGTGGAGTAGCCCAACCGTTCTAGTCAAAAAGAAGGACGGAGGAACGAGGTTCTGTATCGACTACCGAAAACTGAACCAGGCTACGAAAGTGGACGCCTATCCGCTCCCACGGATAGAGGACAGCCTCAACACCTTGGGAGGAAGCCTATTCTTTTGCAGTCTGGATCTCGCAAGCGGATATTGGCAGGTGGAGATGGCACCGGAGGACCAAGAAAAGACGGCCTTCGTGACTCAAGGAGGATTGTATGAGTTCAAAGTGATGCCATTCGGGCTAGTGAACGCCCCAGCCACCTTCGAGAGACTGATGGAAAGAATCCTCAGAGGAATCGTGTGGGAGGAGTGTCTGGTATACTTGGATGACATACTGGTCTTTGGACCAACGTTTAAAGTGACTCTGGAAAGATTGGTACGGGTTCTGGACCGATTGAACGCTGCAGGACTGAAGTTAAAGGCGCGAAAATGCAAGCTGTTCCAGAAGAAGATTCCGTTCTTGGGGCACGTTGTCTCATTCAACGGGATCGAACCCGACCCCGAAAAGTGTCGGCAAGTAACCGAGTGGCCGGTCCCTCGGGATCTCCACGAGGTACGAGCCTTCGTGGGATTATGTTCGTATTATAGAAGGCATATAAACGGCTTCACGGAATTGGCTGCCCCCTTGTATGAATTGGCAACGAAGGAGGAACCGTTCGTGTGGAGCGCGAGACGACAAGAGGCATTTGATGCGATGAAGAAGGCGCTAACAGAGGCCCCGGTGTTGGGATTCCCGGAGGAAGATGGACAATGGTGGCTTGACACGGACGCCAGTGACGTGGGGACAGGAGCCGTGCTATCACAGGAGCAGAGAGGGGAGGAACGGGTGATAGCTTACACGAGCAAAACCCTGGAGTCAAACGAACGAAAGTATTGCACCACGCGGAAAGAACTGTTGGCGGTGGTGCGAGCTTTGAAGCATTTTCGGTGCTACATCTATGGTCAACGCGTGATAGTCCGGACGGATAATAGCGCGGTCAGTTGGCTGCAGAGAAGTAAGGAACCGATGGGGCAGGCTGCTCGGTGGATTGAGATTATCGACTCGCATGATGTGTCGTTCCAACACCGACCGGGCAGGAAGCATGGGAACGCTGACGCGTTGTCCCGGTATCCGTGCAAACAATGTGGAGAGGAGCACGAGAATACCGAAAAAGTGAGAGTAGTGACGCGGGCCCGGGGGTACGAGCCCGGATGGTCCCCGCAGGAGATGAGAGCAGCGCAGAGGAGGGATCGAGATATAGGGCCGATTGTCGCACGGATGGAAGAGAATGCGGACCGGCCAGGTTGGGAGGCCATATCTCCGGAATCCCGGGAAACAAAGATCCTATGGAGGCAATGGGAACGATTAAGCCTCAGGGATGGCGTGCTGCATCGGAAGTACTGGGAACTGGAAGGACATGGTTGGAGGAACCAGTTGGTCGTTCCCCGAGGGGAACGGGCCAAGTTGGTAAGGGAATACCATGGAGGCGCGGCAGGAGCGCATTTGGGAGTCGCCAGAACGACGGCCCTGTTGGAGCAAGGGTTTTACTGGCCGGGGCTCCGGGAAGACGTGCGGAAGGAATGTCGAGAATGTGATTGCGCGTTGCTGAAAAAAGGACGAGGAAGACGGGAGCCGCTACATCAGTACATAGTGGGGGAGCCGATGGAACGGCTGGCCATGGATGTTTCGGGCCCGTACCCAGTCACCAAACGAGGAAATAAGTATTGCCTGATGGTGGGATGCTATTTCACCAAATGGTTGGAGTGTTTCCCGATCCCGGATCAAAAGGCAACGACAGTGGCGGACAAACTGGTTGAAGAAGTAGTAGCACGGTACGGCGCGTTTCGGGAACTACACTCGGATCAAGGCACGAATTTCGAATCCGAGGTGGTGGCTCAGGTCTGTGCACTATTTGGAATACACAAAACAAGAACGACGCCGTACCACCCCAGGAGTGACGGGTACATAGAACGAAGTTTCCGTACCTTGGGGTGTTGTTTGAAAGCCAGCTGCCGAGCAACAGGCCGGGAATGGGATGAGATGGTCCCGCTCGTGATGATGAGTTATAGAGCAACGCCGCAAGCCAGCACGGGAGTGACACCGAATATGATGATGCTGGGCCGACAGACCATGATGCCGCGACAAGCGATTTATGGGAGACCTCTAGGACCAGAGGAGGAACCCCGACGGGTAGGCGACTATGTGGAAAGCCTGGAGGAAGGGCTAGTCGCGGCCTATCGGGAGGCCCGGACGGGGCTGAAACGAGCCGCCATCCATCAGAAACACGAGTACGATGGGAAGGTGACTCGGCGGGAATACCACGCCGGAGAACTGGTCTGGGTGCACGATACGGTAGTGGATAGGGACAAAGGAACGAAGTTGCGATTTCCATGGATGGGCCCTGCACTGATCGTCAAGGTGCTTGACCGAGGACGGGTGGTAGTACGGAAGAAACGAGGGAAACCGGGGGGGGTAGTCCATGTGGACCGCCTGGAACCCTACCGAGGACACGCTGCGCCAGCCTGGATGGTAGCTGACCAGCAAGGATACGAGGCTGCACAGTAAATGCTTGGGGTGGGGCGCGCTAGGGCACGTAAGGAAACGGGGCACCCCTTTTTGTGATGAAGTCGTTTTCGTGTCTCAATTCCGCAGGTGGAAGAGGACCAAGGGAACGACCAAATCGGCGCTACACAAAAAGGCTTTGGCCAAAAAGGACTGATCAACCTGGGGCCATTGAGTCGGGGCGGTGCGTTGACCACTACAGTAGGAGTGCAGGTCGTTAGGCTGTAGAGATTCGCTACCTAGCTGAAGATTGGTTCTCTTGCGGATGTAATATAGGTGGGAAATGCGGGGTTGGAACGAAAAACGGCGTTCGGGAGCCACGACGGCCCGAATGTCTAAAGTAGTCCCACGGAGCCGCTTTCCGGTCAGTTCGGAGGAACCACAGCGTGGAAAAGATGGTTGGATTACAACAGAAGACAGACCCGGTGGCAAGCTGGTGAAGACTTTTGGAGTAATGCCGACTTGGTAATACCGCTTTACAGCGTCCAGGAGACCGGAGGAGAGTAGATGCGGCACTCTCGGGAACGCCGGAGGAACGAACGGACGGTTGTAAAAGGCGAGGCCTGAAACGAGGACGGGCTTTAAAGTAGGTCGTAAAAGGAGTAAAAGAGGACAAAGAGAACGGGGCGGCGGCGAGGAGATGATAACGTCGAGCCCCTGTGTTCTCCGGGAAGTGTGCGGAAGCACTGTGAGGGCCAAGATGAAAAAGGCAAGAGAAGGCGACGGAGGATGAAAAGACCGAGGACGTCCGGTGGGGCAATAAAAGGCCTAGGAAAAAAAACGCGTGGACGGGCGAAGGGCCGCGAGGTAAAAAAAGCAGGCGAGGCGGTGACCAGCGGCGGGCCCCGGGGACCGGAAAATAGTAGGGGGCGCCACCGTAGAAGTGGATGGTGAGTCTGACGCTAGGGGTCGCTAGCGCAGGCCACGCCCACTTCCGCCTGCGGCGGCTATAAAAGGCAGAGCGCTCGCCGGAGCAGGTCATTCTGGTCAGCCGATCAGGATTCATCAAATCGCAGACGAGCAGACTGAGCTAAGGAGAAGAAAACAAGAGAAAAAGCAGAGAAGCGAGACGAGCAGCATCACCACGAGACAAAAACGGAAAAGGCTGACGGGACGAGCTTCAGGATTGGAACGAGCCCCGAAAGCCCGGAAAACGGACACGATGAGCGGACAGTGCTGGGAAGGACATTGCCACGGAAAGGAGTTTAAGCACTTGGTCAAGCATATTAAAGGCCAGCACGATGGATTACGGAAGCAGTACTACATGTGCCCGGTGTGTTCGAATCGAGCCTATTCGACACACCAGGACTGGAAGAAGCACATGACGGACTCACACGAAGGGAACCTGCAGAGGGGGATGCCGAAGCAAGACCCCCTTCTGAGGCTGGAGTATGCTGCGGCGTTCGCCTTGGACCCGAAAGGACGACCGCCGTACACCAGTTTCGCTACTGGGGATGAAACGGCGGCACGGGTAGCCAACATGGAACGGGACTACGCGGTGCGCCATCCGGAGGGGTTTCAACCCCCTGAGAGGGCGGTGGATAAGGAGGCACCGGAGAGGCCGCGACGGCATATCCGCGTACCTTACTACCCGAGGGCGTCGAGAGGGTCCGATGACAGCGACGCCGAGCAGCCGGAGCAGGTAGCAACCGAAGAAGGATCAGAGGCCGACGAGGCCGGCGAGGGAGCCCAAGCAGCCAAAGCAGCAGGGAAGGGACCCCTGGCCGAGGTAGCGGAACGATCGACGCCCACGCGTCGTTCCCCTCGGAGGGCCGCGAAAGGAGTGCGGAAGGAAGCCACCGAGTCGCCGCGAAGCGCGAGCCGAGCCGTGGTCAACCCGAAACCACTTCTGACACCAGACCAAATAACAGGGTTGGTACAGACCCGAATTAAGAAGTTAAACGCCCAGGGAGAACCACGGGAACCGAGAGGACGAGGACTCCCGGGCAGAGGAAAAGGAGGGAGATCCACACCCGCCCCGAAGCCGGGTTGCTCAGGAATACCACCGGGGGCTGAGGTGGTGGAATTGGTGAGCTCGTCCGACGACCAACGTCTGAAAGTAAAAGAGGAAGAGGAGCCGCTCGCTTTCAAGAGGCCCCCGACGCAGGGATGCCCGGCGGAGGAGCCGTCGCGAAAGAAGAAGTGGAAAAAGGTCAAGAAAGTCCCGAGAGAATTAGAGGAGGGAACGAGTTCGGACCAGTCGGAGTCGGGCAGGAGTATGTCGGTCCGAAGCGATCGGTCCTTGATTATTGCCGAGTCTAGTAGCACGGGAGAGCTGTGACCATCACAGCCTGAGACCTCGACAGGAGTCAAACGGACCACGGGACTAGAACCACCTTGTAGCGACGCACAATTTACTATGATGACAGTTCATAAGAAATCGGTGATATACGAATCGCGACACCCGAGGTACCCCGGATATTTAAAAGGAACAATGAACCGGGAGGGATCGTTCAGGGGTTACCACGAGGCAAGATCCGACCGGGAGCTGGAGGACAGCATTCGGGAAGCGCAGGGAGGCCGGCTGGTGGAAAGAGAAGCATTGTACCTAGGGAGGTTTCTACGCGAGATGGCAGAAAGGCAGGGACTCAAACCGTCGGGGCGAGTGGAGAAAGTAAAGTATGTTCGGCATGCGGCCAGACCGGAGGACACGGCGTCGATGGCCTCGACACAGCCGCTGTTCTCTACCCCTACCCCGACGAGAGCGGATTCACCCCTGGAGAAGATGGTATGTAAGCAGCCGGTAGTGCCGCCCCCGGGACTGAAACGAATGAGAGACATTACGGTAGCACCAGACACGCCAGAGACACGGGCGGCGGTTGACAACCTGACTCGAGCCAGTTTGGGGAGCTCGTTCTTCGGGTCGCAAGGATCGGAGGAGACCCCGGGACCACCGTTGCCCGAACGAATGGGATCGCCGCCAGGACCGGATACCCCACTCAAGGACGAGGATAAACACGGGCGAGCGCTACAACCGCGGGTTGTGATACACAGATTACAAATACCGGCTGCCCAGTCCATGGACGCGGAGGTGGAAGACTCAGAGGACATGGAGTTGGGGCAGGCCGAGACCAGAGGATACGAGCCGGAGAAGCAAGAATTGGACGCGTCGGGAGCGGATTCAGTGTTCGGGTCCATAGGAACGGAGATACCGACGGCAGGACCATCTAAAGAAACACCGAGACTCAAGTTATTACGGACACAGGCCATTCACCAGGTCTTACAGGGACACTTTCCGGTGACGGCGCGAGCAGTACGAGACTGGGACGCGGAAGAGGCCATTCGGGTGCAACTGGTGTGGCCCCCGAGGGAGGTGCGAGGAATGACGGCTAAGACAAGAGCAATGGCTTCGGCGTCTATGGCGTTCCTGATGGCACTAGAAACGGGCCGCAAGCCAGAGACATTTGAAGAAGCGATGGCGCAGTTCCCGACGGCGGCACTGGGGCCGTTGACCAGGGAGTTCCCGGGAGTCGACCGGCTAGTTAACGAACACAACCGGACCGTCCAATTGGCTCAGACCCTAGTGATGTACAAAAACGAAGATCAACTGGATGACTTGTTGAAGACCACAAGAGAGGTGGAAAAACAGAGCGGAGTGGTGGATCAGCTTCTCGGGCGCCCCGCTAGGGAGGAGAGGCTGTTGCTACCGATCCGACGCCAAGAAGAAGGGTGAAGTAAATGCTGCTCGAGGTCTTGCACGGAAGAAAAACAGCGCGACGGAACCAGAGGCGGAATATGGCGCGTCGCGAGTCGGGTGGGGAGGGATTACGGGGCGTTGGCTCCTCACCCATAGTGTCAAACCCCCAGGGAGAGAACCGGGCCGAGGCGGAGGTACCTGAGCCGCACAGGAGGCCGAAGCCTGGATAAAAAACTCTCCTGGAGACCGCTGGACGGGCCCGAAACTTTACTTAAATTCATCGGGAACGGACTGGCGGGCTCGAACATTCTTATCTTAATTTATTCCTACTAGTTTCTTTATGGGAATCTTCTTGCGGAAGTGAACGAAACCACATGTGTTAGGAGGTGTTGAGTGTAATCAGCGAGCTGGAGGGTCCATGACTGGAACGAACTTACCAAGCCTGCGGGGCGAATACGGAACGGGAGGAGGCGCTAGGAGGAAAAACAAGTTTGTAGCTGTTCCTCTTCTTCCCTGGAGCCCGCTGCGTTGGTTGGGACCGAGCAGGTGGAACGGGATCGTCCGGTCGCGAAAATCAAATGGATAGCGGGCCGGGCGGCCCAGGAGCGAGAGTGAAAGTTGGGAGGCGGAATCGAAGAAAGGAAATCAGAATGGACAGATAGTGTTGTCATTGTAGTCTTTGAGTCGACGGTCGTGCCGGGGTAAATAAGGTACCGGTGGGCCGGCGACTCGCCGCTGGAGGAAAGGCTGGCGCGGGCCAAGACTGAAAACCCTTCTCCCGTGCTGCCTTGAGGGATCTGGGGGCGAGGAGGAGACGACCTCTGTCCTCTAGCGGCACTTCTACTCCCTGCAACTTAGTCTTCTTGATCTTGGATGGATCGATCAGAATGTGGATGAGTCCGGATTCATGTACCATCATCTTCTGAGTTTCCTTGTCTTCAGCCTCTTACCGTATACGAAGAGCGGCAAAATGGAACTTTTCAACCTGAATGCTGGTTTTATCGTGCCAGAGTTGATGCAGCGAGTCGTGAAAGGATTACGGCGAGTCGTAGATGTCTCCCGGGGGACCAAGGCACGAGCAGGGACGATAACTTAGGGGCCCTGGCTCGTGACTGACCGAAGCGATACATGAACAAGAACGAAAATTAATAGACTTACTAAAAACTTATATTAATATCTTACCTGCGGTAACGACAGTGACTGCTTCCATGTCGTACTTCCTGGTATCTTCTTCTCGAGGAACGGAACAAAATAGTCTTTGAAACATATAGGGAAGTAGTCTTTGAAATATACAGGGAGGTGGTGCTGGAACGTCGGCCGCGGATGCCTCGATAGACGCCTCAAGAGGTCTGCAAAGAGCGACGAGGAGCAATCCTTCTTGGAGTTCGACATCGGATGAGTTCTTCTTTATATATGCTATTTTTGAGATGGGCCCGTTCCGGATCTCAGAGGTTGACGTTGGGTGCAGATCCCAGTTGATGTCGTCCATCTTCACTTTCTACGGCTTCTTCCTCTCCTTCTCACTAATATCTTCAACTTACCAACTTCGAACCGCCGTACCTAGGAGCAGCCCGGAACGGCTCGGAGCTGTTGTCTCGGCGTTCGTCATAGGCATAGTGGCTTCATGCAAAGTGACATGGCACCGTGGACGACTGTGGCCTTACTCCAGAATCAAACCAGACCAGATCTTAAACTTACCTCTATTAACAAACTATTTGTTGGTATTACAGTCTCACGAAAATCGTCTAAAAGCATGGTCCTCCGGGAGGACGAAGAGAAAAACTTAGTAAGCAGAGCGAGGCCCGAGAGCCTAGGAGACGAACGAGGGCCCGAGTGCCCGAAGCAGGAATCCTCTTCTTAGGAAAATCATCTCATCAGTGGAACGAAGGAGCCTCCCTCTCGCCCCAAAGAGGATTGTCTTCCTGCCGTTGCTTACGGAGGGGGGGAGGGATGAGAGGCACCGGCTCCTGTCATCAAAAGAAACTTCATCAAAATTATCTTCTTAATCGGGTCTCCGTTCCGGTTGTTGTCATGCCACTTGGGCCCGGAACGGTGACGGAAATACTTTACTATGGTGGACTCTCTCCGACATCTCTTTCTGAAATCTTCGAGTGTGTCGACGTGGTCGAGGACTGAACGTCTTGGTGCTGGGTTAACCACGAGGACATGTGCCGTAAAAGTCAAACTTCAGTTCCTGTACGGAAAACGGACACCTCATCGATAATTAATGATTCTAATCTTCTCAGTCTTACCTTCACCCGGACTCCATCTCAAAGTTTCACTGTGACAAATAGCACGAAACCCGCGACGTCGTCTGCTGAGGCTTCCACTCTAAGCTTTGATGCATGAAGTTAAGTTCCTTTCCACATACAACGCCATTTTCTTCTTTGGGTACCTTGGCCTCTGGCTCGAACATGTTGTCCTTGCCAAACGTGAAAAAGTCACTGGAGGGCTCTGAATGCCGAGGCGACCGAGGGTGCGAAGTCCAAAAAAAGAACATTCTATCTACAAAAACTTCAGTCTTTCTTCTTCAACCCATCCTTAAAATCATCATCATCACCTAAGAGAACGCAGAGAAGAGTAATAGTTATGGAAGAACGAGGGGTCACGACCGACCGGGTGGGAGAATCACGACCGATTCTCTACCCAAACGGAGAACGTCTGGACGACGGAAGAACGGACCGAGGGTCGAGAGGACTGAGGGTCACGACCGGCCCTGGCCTCTGGGTGGGAGAGTCGCGACCGATTCTCCACCCGAACTAGGGGAGAACGTCTGGACGACGAAAAACGAAGGGAACGGGGGCACTGCGGGTCACGACCGACCCATGGCCCCGGGCAGGAGGACCACGATCGGTCCCTCTGTCCTAATGAGGGTAAAAGGCGAGGAAAAGCGTGCCGAGGGGCTAAGTGAATAGAGCCCAGAGGAGAGGAGCGGGGGCGACGGGGTCACGACCGACCCCCAGTCCCGGGTGGGAGAGCCACGACCGGCTCGCTCATCCTAAAGACGAGAAAAGAAGAGGAGGTGTAGAACGGGTCCTAATAGATCCAGGATAAGAACTCTGACGAAGATAAAAAGAGACTAGGATATATAAAACGAATTATATGAACTTTCACTAAGAAGAGAGAAAAACGAAGAATGAAAAACGAAGAAAGAAAAGAAATAATAATTAGCCGGATAGGCCCCGGGGGCCCTCCGAAGTAGACCGGGGAGGACAGAGGGTGACACCTCCTCCTCTACCGATAAGGAGCGTAGGATTGAAATGTTTCTGGTTCTAGAGTATGTTCTGTTGTCGTTGCTGTATGAACTGTTTTGAAATTTTGTAAAACGTGTTTTCCCACCTTTCAAGAAGGTGCGGGAGGGTGTGATGAACGGCTATTCATCCAAAATACATAGAGGTCAAAATAATAGAAATAAGGTAATAGTAGAAATATATGTAAGAGAACGAAATATATGTAAGAGAACGAAATATATGTAAGAGAACGAAATAGATGTAAAGGAACGAATATGTAATAATGAACGAAAGTATAGAAAGCCTGAAAAAGAGGCACGAATATGTAAAAGAACGAATATGTAAAGAACGAATATGTAAGGAACGAATATGTAAGGAACGAAAATGTAAGGAACGAAAATGTAAAGGAACGAAACCCGGAAATATGTAAACCGGAAGTGAAATGTAAACCGGAAACGGAAAATATAAACCGGAAGTGACGTCAGTTGTAGGTCACGTGACCGAAAGCAGCCAATCAGGGCTGACCTCTCTAGTATATAAAGGGGCGGTGAGGCCCGAATAAACAGAGTTCTTTAACAGTTCTCCTGGTGTCCAGACGTGTCCTCTTTCCTGAAACAACCGCTAAAGATAAGCCGATCAGAGTAATTAAGCAGAAGTTAGGACAAAACAGTCGAAACTCGAGATAGGTAGTAGAAACACAGGGTAAGGGGCCCGACGGCCCGAAGAACGAGGAACGAGGGAACGGAGTAAGGCACGAAGGCCCGAAGTAGTCCCGGAAACCGAGGCGTAGTATGGCACGAAGACATGGGGAACGGAACGAAGGAACGAAGTCCGCGGGGACGAGGGCGCGGCATGCTCGGCCCCACGCTACCAAACAATAGGCGACCGTCGGCCCGTCGCCCCCGCGGACCGGAACTCAGGGGTGGACCGCCCGGTCGGGGTGAATGCTGGTCTGGGAGATAGAGCGAGACGAACCCCGGCCGACCCGTACCCCTACCATAATTTCCCTCCCCCGCAGTCCTCCGTTGACATCGAGTGCCGATTCCCGATCGATTCGCTCAGCCCCCCCTCGTGCGCGAGGCACGACTCTAGAAACACATCTCGGTTCTTGGCCCGGATTCCCCGTCCGCCCCGAGACCCGAACAACCCCCACGTTCCTCTGTTGTAAGAATCGGCAACCCCGACTTACCAGAGAACGTCACACCTACCATAACAACGCAAGGTAGCAAATTAACTACACTTTTCCTAGCAACTTTGCGCATAATAACGCACGTTTTTAAACCAAAAAAACTATTTAGAATGCTATTAATCAGCTGCTCTTTTTATAATTTATAGCCCTTCAGTGCCCCTTCATTATATCAATTTACAGAATTCAATTTGATCCAGTAGAAACAAAGATAATAGGGGTATCATTATAACGCTAACTATCATAATAACAACATCTCTCTTAAAGTTATCTTAAAGCTATCATTGTTTCGATAGATCATTAAGTAGCGGGCCATATGTTCATAGAATTCTCCCCACTACAGATAGCTGGTTTCTTAATAATACCTGCAGGTTAGCCCACAACAAGGTGCATGCTGGGTAATATATCGACAAAAGTCAGGGTTTTACTATAGGAAATGTATCATTATTTGTAGATAAACATTGGGGAAAATAAGTCATCATTATTTTTCCAAAAATTATCCATATACATTTAATATTCCTGAGTTGTTCGAAAAATTCCTTCATTATGGATGGATATATAACCATCATTTGTTTATTTTCTATAGATTTCCATGTGTTTTTGTCGACAAAATTAGCCCAAATTAGCATGCAGGTTCCTAAAATCCTGGAAATCAGCTATCCGTGGTGGGAAGAATTCTCCTTGGACTCTTGGTGCTTGTTCCTACCTGACAGAGGCCCTGGAGGACGCGGGTGGCGATGACCAGGTAGGGGCTGACCGTACTACTCACCGGGATCAGCACAGAGGCCACCCCATTCACCAACATGGACCACCCCACCACGTGTTTACCTGGGGGTCACACAGAAACAGGGGTTATTGGTATATGGTAGGGGCTGACCGTACTACTCACCGGGATCAGCACAAAGGCCACCCCGTTCACCAGCATGGACCACCCCACCACGTGTTTACCTGGGGGGTCACACAGAAACAGGGGTTATTGGTATATGGTAGGGGCTGACCGTACTACTCACCGGGATCAGCACAGAGGCCACCCCATTCACCAGCATGGACCAGCCCACCATGTGTTTACCTGGGGGGTCACACAGAAACAGGAGTTATTGGTATATGGTAGGGGCTGACCGTACTACTCACCGGGATCAGCACAGAGGCCACCCCATTCACCAGCATGGACCACCCCACCACGTGTTTACCTGGGGGTCACACAGAAACAGGGGTTATTGGTATATGGTAGGGGCTGACCGTACTACTCACCGGGATCAGCACAGAGGCCACCCCATTCACCAGCATGGACCACCCCACCACGTGTTTACCTGGGGGTCACACAGAAACAGGGGTTATTGGTATATGGTAGGGGCTGACCGTACTACTCACCGGGATCAGCACAGAGGCCACCCCATTCACCAGCATGGACCACCCCACCACGTGCTTACCTGGGGGTCACACAGAAACAGGGGTTATTGGTATATGGTAGGGGCTGACCGTACTCCTCACCGGGATCAGCACAGAGGCCACCCCATTCACCAGCATGGACCACCCCACCACGTGTTTACCTGGGGGTCACACAGAAACACATTCCATACATCTTTTTCAATACACATTAGGCAAAAAAAATTGTTGCATTCAGGTTTTATGCCTCAAAAAAAAATAGGGTCGGTAGGTCAAGATTTTTTTTAACTGTAATGATAAGCTGGATGTTCATTTTAGCCATAATTTATTATAATTAATTGTCCCTGTATTTTCTTTTAAAAAAAACCTTTAGGGTCGGGGCCTAAAAATAGGGTCGGTCGGGAAACCTGAACACAACTATTTTTCTTTTTTGGCCTTATTAATGATATATTTTTCAATATGATATCGAATCATATCATCCATTGTTGTTCACGTTGAATTAACCGGAAAAGTCCTTAATTTAAATATGTAACTACCTGTATTCAGATAATTATGTTATTACCTACATTGTAGATCAGTAATGTAATGACTGTGGTTTGATAAAGAAAAAAAAGGGAAAAAATCACACGTGTCCCACCCACGGTGCAGACGTGCGACTTTTGTGAGGGGAATGAATCAGTGGGCAGAGGTTAAGTGATATACAGGGCTGCCGAGTGGCCTGGTTTTCCCCCGGACAGTCCCGATTTTTAGACGATGTCCCAGGCGTCCCGATCAAGCACAAAATGTCCCAATATTTAAAGAGACATAATTATATAGAAATGATTGGTTTGATCTTCCTTAGATTAACCTCTTTTGTAGAACAGAAATTAGAAAATTGTCAACAGCGTACCCGGCTTTACAGTTCTAAACTTCAGGGGAAACATACACTTCACCACCCTATGAACAGCGGTGTTCTGAATTCTAATCCCCCTTGTAGAATTATAAGATTACACTGATCAATCAGTAACCTGTGATAGTTCAGATATAGAACAGGCTGAATGTCCAACAGGAATCGTCATAATTATCGTAATATTTCTGAAAAATTAAATTCAATAAAGTTCTTAATGGGATAGCTTGTCTGCAAAGGAACAATTGTTAGATGATAAGTTATTGTTTAAGCGTGAGATTGAGAAAAAATTGTATACATAAATTACGATAATTGTCAATACCCTACAATGAGACAATATCTTATATCATTGATCATCTCATTATTTCATGTATCAAATATCCAAGGAAGAACTTATATGTACAAGATTGGATTTAAATAAATATATATATATATTAAAAAAATATTTAAAAAGATTAAACATGCGGCCTACCTCCCCAGCGCTCGGCGAGGACGCCCCCGGCCACCTGGGTGAGCAGGTACCCCCAGAAGAAGGAGGCCAGGATGACGCCCTGCAGCTCCTTGGACCAGGTGTATGAACCATTGGTCGACTGTATCATGGGAAAAGACAGCAAGTTTTAAAGGTACTTATACCTATTCAGCAGGATTTTAACTTGTAGTGATATTTTTTCCATACCTCCTCAGAATTTTCTTTAGTACATCAGGAATACATAGCCAGAGGTAAAGGAAGTTTTGCTGTTTGGTTTTTTAGTTAGGGGATTGTAAACATTTGAGGTATTTACTATAGGTTTCTGTGGGAAATACCTGAGTTTTTAAATTTCAAAAATCCCAGAAAGAAATGTTGTCGTGTTTTTTTCTTGAAATTCATACAGATTTTAAGTCTTAATCTTATTGATATCCTGTACAAAAATCAAAGGGTTTTATCGGTTTGATCATAGACTTCTCTCTCATTTCTATAGTAATAACTGACACACTGTTTGTGTGTAGCAGCAGTATAACAAAAGCACATAGAGGGTTCAACAGGTATGCACCAGGTGGCAGTGCTGGGATAGGTTGGAAGTACCTTTGATATTGATCGGTCATCATTCACCACACCTTTAAGGCTGTATTCCACATACAGAAAGTGCGCTGCCGATTTGCAGCTGCTATACTTTCGGCAGTGCCGATATATGATTAGTGGCATTAACGATGATATTTAACAACATGTTGGTAAATTTTTCCGGCCGATTTTGATCTGCCTACCGATATCACACTTTCGGCCACCGATTATGCACTTTTGGCTGCCGATTATGCACCAAAAGTAGTGGCTGATGGTATGGAACGTTGATATGGAGAGGCTCAATATCAGCGTCCCGCACTTTCAGTATGTGGAATACGATCTCTATTCTTTTAAAAATGACAATATTGGTTGTTTTCATGAACATATCAATGAAATTAAGGTTAAGAAAATATGTTAATAGTTTCGTTTATATAAGTGGGCCTCCTCCTCCTCTTCCCTGTCCCCTTGCATAATCATTAAAGCCCTGTCCCCACGAGAGGGAAATCTACCGACGATAAATGCGTTGTCGGCCGACTTTTGGAAAGTCGGCCGACAGCGCGTTTTCGGCCGACAATAAAATGTTTTTTATCGTCGGAAATCACGTCGTTGACCACGAAAAACCCGTTGTTACTCGTTGGGACACAATCAACGACCAAAATAACAACGATAAAGAGGTCTTTATCGTCCAGAAAAGGGCGCCAGATTGTCTGACGATGAAGGGGTGTATGGTCGACTTTATCGTCGGACTTTTCCACCATAATATTAGGCCTGTTTAATATGTTTATCGTTGACGATGACAGAACCATCTTTGTCGGCCGTCTTTATCGTTGGAAAATAAGTAGCATCTTTGATTGCCTGGCGCCGGTCTGTCTACTTACTACTTATTGTTGGGGCGTCTTTATCGTCGGTTAGTTTACCTTACCTCTTTCCCCCCGTGGGGACACGGCTTTACAGGGACAGATCCAGAGATTTAAAAAGGGGGGCGCCCTTATGTACACATTTAAGGTCCTGGTGCCCCATCTATGGTCTAGAATTTAACATTAAAAAAAGTCTAGATTTGGCCAATATTAGGGGGGCACACACCTTGGGCGCCCCCCTCTAAATCCGTCCCTGATTAATGATAATTGTTAATGATAACAATAAGTGGTTTGATCTAAGAGTCGTTGGAAAGACTAAAGCTTAATTATAATTATATATATATATAAATATATATTAATTTTGTGTGTGTGTTTATGATTCAACATAAATGACAGAATAGTGAAAGTAGAAATAGAAAAGTAAAAGAAAATACCTCGGTAGTATTGCCCAACGTGTTACCACATGTATTTCTCTCAGTATTGCTGCTGATGGTCTCAGTATTATTTTCAGATATATCCCACGTTTCCTCCATCTCCAGGTGAGTGTGGTTAATCATACAGACGATGGCCACACTCAGGTGCACCCTCGTGGTATACAGATTGGCAAAGGAAAGACAGCTTATCAAGGCGATCACCAGCCGGTAGGAACAACAGAGGGGGACTGCAATGAAAGGTTGAATACCATGTTTTAATGTATTAATTGTATTGTTATAAATCCATGCAGTGGCCGGCCTAGGATTTTCACAAGGGAGACCGCTGTTGGAAAGTCTTTCCTATATTACTTTTTGGTAGAATTCTCCCAACAACAGATCACCAGATTCGTGAGTTTTACCTGCAAGTCAACCTAAAACAGGATGCATGCTGGGTAATATGTCGACACAACTCAAGGCTTTATTATCTAAATCTTCATGAGTTCTGTCATTGTTTTGTTGATTAACATTGTGAAAAACTAGCCAGCATCATATTACAAATTAGTATCTATTAGTATTTTTCGGGATTTTGTGCACAAAAACAGTTAAAATTAGCCAGCAGCTCCTTAAAATTGTTAAAATTAATTATTATTATTACTGGTTGTAATATCATTTTTCTGCTATGTACCTACACGGAAGATCAATCATGTGTGAGTGAGTATGGTTATATATATATATATATATATATATATATATATATATATATATATATATATATATATAAAACACTGTAAATCAGCTCTCCGTCGTAGGGAGAATTCTACATTTAAAAAATCATCTCCCTCCCAGTACCCTGCCATGCTCTATAAATCTGCCATGCACTGATGACGGCAATTTTATACCAATGAGGAGGATGTTGATAATATTGTGTGTTTGTAAGCTCACTAAACGTCACTCACCCCTTTTTGTTGGACATGTTATATCCGCCTCCTTCAGTGTCATAATTATCTCAACCAAGCTCAACCAGCTGCTATCCGTTGCAGAAGTTTATATATACAGAATCAATGTCTCTGAGTTCCCCCACTTCACCCTCCTTCTATCTCGACCTTCTTCGTGTGAATATGACATTTTAGTCAACCTTGACTGACTCTCTCTCACCCCCCCTCTCGCTTATTTCATTTTCTGGTTCTCCGTATCTCACTCGCCTCACTTGTATCACATATTAATAAGTAAATCATGTCTCACGTGTTTCTTTGTCTCAGATTCAGTCACCTGTGTAGATACCTAATTAACCTATCCTAATTCTTTCTCCTCCCACCCTGACCTGTCGTATGTTCCGTACTGCGTCCTCCCCAGCCATTGTTTTACACAACAAAGAAAGGTAGCAAACTAGGCCAAGGTAAGGGGGTAGTCATGATGTATATCAATCTTTGGCAGCACATAATATAAGATTACTAACCCCCCAACAGGGGCGGATACAGGATTTCGAAGGGGGCGGGTGTAATTCTGCATGCACACGCATATATAAAAAAAAGAATCACATATGAAAAAAGACTACTGAAAACGTAGTCCTTAGAGTTTTGATTTTAATAGGCCAAATACCCGATGATATTCAAAACTTATGACAACGTTTTTTGAGATGGTTACAATAATATGACCACTCTATGAGATGGTTGTGATCTCCCGAACTACGTCAGGGATGTCATAGGATGGTGCCAACATCCAAAACCCTAGGTTGTTAAGAACCACCCAAGGGGATCCAAAGCCTTTTTCTTTATGACCACATGGGTTTTCATCCATCTGTATGTATGTATGTAGCCCTTCCCATAGTAAGCGTTCAACAAGGCCAGATGCAGGGTTTCTGGAAGGGGGGAGGTCAGTATGTAGGCCGGTTATTACAGCATGCTTCTTAGTCACACGTAAACACGTAAACACGTAGGAACAGCCATGTTCCCCTCTTTAGTAAGAAGTTAGAAGTCCGTACAAAGGGGGTGGGGTTGGGGTTGGGGGGAGTGGCAGATTTAGGGGGTGGGGAGTCCACCTTATTTTGGCCAAATTTAGATTTCTTTAATGTAAAATTCTGGGGGGGAAAGGGGTGCGCCCCCCCCCCCCTTATGTAAGCACCCTAATATATATCATTGAAGACCATGAGTATAGGGCTGTTCAAGGTAACTAACCACAGTATAAATAAGAGGCAATTTATGCGCTTTACTTTTATATATCATCCCTTGATAATTGAAGTAGACCTAAATTTATTTTCTCTCGCATTTTTATTTTTAACTCAATCTCAATGGGTCGTATGCCGGGAATTAAAGGGAGCCAAAAGGAACGTCAAAATTATGGCAAAATAATATGGCAAAATTTTGCTAATGCAAATAACTATGAAAAAACATTCTAAAAGCCTGACTTTAGCCATTGGTACAGTATCAATCATTGTACTTATCTCTAAGTTTACATACATTCCATAATACTAACGGCATTTATGCCTAGAGACAGCAATGTTTGTAAACAAGCAAATTTTGGTGGGTCACCAACATTGACAGGGCACGGATTTTAATGTATTTCAATATGGTTTAAGTCTGAAGTCACAGTCTAGATTTCACTAAAGGCCTGGATTAGGCCCTATAGACAAAGAATATATTTCAACAGATAAAAGAATTTTCCAAATTGTGACCGTACATTACTTTTGGCCCCCTTTAATAAACAGCTGATAAGGGAGATAGAGTTGAGGCAAAATTTCAAATTCATTTAACACAATAATTCAATAGCACGATAATCCTTTTTCTTTCTTTCTTTCTTTCTTTCTTTCTTTCTTTCTTTCTTTCTTTCTTTCTTTCTTTCTTTCTTTCTTTCTTTCTTTCTTTCTTTCTTTCTTTCTTTCTTCCTTCCTTTCTTTCTTTCTTTCTTCCTTCCTTCCTTCCTTCCTTCCTTCTTTCTTTCTTTCTTTCTTTCTTTCTTTCTTTCTTTCTTTCTTTCCTCCTTTCTTTCTTTCTTTCTTTCTTTCTTTCTTTCTTTTTCATTCATTTTTCCTGCTTCTTCTTTTTTATTGATGGATATATTGGATTAGATTTGGAACAAGAAGCAGTGATGTAATTCCAAGAGACATTCTAACTGTCCTAGATGTAGTCCCACCCAGTGGGACACACTTGTGTAAGCCCATTACGGTTCAAATAGTAACCCTTTTTACATGACCAGGATTTTCACGCAATTGATGATAATTGATGATGACGATGATGATGATTGTTGGATATGCTCAGCAATTTTTCAGCTAGGCGTAGGCCTTATATCAACACCAACTCACGCAATAGGCCTAAGCCCATCCCACATAGGGTATTCCAGGGTTGGACAAGGGTCGGACAAGTTCACATAGATCTATAAAGCATCCTTGTCTCCTATAGAGTTAGAGTTACTGCAATAAGCAAGAATCATAGTGTTCTATATCCCCAAGTATTGATAAAACATTATAATTTCTAAAAAAAAAAATCAATTGACAGGTTTGCCAGCCAATCAAAATGCTGTATTTCGGGGAAAATAAGGTCGGACATTGTAGGTTGGGCTGATAAGCTTTAACATTGGTTCCCATGGGAAAAAGCCAATAGGGCCTATATATAAAGCTGCATTTTACATATTTAAGAAGCAATTTGTCAACCAAATTGCTTTCATTAATTTTGTATTACATAACTGCCTTCATGGAAAAAGCATCGAGGCAATTTTAAATTTCTGGTAAACTTTAATATTGGTGTAAACTGGGACGGGCTTATTGATATTAGATTGGAAAGTTCCTTCTTTTATTTTTTACAATTAGATACTTTGTTTGTTTGTTGAGTTATTTGAACGTCCGGCCAACCCTACATGAGATGATTGCCATATCTGAGGTTCACTGGCATTTCACAAGGGGCCATGCTCCCCCTCCTTGCTTCATGTCCATGGTTCGCTTTCCTGGCGGGAAACCTGTCCGGTAGCGCCACCTACCGCCACATGTGAGAAGACATAACGCCCCCTACCGTCAAAACAGGGAGTCGACGGGAGGTAAAAGTTGGGAGCGTTTCCGGTGAGTTTGGCCGGTGTCAACTGAAGTTCACTTTGAAAAGTGTGCCCGTGTCCACTTGTTGTCTCTAAGTCTAGTAACGAGTTTACAGGCAGAACGCAAATAGTGTTCGCACAATCTGATGTAAGTATGATAAGTTATTATTCTGGTTTTACACTCATGTCGGGCATGTTTCATCAGCCACTTGTCTTGTCCGGCTGCTCACCACGGCACAGGGACAGTCACTCACTGGTCCAGGCCCAGGGCACAGGTGTGCAGTGGATCTGTGATGTAAACACAACTTAGAAATTGTCATTAAATGCCATATTTTCACAAACTAACCAGGGTTGTCGCCAATACATTCAGTAATCGATTCATGAGTGACAGTATTCCAAAGCATATTTTTGGTAGATCTAAGTTAGAGCAATAGATTATAGAGGGATTCACCATCTAGGGTTAGATCTAATGTGTCTGCCTCTAAATTCTAATGAATGCCGTTCTCCATTCTTTCCTTTTATTGCATGACCTTTCAATAAACTCTGGGGAAATATAGGACGGTTGGATAAATACCAAGTTGGGATCATGTGTATTCCAGAACTTTCTCAACCTGGCTTTGGCTTTGCACTGACAACATATTGAAAGTAGAGGGGACAAAAGCCTTTCATTACACATTAATTATGTTAATACCACTGGTGGATTGAAAAAGTCATAACTTATGAAAACGTTTTGGGCCCATATCTTCGTAACTAATTTACCTGATCAGGGAAAATTTGATCAGCGTCTCATGATCAGAAATTCTGTCTATCATGAATACACTTTACACCTAATAATTCCTCTCTGACACTATTTTGCAATAACACTATAAATTTTGGTAAAAGGCAAAATCACTGATCATAGGACCCTGATCAAATTTTCCCTGATCAGCCAAATTAGTTACGAAGATATGGCACTTGGTAATTCCGTAGGGGCGGATCAAGGGGGCAGGGGGCGGATGGGCCTCCCCCCCCCCCCCCACCCCTGTCGACTACATTCATGTTTGTGGGGACCCCCCCCCCCCCCCCCCCCAGCAATTTCCGCCCCTGAGTCCCCTACAGAATGTGCTGGCATCTGGAGCCCCCTTTTTTTCGAAATGTTTCAGAACGTTCTGGCATCCCCTCTACAGAAAAGGCTGGCATACCTAAGCATAAAGCACTCCTGCTAAGAGGCTAGTTACATGTAAAGCAATAATTTTTTGTTCCTTTGTATGCCCACTTTGTTCTTAGCAATATGGGTCACAAGCCCCCCCACCCCCCACCCCCACCCCCGGCCCCCCAAGTTAATAAAAAGGCTATGCACACACCCAGTCTCTCTCTTTGAGGCTGGGCTTGGAGCTGGACACGTCTCTCTTCAACTTGTCTTGGGTCCCTGGTTACAACTTACAACACTAAGGTAATGTGACGTTCCTCGGTAGTTCGGGGTCTCCGGTTTCTACCGCCGAGGAACGTGGGGGTTATTTCGGTTCTTTCGGAGGCCGAGCAAGAAGCCGAGGTGTGAGATCAAGAGTCGTGCCTCGCGCACAAGGGGGGCTGAGTGGGTCGGTCGGGGGATCGGTCTTTGTTGAAGGGAGGAGGGTGTGTTGGTCAAGTCGGGCCGAAGGGTTGCAGCCATCAAGCGTGGAGGACGGCGGAGGGCAGAATTGTTGTTGAGGTAGGGGTCCGGGCCGTTTCTCTTATACATCTCTCAGGTCGGAACTAGGGGAGCTCTACTCCTTCGTTCCCTGACCGGGAGTCTCGGGCCAACAGTCGCCTATGTTTTGGTAGCATGGGGCAGAGCCGGTTGAGCCTCAGTGCCTCTGGTCAGGGGGTTGCCGCTGGCTATTTCGGGCTTCTTCATCTGGCCGGTCTTCCTTCCTTGTGCCGTCGGTCGGGCAATTTCGGGCCTTCGGGCCATGGTTTCCGGTCCTTCGGGCCTTCGGACCCCACTTTATTTTAAGCCTTAGTTTCCTACAACTTTACCAATATTACGTCTATTTCCTATTCATCTAGTCCATATTAGATCATTTTATTAATTTTAGTCCTCCTAAGGAGCTATCAGAGGAAGAAGACATGTGTGAACACCAGGAGTACTATGAAGGAACTCTTTATTTTCGGGCCTCACCGCCTTTTATACCTTAGCGGTCAGCTCTGATTGGCTATTTCATATCACGTGATCATAGTGACGTCACGCAGTCATACTGACTTCATTTCCGGTTTACATTATTTCTCGGGTTTCAGGTTTTCGGGTTTCGGGTTTCGTTCCCGTTACATAACAATATACTTAAAGATCCAGTGTCGGAAATTAAGCTGCGCCCTGCACCCGGCGCGCATATTTTCGCGGCCGGGTGCACGATTTTTTTAAGTATGCACCCACAATGTGCACAGTTTTAATCATTTATTTAATAACTACATATCAGGAGGGTGCATGGACAAAATTTCGGGTGCACCATTTGAGGAATGGTGCACCCGGCGGGTGCACTAAATATAAGCTTAATTTCCGACACTGAGATCTACAGCAATGTTTTACATTCACATTCTTGCTTTGACACCTGATGAATACCCATTCATCACAGTAACATTTAAGAGTGTGTTATTGTTAACTGTCCATTCCATCTTTCTAATTGTCCAGATGTCCCTGTCCTACACACATACCCATGTTAATTGTTCATCCCATCTCTCTAATTCTCCAGATGGTCTTGTCCTACAGACATACCCTTGTTAATTTTTCATCCCATCTCTTTAACTGTCCAGACGGCCCTATCCTACACACATACCCATGTTTATTGTTCATCCCATCTCTCTAATTGCCCAGATGGCCCTTTCCTACACACATACCCATGTTAATTGTTCATCCCATCTCTCTAATTGCCCAGATGGCCCTTTCCTACACACATACCCATGTTAATTGTTAATCCCATCTCTCTAATTATCCAGATAGCCCTTTCCTACACACATACCCATGTTAATTTTTCATCCCATCTCTCTAATTGTCCAGATGGTCTTGTCCTACAGGGCCTCGCTTGGAGGAGCTGTGGAGGAAGCGGGTCGCTGGGTGCGGTGGGCCGGCAAGGTAGTGCCCGGTCTCGGTGGCTCAGAAGTTGAGAAGGTTGTCGTCCGGGAGATCAAGGAGATGTTACCTCAGGCCGGTCGGGGCTACGTGCGACTTGCCGGGCTGTCCGGGGCGATTGCTGTTGGGCTGGGAGCCTACGGTGCTCATGGTAGGCTATTAAACACATTGTGACGATGATGGGATAGATTAAGATGTTTAATGTTTTGATAAATGTGCTAGAATTTGATTTATCGACTCAACTTCTCTCCTCAGTGTTTCTTATGTCGTTGCTGACTGACATTTAATTCAGTTTACGTCAGTTTAACATATTTGACATATATATATGAGTATAATTAAAGATTAGTACTTGAGTCATCTGCAAATGTAAATCAAGTTAGAATTAACCTAGTAATTGCATTTTGGTCAAAGAGAAATTAAAATTTTATCTGTAACTTTTCAACACAAATATCTCGGATACATTTTCTTTAAATCTTTGCTTATCTTTTTCATACAAAAATATGATATTGTAAGTGCCATAGTTTTCTGTGAATGTACCTGCGTTTTGCGCAAGTCTCCCAACATTAGGGAGTTTTAGATCCCATAAAGCATCTCGATACGTCAACGTATCTCAAATCTTCTTAATCATATTGAAGGATAGATATGCAAAATTTGGTGATTGTAATTTTATCATCATGTACAATTGAGGCCTAATTGTACCCACACATATGAATATTTTTGAAATCCTTCAAAAACCTGAGAAAAAAGATACGTTACTTTTGCGTTAAGTCATGCCTAGGAGGATCTGAAACCCCCTAGTGTGTGTAAGGGACCGTCCCCAGACCGTTCATTAAGGTTAGCAGTGTTGGAGACTAACTTTTTGACCTGTCGGTCAACAGGGCCGGCTACGCCAAGATATTGTCGGCCCTGATAGCTTTCTGTCGGCCCTGATTTCTTATTCCATAGGATAGGGTCCCAAATATGTCAGTCTCCATTTTACAGGTTAAACTCTTAAAATGATCAGAAAATACAGAAAAAAAATATCAGAAATTCCCTGTTGGCCATCAGGGCCTATTTGGCCCTAATTTTGGTGAAAATTGTCGGCCCTGTTCTCAAATTGTTGGCCATTGGCCTACGGGCCAGTGTTAGTGGTAAACACTGGTTAGACTATAGTGATTCAGCGCTATTTTGCGGTACGCACAGTAATGGTTATTATATTTTTCATAAACAAAGGTACTATGATATGTATAATTAGATAGAAAATCAAAATTGTTAACTTATGATATATAGATAATATAGGTATGAATAAAGCAGTAGTGTGTAGTCTGGCCGGGAAATTGAAAAAGTGGTTTTCAACAAAATGTCTTTAGAATAAAATATCTTTCTTGATATGAATGATAATGATTGGAAACATGACATTTTCTAGGCATTTACTAATTTATACCAATATGTATGGAATCGTGTATCAATTTTTTTTTTTATAAAGGTCTTAGTTGTTTTTTATTCTATGAAATGTAGAAAATTTTGTGGAAAAAAAAGACTCAACTTTTCCTGATTTTTGACATGAAATCAAAACTAAGCCATGAATAGAAAAGATCTGAGACACGGTTCCCTCCAAATGACTGTCATGGACAGTTACTTCAAGCTACAAAGCCGTTAATGTGATATTAAATTAAATAACTTGGTGTGAAAAATAATATAAAAAAATAGTTATTTTATTGTCTCTTTTTTTTCGAATTCAAATTAAATTGTAACCCGCCTTAAAACATGAGATACAGAATAAACTTAGCTTTCATTTGATATATAATGCGTTTAAACTCCATTCCTAGTCTCGGAGATCTTACAGATTTACTAAAATGTCCCTCGTAGTCTAACCTTAATTACACATTTATACACGTTTCCTATCCCCCTTATAGATTTCTGTTTTGAGAAAGCTTGTAGTAACCCTTAGTACCTCAAATTCGACAAATACGTCAGATTCAGATTCAGATATTTCCTTTAGGGTGAACACATCTGTATCGTATCAGAGTTTCAAAAGGATTTCAGGTGAAAGGTGTTCCGTGAACCTGAATTCAGATATCATATTAACTGCTCGTGTAGTAACAACCGAAATTATAAAGTCAATCGTTTTATTTTATGTTACAGTGTTTAAGCCCAGTGAAGCTGATCCACAACTGAAGTTGGTGAGTACTCTAGTTATTTGTAATGAGAATGGTCCTATATTTTCCGTGAAATCGGAGTTTTACCTAATTTCCGGCAAACCAGTCGTTCATTCATGTCTATTAAAGTACAGGGTAGAAAGAAAATGCCAAATTTTCATTGTAGAAATAGTTGTATTTTTCAAGAAACTGTGTTTCAATGAAGGTTAACGTGAAGTCATCATTTACACGACACTCTCATTTTTTAACACCCCTACCTTTTAAAAAAGCTGGATCCGCCACTGAATACCTATTAAAAGGCGATCCTCCGGGAGCCTTTTACTGGGCCTTAAGTCACTTGCAACAGTGGTGATGTCACAAAAGACCTTTTTGGACAGTGGTTTTCCTATAGTATTGGCTGTCTGTAATGTCATTTTGTCACCAAATTCGGAGGTAAAGTTTACTGTACAATTTTATTGAAAACATAAAAGCACTATTGGAAAACACTTCAACGTTTGAACTTGGGCATACTGAAACAAACTATTTTCTCAAAGCATGATAAATGAGCCTTTTTTGTTAGTGAATTTAAATGTTCTTGCTGCTTTTATGTTAGCATTTCCAGGTTTCAGTAGATCAAAGGCCCAGACTGTTTATCAACAATTAGGAAGGCATGTGTGTTAATTGATCTAGCACATGATGCCCTTGGGGGCAATTGATCTGGCACATGTTGCCCCTGGGGCATGGGTGTTTTACTGATGCTTACACTGTTTATCTTATACAAACAATTACCCTAGTGAATCTAGCACATGTTGCCCTCTGGGCATGGGTGTTTTACTGATGCTTACACTGTTTATCTTATACAAACAATGACCCTAGTGAATGGTCTTTTGGTAAACATGTATACTGAAAATAACTTAGATGAAACAACCAAATCAACCAATACAGTTTACTTATCTAACTACTTTGCATGGTTTTGACATGTGAAATTTGTTGGTTTGTTTCTACTTTTTCATAAGCCCAAGCACCCAGAAAATTATCACAATTTTTTAAATCCCCTAACTTTAATTGGTAACCCAGGAAAATTAAATAGAGTTATTTTAAAGTTACATGAATTGATCCACAAAAGAATTAGTCTGTGATCTTGTAAATATGCAAAGTGTTAGACCTTGAGGTCAGTAAGAACTACAAAAAAAAAAAATCACCTATCCTTTTTGTTTGCCCAGGAAAATTTTCAAAATTTTGTATTGATTTAAAATTATGATAAAAAATTGAGTCCAAACCCTAGATACAGGGATCGCCGATTGGATAGCTAGGCTATTAGATGGCCGGGCTCGTGCTTCTTGTTAACATAACTGTCATTCAATTCATGAAGATTTAGGACAGAGCCTTCAGTCATAGTTATTCTATTTCAAGATAGCTTTCCTTTCGGATTTTGTCATTGTTATTTCCAATTGAGGTCACTTGGAGTCGATTGCCCTGAATTCGTGGGTAATCCTGCAAAATAAAAACTCATCTCTTCACGTAGACCTTGTTCAGCGAGGTGGTGCTACCTAGTGTCAAAGGCTTGCACTGTCCGGACCGTGTCAGTCGCCCCCTGGTGGCCTTAATGAACATTCCCGTACACAGAATCCACTCCAGCTCATCAGGTTATTATAGAGTGAGCAGATAAACAACTCTGAGCCGGGCTGAGGAGATAACCTTCTGCCCAGCCCTCCCTAGTTCATTCTGACCCAGGTTAACTATAACATAATGGGTCCGTACACTCACAACAGTCCATGGTTTATATTGGTAACTTAAAATTTGTAAGAAATTCTTTTTTTAGCCCTCTATAAGTGGCATGGGGAACTCTTTTGGTGGTTGTTTTGGTGCTGGCTGGTTTATGGTCCTACCCGCCATAAACCAGCGGCTGCAAAGCATGCTCTGGGATTTGGATGGGAATTCCCACCGAAAATGGTTGGTGGTGTACAGACTCACTTTGGGAAACAGTGGGTCTGAACTCGGCAGACTAACCCCCCCCCCCCCCCCCTTCCTCCATTACCCCCCACCTCCCCACCCTTATCTTCATCAGACCACCGGCTCGCCCTCTCCACTTCCCAGAGTAGTGTTTTTAACAAGGCCAGCGATCAGATTCAGACCTCAATGCGTTTGAGATAATTGAGTTTAAGAGGATTATGTGACATTTTTAAGATGATTGGAATGAACTTTTGATCTGCTTTTCATTGTCTGATTGTGAAGTAAAAAACAAACAATCAGGAATTGCCCAAAGGTCAACAGCCGATCCTAGATAGATTCACGAGAAATAATCATAAGACGTTTCAGTTTTCTGTGGTTGGTTTGGCAACCGATATTGACGTAAATGGGTTTGGACCTAGAAATCTAACGAAGTGACCTTCCCCGATAAACAAATCGATGAAGCAACAGATTTAGAGACATTTCTTAAAAATGACCGCGTGATAGGATAGCCTTTGACTGCGACAGGATGTTCAAAATAATAACTTCAGCTAACTATCCAAACTATGACAAAGCTTTTAGTTTATTGACCAAATAATTAAAAGTGTCTTTTGAATTAATGTAAATTTTAATTCACCCAACCACGGATAGCCAATTTCTTGAGTTCTGAATGCAGGTTAGCCTAGATCATAATGTATGCTGGGTAATATGTAGACAAATCACAAGGCTTTAGTATAGGAATTTTCATTAACATGATGTAAAAGTAGAGATAAAAATAATTCTAGATTTGTATTTGGTGGTCAACTCAAGTTATTCATCTTGTATGTCTAATGCTTGTTCATCTATAAACAGTAGCCTACTGTTTATCAATATTGATAACTTTGATACGTTTAAAACGTACACAAATTACGCCATGCCAGAGCCTCCAGTCAAGTGAAATCTAATTCACGTTAAAATGTTGCCGTTAAATGTATACTCGAGCTAAATATAAGCAGCTAAACTTATTGAAATTTGCCAGAAACTAGATCTAGCCTGCCTCCCCCATGAAATCAGATAAAATAAAACGAAAATAAACTTCGTTTCTACGCTGGCCCACCAGTAATATAAGCCAGGTGTACGCTTCATGTCTGCGTCTATATCACACTTACATAGATCATGTACAGCCAGATGTTGTGCAGAAGACGTCACAGTAGCCAGAAAGGGACTGGCCGCCATATTGGTGATCAATCGACCATTATACGATATGTTTTCATAATCAGACAATATGTTTTTCAGGCATATCTAAGGCATTATATTTCCAGTGGTGCCATCATTTTCCTTCCTTCTCCGGATTTTTACTAGTTCAGTATGAAACTAACTAAAATTTCTCTACGTCCAAGTCACCAATTCTGAATTCCAAATTATTTATGTTGTTTGTAAGCCATTTAAATAATACATTTACACTTTCTAGTAAATATTTGCAGTTTTATTGTCTAAACTGACAATCCGGAAATATCATTCCTATTCTTCCGGATTTTTCATCTCTTGAATGGCATCACTGTAAAATCCTCGAACATTTTGGAGAATAATAAATGTTACTATATAAGTCTTCTGTTAATTGAAAATTTGAGTATAATTTGTGAAGTATTTCTTGTTTCCTAATAACTACATGGTTATATATCAGTTATAGATATCGCATGAAGCTTTTTGCAATCGCCCTAGACTTCAGGGGCCATATAAGACCCGATGATGTTGAGGCCTAACGTCAACTCTTACAATCTGTTTCAGGTGTTTGAGACTGGGAATCGTTACCACTTCCTCCACACGTTGGCGCTGCTGGCGGTGCCCCTCACCAACAGACCCCAACTGGTGAGTCCAGCCACCGTTTAAACCCCTCACTTTTATCAATCTCAATTTATTTGAAAACTGGGCTATGATTCCAGCTGATTCTTAGTTCAGAAAAGGTCGAGATTCAGATAGAATTTCATGTGCAGGAGAAGACCCTTGAGATTGAGTGCTCTACTTTAGATGTTTCTATTGTTTGTGCTATAAATTTGTGGTCATGAAATATAAATAAATCCAGGGGAAAATGTTATTTCACTACAGAAAAAAAGATGTTCGACTGTGATAGATGTTTTGTATCATTGATTGTAATTGTAACTTTTAGATATAGCACTGTGTGAAACCGAAATCCGAAGTGTTTCAGTGTTTTTCCAGCAGTTTAGAAAATTTCTAGACAGAATTTAAGATTTGTTCTAATCAAAGAGAATAAAACTGAAACGTTTTAATTTAAGTCTTCATGTTCAAATCAAAGAGTGGAGCAGTTGGTTTATTCACCATTACATAAAGTCCACACACTTCGGTCAACTAAACCATACAGTTATCGTTCTGCCTATTGTTCAGGCAATCAGTAAAATATTAGTATCATTTGTCAATTCAGAGGATCAAATTTCTCATGATGTTTCCTAACCCGACGACTGTCTTTTTGCAGGTGGGCCCCCTCCTGGCAGCCGGTGTGGTGCTGTTCTCCGGGAGCTGTTACACGCATGCGCTGACGGGCAACACTGCAGTGCGCAGGGTCACGCCGTATGGGGGGATGCTGCTCATCGCTGGCTGGGTCGCCATGCTCCTCTGAGCAGCTCTGAACAGCTCACACTCATCGCTGGCTGGGTCGCCATGCTCCTCTGAGCAGCTCTGAACAGCTCACACTCATCGCTGGCTGGGTCGCCATGCTCCTCTGAGCAGCTCTGAACAGCTCACACTCATCGCTGGCTGGGTCGCCATGCTCCTCTGAGCAGCTCTGAACAGCTCACACTCATCGCTGGCTGGGTCGCCATGCTCCTCTGAGCAGCTCTGAGCAGCACACACTCATCGCCGGCTGGGTCGCCATGCTACTCTGAGCAGCTCACAGGGGTCGAAATACAGTCCAAGTAATCAGGGACCAGTCGGGCCCCTTCACTTTACGGATGGGTGGGGTGGGGGGCATTTTGAATATCCCTAATAATTATTTTCTGTCCAACTATTGGATTTTCTAGGGGCCAATAGGGCTAGTTATCAATATAGTCTAGGGGCCCGACAGGTTCTCTTGTGGCCTCTGCCTGCTATTCCGACCCATGACGCTAGGCTGGTTTCCACGGGGCGTTAAGTTTGCATGTACTCAGTGGCGACTAAATGCATAGTGGGGTCACAATGTTACAGTAATTGCTGTGGTTTTGAGTTAATCTGATATTTCTTACATTCTTACACTAATCGCCGAAGATTAGAGCAGTCCTTCGCCCTACAAGTCATCCATGAACTTGATCAGCCAACTAAATCTGATTATCACTATTCGCCTTAGTTATTCACCCTGTGGAAACTCGGCTTCAAACAAGCGGGACAGGCGGCAACAATGGACTATCACTCCCCTCTCCTCCCAGGACTATTTATAGCCCCGTTGCCATGGTAACCCGATCCGACCGGGGTGCTCGGATTGGGGTTGTTATCGATGAGGGCTATAAATAGAACCGAGTCTTAATGAGGATCAATAGGAGCTGCTCGCGAGGGGTGCGGGGAGGGGTGGGCGCGTTATGTGACAACTGGGGAGCGGGGGGGGACACGCATTAAGAGGGGTCTAGATGGGGGTGTCCTATGTCGCATTTCGATTGGCCATATCGCATGTCATTATATGTCTAAAAGCTCTGTCGTTTGTCACTCATGTCCAGGGCTCAACATTAAGGTTTAAACTTAGCTGCCCGTCGTGCAGGTCTAGGTTAAATTTTACCTTCCCTACCCTAAAATTAACCTGCACAGCTTTAATAGATTATTATAATATCACAGAATTTTTGCCTGTCAGAATTTTACGTCAGAATCTGCCTGCCCAACTTCAACTTCACCTGCCCCGGGCAGGTGGGCAATACTTAATGTTGAGCCCTGCATGTCCATGTTGCATGTCGATTTTAAGAATTGGCCATGTCGCCGCGTCAAGAATAGCCCTTGTCGCATTTCGCTAAGCATAAAATGGCCTATGTCGCCAAGTCGAATTTAGGGGTCTAGACCCATATTAGGGTGGAAACTTGAGAGACATTCACAAAAACCAGTCGCCCCTTGATAGGCGCTCAGAAATACCAGAGGCGGGCCAATATCGGGGCCCCCGTCACCCACCACTGAGGGATGGCGAGCCCCAGTCAGAAGACGCCTGTAATCTCCACTCTAAGTCTCTTTTAAACGGACCCCAGCCTCTCTCATGTTCTTTCTTTATTGTTTCCTCTTCCTAATTGGAGGCAATATGCTGTGAATCATGAACTTACCAAATCAAAGCCAGCACTTTATTTATGAATGTTAATAAAATTATAGTTAAGGATGGAAACGTGTTATTAATGTGCTGTTCAGTAAAATCGGACGAGTTTGAATAATACTGCTAACTGATTCACGTTTTATATATCAAATGAAAGGTTCTTTATTGTTTCCTTTTGCCTAATTGGAGGCAATATGCTGTGAATCATAAACAACTAAAGCCAGCACTTTATGAATGTTAATAAAAGTGTAGTGAATTATATGAAGGACGTGGCGAAGTGTACAGTGTGACAGCTACCGCATGAACGACCAGTTCAGTTTGAACTTGGCCCTGACTACACAGACCATGTTGCCTTGGATTCATGTCACAGTTGGAACCATGTCATGGTTACATGTTATGTATCCAACCATTTTTAGGCCTATGATGTCACAATGTATGTGAGAGGGGTAGGCCTAATTGAGAATTTCCCCTAGGGGGGTCTTTCTATTTATGCAGTTTCACCTTATGGATTCTCAAGCTGTATAATTATGCCATTTTCCAAAGACCACAACTTGGACAATTGTGCATGAAAAATAGTCTACCGCGGCATCCCATCCATGGGAGATAGGATTAAATTAAAATAAAATTTCCCATATGGTTGGGAAGGTTTTAAATTAATTTGATAGATTTTCAACTTGGATGAAAATTGTAAATGATTAAACAATTGGTGATGAATAATCTGGAAGTGGCAGGGAGATTTACTGGATGTAATTCTCAATTATGGTCAGTTTGCCAGGATGTATCCTGGACAGGTAGTCAATTTTTAAAGGAGCTACACATCTGAAAGTGTAAAAAAAAAATAAAAAAAATAAAAAAAATAAAAAAAATAAAAAAAAATAAAAAAAGTGTAGTGAATTAAATCAAATACGTGAGGATATTTGAGTGCTGGTGTGCTTCAATAAAATAGTTTTAAAATCACTGTACAGTAATACACCGTTCGTTTCTTTTAATTCATTGTAAAAATTTAAATGAGTGAAATCAGTAAAAAGAAAGGTACATGTAATTACTTTTGACCAGTGTATTTTGATTCTATCGCCCCTGGTTATTCGACATGAACGTAAGTAATTTCTTTCTTTAAAAATATAGGAATGGTATTATGCTCCAAAGGGGCTGTCCATAAATGATGTCACACTTTTTCAGGGTATTTTTAGGACCCACCCATCCCCTGTCACACTAAATTTTGTAATCTAAACATGAAAATGAGGCCCATTTTCAGGCAGTGTCACACTGTTCAACCCACCCCCTTGTGTGTGGCATCATTTATGAACAGCCCCAAAAGGGAAACTACTGGGAAAAAGTACGGATACACACAAACTAAGAATCAAGTTATATATGATACGTAGCTACGTGCAAAGATTTCGATGCAACCACTGACGTATGTATATGTGTGTGTGTGTGTGTGTGTGTGTGCATGTGCGTGCATACGTATGTATGTATGTATGTATGTATTATAACTCAGGGTCCCAACGGTTTTTTCTTGAGGCAGGCACCCTGCTAGAGGTATAAGCCTGAACCAATGCGTTGGGATACAGATTGCTATGGGCCGAGACTAAAAAGTTCGGATAAAAGTTCACTGAACAAACTTGTAAACAAGGTGTACATGGATATGATATCGAGTACAGTGTCGTGTCTAAAAGTGAAACAGGAAGTCTAAAGGCCTGGCTCTACTGCCTGACTCAACTCGATTGTCGTCGCACCAAGAGGCGTCAGAACCACGACTGGAAAAAAATCCTCTACTATGCCACAGGCTATAGGAAATCTTGTTCTACATTCAGGGTATAGTAAAATATATGCAAAGCTATGACACACACCCGGGAGACCCAACGATCAAGTCATACTTCTTCAAATTCGATAGCTCAGCATGTAGGGTCCACGGATCAGGAGTAACAAAAGTCTACCCCAGCTCCACTGAAGGACTCAGTCCAACTATTGAACTGAAGTCAACTCGACTGTCAGGCATTTCAGCTAGGGCTTAACTCTACTTAGTTTTAACAACCACAAAATTAAGGATTGGCAACATCCTGGTCTTTTATGGAAAGTGAGAACGAGGCTTATCCTAGTTTTACACCCTAACAGGCGGCAAAATTTTGATGGGACGGGAAATAATATTTCTTTAGTTCTACCAAAGTCAGATAAACGATAATTATCTATGTACCTTTTATACTATAGTGAAATGGCCAGAAATGATTCTCTAGCTTAATCATAAGAGTTCCTATCATTTTGATCTATGGCCATGGGCTAAGCACTTCCTAGTCCTATTAGATAGTCCAGCCCATCTGCTTATACTTAGGCCCTACTGAATTAATTTATAAGAAACCCTTTCCTTGACTTCTTGCTTAAAAGCATTAGAATAATTTAGATCTACTGGCTGTTTTCATCCATAACAGACCTCTGAAATATTCAAGGACCATAAGAAAATAATGAATCAAAAGGTCCGCGTGACCATGCTTATTTTTCCGGTATGTGGTGAAGAAGAGGAAGGCCTTAACTTTAGAAGTCTATGGAAACTTCAAATGTTTGCACAATTCAAATGTTCCTATATAGATAACTGAAAATCCACTACCTACAGCCTCACCAAGCCTCTTAAGAATTTTCCATAGGCGTAAATACATTTTTAAAAGCAAAATACCGGTTCTTAAGAGTCACAGATGAAAATTCAAATGAAATTGCTGTCACCAATCGTTACCTGGTTACATTCATGAGTGAAGGTTTTCAGTACATTCTTTTAGATCTAGATTCTAGGCCCTAAGCGTCTTTTCTTCCTGGGCAATTTATTTCTCTGTCTAGATCTAGACTATGTAGTTTTATGTAAAAGTGTCCGAAAATTGGTGCACCTCCGTTAACTGTTAGTCAATAATATTTACCACTGCAACTGCTAAAAACTTATTGTGACGTGTGAAGACTGAAGTTGTGAGGTGACAGGTGCCCCGCCCCGCTCCGGCAGGTGCCCCGCCCACTTTTATTCTTTTAAATTTTATGTTATCATTTGGAGGCCAAAATGCTATTGATATGTAACAACGTGGGCAGTTCTTGTGCGGTGGCATTATTATAATTTATAGATTAGCACTCTCACGGTGACTCTGGTTAGTGGGAAAGTACAGACAGGGCCCCTCGGTCTATTTCACATTGGCCATGATGATGAGTGTTGACTGCTGCAAAAACGACAAAGACTGAAGTGTGTGAAGAAACAGTGAAGGACGTCAACGACAACGGACGTCTAGACTCTAGTCGGGGTCTAGTCAAACGTAGGCGAGCTTCGATCAGTTCACCAAGTTCTCGAACATTATATGGCAGAAAGGGTCTACAAAGAGATTGACGACGGCTGGAAGACTTGTTCCCCTTCTGACAACTAAAACATGGCCCTTTACCCGGTCCATCCTGCTGTAATGTGACTGGGCGATAATAGGTGCCCCCCGGTGGTTGCCCCTGGTGACGTCACGTTCGTCCCGTGATGACGTCACGACTCATCACGTCACCGACGGACAGGACGAGAGGAGTTTGTTTACAACCGGACTACACGTCAAAGGTAAACCACCTAAACACTGCTCCTGTTGATATGTGATAGCAGTGCGGTTATAGATTAGTTACTGTCCATATCTAGCTATTCATGTGCCAAAGTCAGCAGAAAATGAACGTCCAAAATCCAGGCCGTGCCTTCCCCGAGCCTTGAGACTCTTGAGAAAGCCGAGGCGAAGGTCGAGGGCGTTTCCCTTAGTTACTCGTACTAACAGTAACCCTACAACACCCTTATGTCATGAAACATACAATAATGGGGCCTAATAATCAACACCAATACTACTTCTCTCCCCACTTTTGATGCTCAGAAGTCGGGCACTTGCCACCTGCGGGCAATTTTGTATTTCCAGTGGCTGCCACTGGCGTTAACCCTTTGCTGTTCCATAGTTTTGACATTTTTCATGATTGTGAGATGCAACTTGAACATCTCCCACTTTGCCCTTGGCTGGGGGGGTTTACCACCAACAAACAATGCGCCACAAGCAATCCATATATCATTTGAAAGCTTATTAATATTATACAAGGTATGTTATATTTAATTTCAAATTAATGAAAAGACTTTAAACTAAGTAATTGGGAATTGTAATTTACTAAGTAACTAACCATTATCATTCTTATCATTTACTTAATACATCCACTTTTCCATGTGCTATTTCCAGGGAGTATACTTAATAGTATAATCACACATTGTGAGCTAACTCTTTATTTCATTACTGATATATAATCTAAATAATGATAGGTCGTTAGTTTGTTCACGACTCCCTTGATTACTGAGGTAAAAATCATTTTTACTTTTACATGTAATATGGTTGAAGACCAAATGTAATAGTCTCTACCACTAGCAATACCACAATGCCTGAAAATCTATGGACAAATCAGAAAAATGACATTTTATACAGCATTGGCCAGAGGAATTTGACTATAATTTTTCGAATTTTGACAGCAGACACATGGAAATACTACCATAGGAAAGAGGATGTTTTTAAACATGGAAAATCGAAGTTTTATAAAAATCAGAGTTATTCTGATCTTTTTTAACCCACTATGTCTATGAATATCAGAGATGGCATCCTATTTTGGCCCAATTGCACTCACCCAATGTGGGCCACTTTTTTCAAACAATTAATTTTAAGCTTTTTCACAGTGATTTCAAAATTTAGCCAATATTTTAATTTCAATGAAATATAGCAAAAGTACTGAGATCCGTGGAAATACATGCTCTTTTCAGTGACATATGCAATTAAGATATACAATCAGCAAGAGATCCGCGGATTTAAGCATTAAATTGACATTATGGAATGAAAATTAGAGTAAAATAAGCCGATTTGAGGGTCCATGGCTCTGGTTTTGATTTAATGTAAACTTGGTGCAAAAACATACTACTTTTTTTATTACATTTTTTCCAATATCTTAGGACTGCTTTATCCGATTTTGATTTTGTTTAAAGTTTTATAAAGCACTAGAGTAGTGGCGTGTATTATCGGCACCTTAGGGCATAATATAACACTGTAGGCTTATCTTACATTAAATCTAATGAAAACGTATTCCATAGGATGGTCTGTACATATTTAAATCCCCCTAGAATATAGTAGATGATATTCAGAAATGAATATGGTAAATATTAGTTTGATTATATTTTGATGTTTTGGAGTGTATTATCGTCACCTGTCGTGTATTATCGGCACCCTAGCATGTAATTCATCCCTATTTGATGAAAGAAATACATAAATCAAATAATGTTGTCAGAAAAAACATGCATATCCTGTTTCCTGGAAATCCAACCGATTTCAACTCTTTCATTGATTCTAAATAAAGTAAAATTGTAGCCTAACATAATTCAATGAGAAACATAAATTTTGTACATATTCTTTGGGAGCTTATTGTGTAACTTTAGTGTTGGTTTGTTCTTATGTAAGATGAAAAGTAGCAGGAGCAAATATAACTTTAAAATCAGTACCTACCACATAGCTACATGACTTTTCTCTAAATTCTGAATAATGGTTTATGATTTTTAGCATTTTGAATCTATTTTCCAACCCAATATTACAATTAACAATGTTACCCTGCCGATAATACAAGACATACACATGAAATGGAGTGTATTTTCGGCACCCATGTAATTAAACATGTACCTCTACTTTTAAGACTATTTTTCCATAAATATTTCTTTTTGGACATATTTTAGCTCATACGAACCAACACTAAATTATTAGACTCATTTTTGAGGTCAACAAATGAATTCCGTACACCTATGCTCATTATGCAACAGCATAAAATTGCCATTTCTGACTGAGTGGTGATGCACAGAATTATTTCATTCAATGCTATATTATCTATGCATGGCCTGTACCATACAAGTCTAGTGGTAAATGATAGAATACAAGTTTCCTTTGAATATATGTATATCAAATTGCAAAAAAAAGCACACATTGTTTTGCTAATATCAGAATCTATGTCAGGAGTGCCGATAATACAAGACTGCCGATAATACACGCCACTACTCTAGAACATGCGGATCTCGTAAGCATTGAGGAATTATTGAAACTTTGATTACTATTTTTAGTGTGGTGTTGCTACTACCACCATGGCGTCATATAAATCCAGCATATAATGTCTTGAAAGCTGGTAATAACAGTTAGTTGAAAACCGAACTGTACAGTACGAACTGACAGGGTTCTCCCCAAAGCCCGGCGCACCCGGCGCGCGCCGGGCTGTAAACCTCTTGCGCCGGGCTGTGAAAATTTGAAAAAAAAAAAAAAAAATTTTTTTTTTTTTTTTTTTTTTTTTTTTAAGGGACGTTCTCGGCCGTGAGGCCACTGAGATAAGTCGGCCGACGTTAGCCTGGCAACAGCAGGGTTCGAAATTAACGTCAGCCCACCAGCCCCAGGCTGAAGTTTCCTGATCAGGGCTGACAATTTTTGGCAAAAATATCAAAATATCAGCCCGGATGGCTGACAGTTTTTTTTTTGAGTAAAATCTTGATTTCTTCCTCTTTTTTGATGTTTTCCCTCCTATGTGACTGAATACTTATCTGGGTAACGTTATCATCCAGTCTCTAGTTGCAGGCCTAATGGTCATATCTTCAAGTTTTTCATAATACAAAGCCCGGGCTGACAGTTTCCTATCAGGGCTGACATATTTTCCTGAATGTCAGCCCTGATGGCTGACGTCCAAAACAGTTAATTTCGAACACTGCAACAGGGTCACTGGCGTCGTGTTTTGCCCTTTCAGAACGTAATAACGCGACGTCATTGGTCATGTCGCGAATTTGGCTCCGCGGTACGGGATTTACAACTTTTAATGCTACTGTCTGACGACATGTTTTTTCACATTCTCGCAGACTGGAAATTAAAAATAAATGGGGTAACAAATAAAGATTGAGGGGATTACAAGTATTTTAACCTCTGGACCTCTCAACATTGATTTTCCCAAATTTAAGGCCTTAAAAACGTCCTAAATATCATGTTTTTCATGGAGGATGTCTTAAAAAGGTCTTAAATTCGATCTGTTTAGGAAATTAAACTCAAATGTTAGGATGAGCAAAATTGTCACTTTTTGCCGAGTGCCGCTTCATCAAATATCCTGCAATCAAATTTTGTTGTAAGCTGTGGCAAATTGGTCTTAATTTGCCAAAAGTAGGTCTTAAATAGGTCTTAAAAAGGTCGTAAATTGATATTTGAAAAAGCTTGGGCACCCTGTAGAATGTTGATATGACTCAAATTTGAAGTTGGGATAGAAGTGTCTACATTGGGATAGAAGTGTCTCCCGGCTCTATATCAAAGGGGAAGTCCTGTCATTCACCCCCTGTCCACTCCACAATTATCCCGACTTCCCATCAAAGGGAGAAGTCCTGTCAGTCACCCCCTATCCCCTCAACACCTACCCCGACTTCCCATCAAAAGGAGAAGTCCTGTCAGTCACCCCCTGTCCCCCTAAAAGGAAACCCTTCCCTTACCCTGAATCCCATACCCTGACAAATTCAAAATAATAGGGGGGAAAATCAATTATACTTAAAGGGAGGGGCCAGTGACCATAAATTAGTATACTGCCGTGATCTTTACCATCCAGGGAATAACCATACCAAATATTATGCTATTATCTCTAATAGTTTTTATTTTATTCACATTTGTATTCATCAATCTGAGTTCCCCTGCCTGCATCTGACACTGCCCACACAGGGTATTTATCTGTATGTGACGTCACAAGCAGAACAGTTGAAAAAATGATAAAATTGAAAAATAACAATATCTGATTTATCTAAGTGTTTTATATGAGCATAAAATTATTGAAAATTACCAAATAAAATGATTTATGAAAGAAAAAATCAAAAATATATTTTATTGTGGGATTTATAATGTTGAAATTTGAATATAACTGTCATTTTGTGTGACGTCACACACAGACAGCCTATTTCAGGCTTACAGGAGACTCAATGTGTGATCTGATATAGGGACACAGTTTTCAGTTATAAGGGATCACCTCAAAGTTATAAAAATGTCACATATTTTACTTAAGCAATATACCTATGGTATTATATGAGAATTTAACAATATTGAAATTTCACTGACCTCTCTCTTTAAGCCCACCAAAGTACCTTAGAATGCCTAAGATTGCTTGAATGACAGGTCATATTTTCAAAATTTTCCTGGGGGTGGCCCATACTGTACTAATGGCTTAGTACTTTTAATATATTGTCATGTTATATAATCCAACAAGGATCAGGCTTAGCAAGTCTACTTCTAGTCTACTCTTAGAAAGAAATATCTTGCGCTCCTAGCGCCACCTGTTAACCAGTATAAAAGGTGTT
>OW387148.1:8377090-8674590 GCA_936440205.1 Lepidonotus clava
GATGGTTTGATTGTTGGTGAGTGTATAGTTAATCTTATACAGGCGACGTGTAAAGTTCATCTTATACAAACTGCCTTACAGTAAGCCGGGGTACACGTCAAGATCAAGGTTTGCACTTCTACGTCATTGATCATGGGTGTGTATCATATAGAGTACGGAATGAACGCAGGGGTGGATCCAGAAATTGTAGAAACCGGGAAGGAGGATGGGAGGGGATGGTCGACATGTCCGTGCCCCCAAATTTAACACGTAAATTGCGCGAAATTTGGACTATATATAATATACATTCTAAATTTGGTAAAAAAATGTTTTACATAATGCAAGGCTGGTAGCCAAAATAGAGCCAGGCCTAGTACTAAAATATCAACTTAAGGTTCTTGTAGAAAGTATAGGCTTCAAGTAAAGGTCATGGTTTGTATTTCTACGTAATTAATGATCTAACGATGTGCAATATATTGAAAACGGAATGTATGCATGGGTAGTCTAGAAATAGTAGAAGGGGAAAGGGGAAATAGCTATTCCTGAATTCCACCCTCCACAGAGGGTATCCCACAGAGCGCGTGTGGCGTACCTTACGGCCACATTGTACCTGTTTCACTGCTTCTGGATGTTCAAGAGTGCCATCGATTTTTGTTGAAGAGCAAAAGCGGAGAGAGAAGTGTGCAGAGAGCATTTTGTATGGACAGTATATAGAGAAGCTGTACATGCGACACGTGTTCAGATGGATTTAGGTACAAAAAGGTCACGGTGCTTTCTTGTATGATATGAGAGTTTCATTGGTACAACGTTGGGGGTGTGCGGGAGGCCCAAACCAAGCTGAAAGATCTGATCACATACCTGGTCCTCCTGGTCAAACACGGGGAGATAATATTAAAAGAACGGTAAATGTATATTCTGTGTTTATATACCATTTCTACTTGTACTTGTTTCTACTTGTACTTGTATATTTCAACAATCCGTATCACATCATAGAGCAGTGAACGGCAGTATAACCAACAACAGCCTTCCTGCCAAGACTTGGTATGAAAAAGGGCTGCAATAAAATAATGAACCGAAATAAAGTACAGCACATATTTATGAACCCACACATATATATTACTTAAACAAAGAAAGTAGTCTATAAATTAATGATTACATAGGTCATTACTCTCAGTGCGGAAGAAACCTATTAAAAGATAATTGGATTTCCATTCTATATAAAAATCATTGTAGTGTGAAAGAAAAAAAGCCATAAAAACCAAGCGACCTCCTATATATCGCCCTCCTTCTCAAACCGATACCCATAATCCCCGGTAAGCCGTAAAATTGATTATCTTTGACGCGGCGGAGACTTGAGTGGTCGTCATATCTTTGGGGCGCTTCCAGCAACTGCCAAAACCAGCCTATAAACTCTACCCCTCTCCCCTACCCCTCTCCCCCTCCTCCCCTTCCTCCCCTCCCCTTTTCACTCCTTCCGGTAAGTCCTTCTCACAACTCCCGCCACCCACAATTCATTGCGGTTTAGCAGTCGGCGACTCGTCGACCGGAAGAAGACGGAGAAGGGGGTAGTTCTCCGCGTCCCCGCCAGAGGGCGCGGGGCTGCGCGCGCAGGGACCGGAAGTAGATTTCGAATGTCATCTTCCGCCGTGAAGAAGGCGCGGGGAGGTACCCTCCGCTAGTTCCCGGGAGTAGGATAATTTGATATCACGGCGACACTGAGGGGGTTTGGGGGGGGGGAACCAAAGGATGGGTCTTGACCACTAAATTCGACAGGGCGACATGGGCATTTCTTAAAATCGACATGCGACATGGGGGCCTAACGACGCGACAGACAGGGTAAAAAAATCAAAGGGACATGCGACATAGCTAGGCCTATTTCTTAAAATCGACATGCGACATAGAGAAAAATAAGCGACATAGACTTGCGACATTGGCAATTTCGAAACTTTGGCAAAATTCGACACACGACATTGGGTCCCCCCCCCCCCCACCCCCGTCTAGACCCCCCCCCCCTCCACAGGGCCTGCTGGCTTGGTGCTGGTCAGATTAGAGCTGGGGAGAAGGGGGAGAGTGAAGGGCTGCGGGGGAGAGTGTAAGTCTTAGTCAATACCAAATGACGTGAACTGTAAATAAAAGGCCCCCATAACCCCCCTGCGCCACAACCTGTCCCACAGCGTCATATCCCGCACCGTGCTAGGCTAGGGCGGGGAATAGAGGGCCACGCTTTACCCCACATGGTACGTAGCAGGAATGAAACTAGCAGAGATAACATTTTCCCTACTTTTGTACGAGTTCCTACTTTTTGATGATTTAAGATTTCACTGCTGACTTTCCCGAAAATATTAGATTTTTTTCTTAGAGTATTGTTGTGTTAGGTTCAAGCTATTCAAATATATGGCTCTATTCCTGGGTTATTCCCTAATAGTTGCTTTTAGAAAAAAAGTAGGAATAGTATATTTCATCAGATGGGGGTGGCATCTCTGAACTAGTGAGCCGCTTTTAGCATGATATGAACGTGAACGGATGTGTTAAATATATGTAAAAAAAAACAACATAGAATTATGATTAAACAATCAGTCTATAGGGCCTTTACCTATATAATCTGTTCTTCTCGGGGACAATAGCATTTCTACAAATCACACAGTAGTGTATCCCTTAATGAAGCGACAGGAAATTCAACACAGTTGCATTCAACATTGACATTTCTAAAGAACACAACCCTGACATGCTTTCACTTGAACTTCCACCACAGAGCCTTTGACACCCTACAAGAAATCAGACCCATGCCCTTTAAGGACCAAAGACACAGTGCCACCAAGAAGGGTACACGTTCAAAATTCACATGAAATGGAACGCCATCCTCTAAATTCGAAGGCTACTTGGCAAACTAGACAAGAATTGAGAAGTGTGTGCTGGTGGGGTAATTATAAGTTGAGGCAGTGGGGGCGGTTGGGGTGGTTGGACACACGTGTTTAAACGGTTAGGCCTACATCCTCTTTTATTACCGTCATATCGCCAATTTGAATACGGAAGTCCTACCAGTGGAGAATCGAAGAATATTACGATACTCCCATTTTCGATTTTACCAGACAGATGCATTTATAAACATCTCCATAATTTACAAAGGCACATTCCATGTGACATCCGACGACCTCCCAGCTCCCCATTCCCCAACAGGTCTCGGCTGGTCTCGCTCCACGTCACGTGACGACGAGAGTTGGTCCACCTAATGACCCACCAGAGGGCGTGACAAGTCGATGGTAACGCCGTCTTTGGCCACCAGGGGGCAGTTAAAGGTCGGGGAATCATAACACTGAGCCTCTATTCCTGGGTCCACCCCTCGGCACCCCTCGGTCGTTCCCCGTTCTCTATAGATCTGGGACACAAGACACAACTCAAAAACCTGAACATTTTGCAGTGGCGGATCCAGGGGGGGGGGGGGGGGGGGGCAAAAGGGGCAATTGCCCCCCTAGACTGAGTGGAATTATTTTTCGAATAATCTACATTTGTTGATTCAAAAAATCTGACATTATTTATTTTCACTTTTTTATATACCCTACATGACCGAATCTGGATCCGCCCCTAGGCCTGTTTTGTGTCACCTTCTGCTAGTTTATCTTTTCCTATGTTCTTCTTAATTCACCAAAATGCAACTCTAATGGCACTTCATATAAATTAACATTTATAATATCTAGCCTGATTTCTTGACTATCATTTGTCACCAAAAAAAAGAACACAAAATGAGCTGTTTCTTGCTGACCAGATCTATAGATATTCTGTAAAATCCCACCTGTACTTGGGAAGCTTAAGGCCGTCACCCACTTTAGTCGCCATTTGTCGTAATTGCAGGTCTCTCCCCCCATTGACATAGGCGCGGGTCTAGGGCGGGCCTGGCTGGGAGTGTGCCAAGGGGCCGGAGGATGGGTGGCAGTGGCGGGGATATGGTCAATAAGGGAGAGGCTCTTTTCTTTGCGCAATTAAGGTTAAGGATCCTAAATGTATGATTCATCAGAACATATGTTTACTAGGAAGATAAGTCTAATCTTCAATTATGGTGTATGTAGTTATTTCTAATAGCGTGATGTCCTTTGAATAAGCAGTAATATAAACATTATGACGCCAATATAATTTGCACAATACAAGCCATGTTGTGTCTTTAGCTTTACTCGCTTCAAATTATTATTTCTATATACTACTTGCATTACTATGAATTGCCGTGTACACAGTTAAGTCAATTCACACTCAAACAAACACAAAAACACACGATACACAAACAAGCGTGCGCGGCCCCCAGACATACTTTAATGAAAAACATTGTAAATATGCCTCTGTTGTACCCCCAAAGTTCGCGTCTAAACGTGCAGAACGTGTCATAATGTTGATGTGAACGGCTTCAGGTTCAACAAGTAAAATCCCTTTGGCACACACATTATTGCACTATTGTTCACTCATTCTCACACACAAATACACAAACACACAAACACACATATATGCATGCGCACACACTCACACACATTCACACACTCACACACACAAACTAACGAGGAACAGTTTTATTGATGATGCAACATGGAAAACAACGACTCCCAGCACACACAAATGCATCTAATTCTTCAATTTTTCTGTTCAGTCTCTCTCCCCTGTACCCCCTCTCGTACACCAACGTTTGAATCTAAACGTGAAGAACGTGTCATAATGTATGTGTGAACGACTTCAGGTTCAACAAGTAAAATCCATTTGGCCCCGTGTCGCGGGCGGTCAGCTCCTAGTTTAAGGCTGTCCCGCTGGGGGCAGGATTAGATCGATTTAATCCCGGCTGTGGGGGTCCTGGCCCGCCCTCCTTTTAACCTGACATTCTGCACTGAACCACCAATGGGCGGGGTAACGTTCCCTGAAATCACTATGGCGATATAGGTATTGTTCAATTTAACACCGCAGATGTATGTGTGTGTGTCTATGTGTGTGTGTTTGTGTATATACGGTTTTGTAGTATTAAAAAAGTGGTTCTAGATCATAGCATACAGGGAGCCAAAACCAATATTGGGCAAATTTTCATAAACAATTGAAATACATTCTATGACCATAACTGAGGCCCATAGTAGAATATAGACTGTGAATACAGGCTTGAACTTCCTCAAAATATAATAAAACACATCCCTGGCCAATTTTGGTGACCCACCAAAATTGGTTTGTTTACAAACATTGCTGTCTACAGACAGGAAAGACAGGAGTTTTATGGAATTCAATTAAAATTTAAAATAGTTTTCATGGTTTATACTGTACCACTATCTATGGTTAGACACATAGAATTTATTTCTATAGCTGTCTAAGTTTGCACAATTTTGTCACATTTTAGCACAACATTGCTTTGGGCTCCCTTTAACAAGAAGTAGTTATTACTTCAGATCAAAATTATTATACGCCAGTGATCACTCGCAGGTTTTGGAGATCTAGGCATATCTTTAATATATATTCAAGTACATATTGATGTCTCGTAATCATTAACAGAAATAGGATGTCTCACTGTTCAAAAACCGAAAAGGTCATTTCTATGATAAGCTATGTTGCGCTAGATTTAAAATCGCGAATCAGATGTTCGGCGTGGTATGCATGTTAAATTATACAAGCCAAACTCAGCCAGCCTTAAATGGTATTTAACTTGTATAACATTCAATACGGTTCCCCAGTCTACAGCACCAGAGAGCCTGGCAGTTGGCAGTTGAGGGGGCGGGGGGTGGGGGTGGGGGGCAGTGCGTTAGTCTCTAACGTCAAAATGGCGACGCCCTTCGCCCTATAGCCAGTCACATTGATTGACCCAGCCAGCCCCTTCACCACCACACTGCGGGTGTAAGAGATGATTTGATTGGTCGAGGCCTGAGCCAATGGTGAGGCGGTTTGCGGCGGTGGTCGGGTGGCGTTAAGTGCGCTGTGAGGGCGGTTAGAACGGGTAAAGGAGGCCCCAACTGTCACCTGGCCCCCCACGTGACACGAGGGGATGTCACGTGATCGGGGCCCCAGCCTCGCTCTGATATCGCCCCTGTAGGTCAGCCCCGGCCTGGGTCCTTTAAGGGATTCAGTGTGCTATAATACCCAGCCAGCTTTCGACGTAACAGGAACACTCTGCAACCATACTTTTTTGCAGTTTGTTACTTACTAAGATGGCACGTAATGATATCGTTATTGATGGTGAGGTTAAAACCTAACCGTATCAGATTTTTTTGGGGTGAGGTTTGGAAGAAACCAAAACAGAATGTTGTAAGAACATTCTGTTTTGAATTATATGGACTATTATAACCGGTAGAATGCAGAAATTATTTGCAGGTAGAATATAGGAAATAAGCCATCAGTAGTGGAAAATCATTTTGCTTGAAAGCCTAGACTCGCTCTCTATGAGTAAAGACTCTGGAGACGACAAAGCTTTAAAACCGTGTGACTGAACGTCAGATAGGAGAAATCAAACCTGTCCTTTGATCGTTCAGTTCACGTCATTATCCCTACCGGCTGTACAGATGTGAAAATAAAGCCACCCCATTAAAGCCCTTCGGAAATATGATACATTAAGCAAAATGGGGGAACGCAAAAAGATTGAATCTTCTTTGTGAAAAGTTAATGAGGTAGGCCTGATTCAAATTCGACTATTGCTCACTTAGGGAACACAATGAATTGCTCTGGGTATTCGAGCAGGTTTAATGGATATTCCTGTAAGCAGGTGGCTGTACAATGTATAGGCAATTGTGCTCATAATTATTGATGTATTTTTAATGAAAATTGAAACCTTTGAAAGTGAAGGCAGAATTCTGAATAATATAATACCTGTTGTCTGTTAAATAATAACAAAGTTAATATGGGAAATAAAACAGGAGGAACATGACACAAACAACGTGTTAGAACCATTGTCTGCATTGTGAAAGTGGCAGATTATGACTCACAATTATGTTTTGTATACTTGTCGTAATCTGATGTTGATACACATTTTATTTTTCTTGAGCAGATATAATTTCAGGAAAGATATTGAAAAGCTTCGCCAAATGAAAAAATCTTTGATGTTTGTGAATTAAAAAGATTTTCACTGTAAGGTTTTATCAATGTAATTCAATTGATTGTGTTACGTAACATTATGTGTTTTGTTGAGGTTGGCCAATCCACAATACATACACAATGTGTAGGTGTATTTCGATCTGACAGAGTAAATTCTAATTCTATGGTCAGATGACCCTAATAACCGACATCAAGGCATTAAGTGGATATGAGTACCTGTACAAACGAGGACAAAAAGTATGCACAAAAGAATCTTTTAAAATCTGGAAAACACATGACTTCACATATGACTGTTCTTTAGCAAATGAAAACAGGAGAAGCTACTAAAGTTGCTAGTTGTGGCAAACATCTGCTTGGAAAAGGAAAGCTATATATGTGCAGAGAATGAGAGTGATGTATGCCTTTAGTATTTCATAGCAACTGCTTTTAGGAAAGTCTAATTTAGTGTGTTTTACATATGATTTTATTATTTGAAAAGTGTATGTTGTAATTTAATTTTGTTTAAAGAATTGCTGACTTCCTTCTTGTGATTTCTAAAGGTATCTTCATTGTTTTAAATTATTCAAGCAAAATAGTGAGTTGCCACCATGATTGAATAACCTTGACAAAAAGGCAATAACTACGAAACACACCAGAGCAATCTCTTCGGCAAAGGAGGAGATAATTGCAAAGCGGTTGCAAAGACCATGGAGTTACATTATCAGAGGTTTTATGGAACAATTAGGAATATTTGCAAGAGCTATGTACAACTTCTTTGATAACTGTAGAAGGTTTATAAGAGCTTGGAGGACTAATTGCTTGAAGGTTGCATGTAGGGGATCCAGTTGTCTACAGTAAGACTGTTGTCCTGGGGCATACTACTGCTCAGCCCGGGCAGGCTGGGCTGTGTGAGGCACGTGTGGCAGGGGAGGGGTGCACGGGGGAACCCTGCCCTGACACAATCAGGTCCACAATGAGAACAGAGCCCCCGACAAACCCGGCTCTACAGGTCTCTGTCTGCTGGCAATAGGCCATAAAACACACAACAAGAGGCCCTTCTTGCCCCCCCCCCCCCCATTCCCCTCCATCTTCCCAGAATCCTTCCCCCCTCACACACACATCCCTTCATCCCCATCCCGATCCGTCCTCCCAGGACCCCTTCCCTTAGTAGCGTAGCGTAGCGTAGCGTAGCCAAGTAGGGTTTCTGGGTGTCTGGAACCCCCTTTTGATTCCCAAAAATGTAAGTAGAATATAGGAGATCTTGTCAAAATTGTAGGTCCGAACCCCCTTACATTTTTCTGGAACCCTCTTTGACTTTAGGGCTGGCTACGCCCTTGAAGTCTTAAGACCCTCCCTCCCTGTCCACAACACCTCCCTCACACCTCGCTCTATTCTACTTGGTCCCCACACCCTCCCTGTCCCCCTTCGTCCTCACAGGACCCCTTTCCCACAGCCCTCCCTCCTCCCAGGATCCAACTCCTATAACGACCTCCTATCCCCTTTCTCCCTCCATCCTTCCAAGATCCTTCTCCTCCACTTTCCCCCTCATCCCCCCCAAGATCTTCCCCTTTTCCTCTGTCCTCTGCCCATTCCCCTCTCACAGCAACAGCTCCCCATACTGCCTTGTCTTTTTTCTCAGGCCAGCAAGGGTAAACAAGTTGTGTGCCTCTCACCCTTCACCGACAAACGCAGTTAACTGCACTTAAACTGACCCTGCTGGCCCTAAGACAGCCTTAAGACAGCCTCCTTCCCCTTTGCTACTACCCTCCATGTCTAGGAGCAGGGCGGGATAGAGTCATTCCTAGACTCTGAAAAAACTGAGGTAAATCTGATATTGAGCAAACAGTTAATTCCAGCAGGAATAGAAAGCATACAGGCTAAACACAACATTTTTTGTATAGTTATAATAACATTCAACTATTTTTCTAATTAAGCTCTTAGAATAATATGTTGAATGCATGATGTTTGATCTCACACTTTCATAATCATATATGTGTTCAGAAGTATTTCAGAATATTTTGATGTCTCCTGCCATGTACGCCCTGAAAGAAAACCGTATGTCTTCTGGCAATATTTGAATTTATTCTTGATCAGATTTGAAATTATCCTATTTGGGCACAAAATGATGAATCGCAATAGGAAGAATACAACATCCATATTCAATGATTAAATTGTCAGATAGTGGCTGCAGGTGATTAACCGCCTACCGACCACAGCCAAGATGGGACCCGGTGAAAAATGCTCTATTACCGATGCGGTCCTACCCCTACCTCCTATACCATTAGGTGGAGATGGCATCTTGTGGGAAATCCTTTTTTTTATGGCCTAGTCCTACCCCTACCTACTCTTCCATAAAATTGATATGGCACCCAATAGCAAAGGCCCTATTGGTGTCCTAGTCCTACCCTTATGCCTCCCCTACCATCGGGCTAAGATGGCACAGAGTAGAGTGCCTAGACTGGTCAGAAGGCAGATTCCGTCCTCATAGGGGGTAGGCTGCCCTGACCGTGGTTATATTATACAGTCATGTCACCTATTACAAAAGGCCCTATTTGTGTCCTAGTCCTACCCCTATACCTCCCCCCTACCATCGGGCTAAGATGGCACAGAGTAGAGTGCCTAGACTGGTCAGACGGCCGATTCCGTCCTCAGAGGGGGTAGGCCGCCCCGAGCCCGGTTACATTATACTCTGCCTTTATTTCTCACGGGAGGCGGGGGTAAAAGTGGATCGGGCGTTGGCCGGGCCCGTCTGAAGTAGTAAGGGGTGCGGGACACGAGGTGGGGCTGGTGGTCGTTGGGTGGTGGTGGTGTTGTTGTTTTGGTGGTGGTAGAAGGGGACTAGGGACAGATCCAGAGATTAAAAAAAGGCAGGGGGGGGGGGGAGGGGGGGCTAATATAGTATTCTAGGCGCCCCATCCGAGGGCTAGACTTTTACATTAAAAAAATCTAAAAAGATGGAGGGGGAGGGGGGGAGGCGGCGGCACGCGCCTCAGGCACCCCCCCTTAAATCCATCCAAGACGGAGGATGTTTGGAGGTATTGGTTGCACTGGCGGGATCAAGATCAAGGAGGCGGGTCTAGGGAGTCCTGACCCTCCCCCCTTTTTGGTGGGATTTAAAGTTGACGAAGATAAAAAAAACGTCCGTGTTCCTCTGAATGCACGGCATTTTAGTACTTAGCCTATGTATGGACCCCCCTTTTTGAAATGCTACGTCCACCCCTAGTGATGAGTTTGGTTGGGGTTTGGAGGTGTTTGTGGTGCAGTCATAATGTAGGAGTGTAAGAATAAGTTTGATTTCCCTAAGATGGTGTCAAGATTAGACCTTATATTAAGCCCTATACCCACTTAGCTGTTTTGACCAAGTCGGTTGACTGGAATTGACCAATTCTACTGGAATAATCAGCGGATCTTACCACCGATTCAGATCACCAGTCAGTATGCAGTAGTAAAGTATATGTTTGATATGAATTGCTGCTGAAATTGGTTGAATACTTCGGTAGAATTTGGCGATTCTAGTGTATATGGGCCCTTATAATTAGTAAAGCCCCATACATACTAGGCAATTTTTACACCGTCGACAAACTCATCAGTACTAAAGTCGGCCAATTCATTAAGTCACCTGTTAGTTATACTAGAATGTGCATGTTTGATCAGAATCACCACTAAAATTGGCATGTTCTACCCTGAGAATCGGGGGATTTTAGGGCAGATCTGTCTGCCGACTCAGGCAAAATTTGTCCTTGTGGGTATGGCCCTTAAGAGTCACTATCCTAAGATGGTGTAAGGATTAGTAGATCTTACACTTAGCAAGAGCTAGAGTAGCTCGAGATTGAAATATAAAATCTGGCATTGGAGAAGAGCCAAAGCAGAAGGCAGGGTCTAGGAGCAATACAAAGACAGAGAGATATAGTGGCCAATATAGGACAAAGAAGAGGGGGCCTAAACAGGAGGGGGGAAAGGCAGAGACTACAGAGAAACAAAGCAAACAAAAAGATATAAGTGGGCCAGACCAATATAAAGGCAGCTAGGGAGAGTGGCATGGGGGATACCAAGTAGTGGGGTAAACCATTGGGACCAAAGAAGGATGGGGGGGGAGGCATCCCAGGCAACCCAGGCAACCCAGGCAACCCAGGCAACCCAGGCAACCCAGGCAACCCAGGCAACCCAGGCAACCCAGGCAACCCAGGCAAGCCATGATGTAATAGCAATATTCTGTAATCATACTTTTGTCGGTCACCATGTCTGCACAAGGTCTATATAACGTCGTATGGACGGACATTCGGTAGCCAACGCCTTATCCCGTCATCTAATGATATATGAGTACAATGTGTATGCAAAGAGCATGGGTGTTCCGGAGTGAATCTGAAAGGATCCCGTATCATGGGGATTCAATGGGAAGGGGAACGTGGATTATTTCTGTGACAGTGAAGGGGTCAGTATAAGAAGATCAGCCATCTATATTCCCAGATATGATCAGTGTTTCATCTTACTGCTTGCAGAATAGCAACTTAGGTTAAAGACCTGAACGTAAATCAGGGTTATTGCATTACGTTGCCAAGAAGGTGAGGTTATGGATGATTTACATAAAGTCGGTGAAAAAAACACTACGATAAATATGAAATGCAAATACAAAATCCTTAGTAGATCTGCTATCTATTCTGGTTGGTGAATTTTGATTAGCTGAATATAAAACCAATAGTACCCTTACTCTATTCATTTTGTATTTAAGTGATAGTGATTTTACAATGATACCTAATTACCCATTTAAAAGCAGAGGCCCTGTGCCACTCCACAAATGTAACGCCTGAAAAAAAACTGCTCCAGGCTACGGAAACATTAAAGATGATGAATATTCAAAATTACGGATCGAAATTTCCAGTGGTCGTGCTATGATTAATCTGGGGCAATAATTATATTGAATCTGCTTAGTGAGACCTTGGTTTTGAGACTTCAGATCGAGGCTGACGCGCCTTAAAGGCGGGCTCTACTTGACACCAAAAGAATCCTGGATGTTGCTTTAATTCGACAAGCAGTCAACAATGCCAATTTGCCGAGCACCAAGTCGGGGAGGCTTTTCTTGCAGCTGCCGGCAATTTCCCGTCGTATTAGAGACTTTCCCTGCAAAAATTCTAATACACGTTAATTAAACCTAGAGCTTTCTTCAGCGTCTTTTCAGGGCTCGCCGTGCTATTGTCTTGGTCATATCGGGGGGGGTGTGTGCTGTCAGGACTAGCAGGCCCGGTGTGGCGTGATGGGGGTTCCGGCATGATGAAAGTTCCTGGCCGCATTTGACTGGTCGGCAGGGGTGGATCCAGGGGGAAGGGGTTTCCTGGCGGTCCTGAACTCACCCCCCCCCCACCCCCTTCTTTTCGCTGGACCCCTAAACTACAAAAAGAGGGGAAAATGTCCCAAGTATATATGCGCGAATGCACTCCATTTTAGTACTTAACATTCATGCTGACTCCCCCTTTCTGCTGTATCCGCCCCTGCCTAGCCTTGTGTCAACCAGGTCAAGCTCTCCCTCACGAACTGTGAAATAGGGATGAGTTAGTCATTCAGGTACGAACTCTAGTGAGATACATGGTTACAGGGATACATGTGGAGTTTGCTACCCATTGCATTATCGACAAAACATGCTGCGAGACTAACTAAGACTGGGATCTATCCCAGTGAGCATGGTCGGGGAACTTCTATTCACTGGGAGCTTTCGTCACGTGACACCGGTTTCATCCAATCCTAGCCCACTCAGCGTGATAACGTTACTGGTCTCAATTTGAAGGAATTATCATCCCGAGTCCTGGTGGTCTAAGAGTAGCTCCGAGCCTTGTGCTCTACTAGATGATTCTGGCTGTAGGATATTTGACATTCTCAAATAATGATTATTATTATGACGAAAACTTTGAGCTCTACAAATCTTTGGCAAGTGGATTTCAAACCCCTCTAGTGATATATATGAAGTAATTTTGCTAGTCAATCTAGAAAACTATTTCCATAGCCGATTTATGGAATGGACAGTATAATCAGCCAGTGTAACACAGCCTTGAATTGAGGTCGAGGCTGTCCTGAGGACAGCGAAGGGGCGCGGGAGTTTGGGTGGACGAGGGGATGGGAGGTTGAGGGGGTATGGGTGTTATAGGAGGGGGCACCAAGTGGGGTGGATGTGTTTGGGCGGAAATTCTTTGGTTTGATCAAAATCTGAGACAAATCTGCCAACCATGGGTTATAACTATCTAACGGCGGCCGTGGGCTAGTATAGAGCACAAGGGGCGTTGTTAGGGAGGTGAAGGGAGTACCCAGCCATCTTGCCACATAACAGAAACGTTCTGCAACCAATCATTATTTAGTCAGTTTGTTACTTACTAAGATGGCACGAAACAATTTTGTTATAGGTGGTGAGGTTGAAAACTAAACAAATCAGCTACAGAATGTTACTATAGCATTGTTTTTTTGGCGAGGTTAGGACAAACCAAAACAGAACATTATAAGACGATTATGTTTAGGTTGAGGAACATAATCAGAACATTATAATAACATTGTGGTACAACGTAATAGCAGTACGTTGCAGCAACATTACAACGAACCATCAAAATAACGTAATAAGAACCAAACCAGAATGTTGCTGCAACGTTATGATAACGTCACATGTTTGGCTGGGTATTGAGGGGGACTGTGTTCGGGAGAATAAAGGGAACCCAGAGAATGGGGTCCCCACGCAATCAGCAGGGGGTTATGGTGAGGCACGCACAGAAAGAGATAACGGGAGGGGGTGAGAACGACTCATTACTCAAACTAATATGTAGGACTGCTCATTCCTTGTTTTGACCGATAGGAACAATGAGAATAGAAGGACCTACTTCCAATGTCTAAATTATTCTCTATTTGTACGTAAATACGGATGTGATAAGGTTGGCCCAATTTTATTTCTTATGTGTTATATATCACGATTCAGCCTTCATTATCTAGAGTGTATATATGCGAGTTTTTTCAACCTCCCTTGTCCGGCCCTGTCCCTCCATTGGCGGTAGAACAACTTTCCTATTGGGGTGGAGTGGATTCGAGTCCTAGTGCTAGCAGATCGGCTGCCTTGCTCCACACAGAGGGAGCAAAGCTTTAACTTTACTCTCTCTCTCTGCTTCAAGCAGTGTAGGACATTCTGCCATGTAAAAGGCCTGTCATACTGTGGATATGCAGCAATGGAAGTAAAAAGACCATTCCCAGTAAACACACTTATGTTGACTCAATATTGAATCAATGCTTGCTATCAATATTGAATCAACGTTTTATATAGGTTGATATTGGAAGTTTTTTCAACTATGAAAAGCTAATGTTGATTCAATATCAACTTTCAATGTTAATACAATGTTGAAATCTGACATTGAATCAACATTGTTGATAAAATTTGTTTTAAATATTAAAGAGTAAATGCTAAATCGTCATTATAATTTGCAAAAAAAAAAGAAAATTTGCTGTTCTTGAGACTTCCCTTCTGTAAATAAAGGGAAAAGTAATGTGGAAAAAAATGAATGGAAAAAATATGGTTCACAATATTCATAAAAACAACTCTGTCGCTCAACTGATTTTTTTTCTAAATCATAATATTAAACCTTTCTTGGTCATATACCAAGATTAAGGCCATCTATTAGTATTTCCCCAACCAAGTTCACCTTTGAATGGATAGGTAGCATTAATGTCAGGTGGTCTGACAATGCATGGGAAGAGATACACAAGAACTCCAGTGGTTTGAACCTGTATGTTATTGCTTTCCAACGAAAAAGGTGTTTTTTACATGTCACGCTTCAAAAATTGCAAAATAACAAAAAGTGTTTAAATTCTTTTCATGTGATAGAATTTGTAATGGTAAACTTAGTCTGAGATACCAAAAGTTGTTTCTGAATTATTTAGACAATTATGACTTTGGCTCCATTTCATATTGAAATACTCAACATTGTGACAAAGTTGGCAGACAGTGCCCCCTGGTGGTGGATTGATGTACAATTGAAAATCTGATATTGCTTCAACATTGATGTCTCAATTGTAAATCAATGTAAAAAAGGATTGATTTAAGATTGATTATCAAATATCTAGGCAATGTTAGCATAAAAGCATTGGATCAACATTACATCCTTCAATATTGATAACTCAACATTGAATCAACATCAGTTGCCAGTATTGAATCAATATTGGGAAATCAATATTTGATCAGCATTTAGATATGACTGATTGCAGGTTCAATCCAATTTCAATATTGACTCAACACAGGGTGTTTACTGGGTTGTCTCTGTAAAAGTGTAGGGGCAGGGTGTCTACGTTTTCATACACTGTTAAAAAAATCCCGTCAGATTTACAGTAAAGTACTGGCAACTATGTTGCCGAACTTTTACCGTTAATTTAACGGGTGACCGTAATTCTGTGTGACCATATTTTTTACAGGTGAACACCGTTTAAGTTTAACAGTAATATACCGTAATATGTACGGTGGACTTTCATTCTTACGGATCAAAACCTTATAAGTTTAACAGTAATATACGGTAATACATATGTCGGACTTTCATTCTTATGGATCAAAACTGTTTAAGATCAACAATAATATACTGTAATACATACTATAGTAAAATGCCATACAGTTCACAGTTGATGTTATTTTAGCAGCATTGAAAGTTTTATTTTTCCTGTAATCACAGTACAGGATAATTTAGCCAATAACCAAGTACATCCATTTTCTCTTGGTTTAGCCTTACATGGGTTGTTTGACTGTTGGAGGTAAAACCTACAGGGCTATAGCTGAGTTCTTGTACAAAAAAGGTGTCTACATGTTAATCCTTCTGAAAAGGTGTTTTAAAACATCTTGTAAATGTTTTATGGTGTTCTGGTTGGTAAGCCATACCAAAAATAGCAGGCCAATGAGGTGATTACCTTAATAATGGAATAAAAGCCTAAAAATCTAACATTTTTAATGACAAAGTTTCAAATTCCTAAATGTATGAAAAAGATATTTTACTAATCATGGCCAAAAATACAGAAGGCATGCTAAAAACCACTACTACTGATTACTATATAGTAGTAATTTGATAACATGACTAGCCGAGGTTTGAACCCGGGATCTCTCACATATGAAGCCTGTGCTCTACCACTGAGCTATGGAGGCCTGTAGGTACACGGAGCCCAGCTTTGCTACTTAACTGAATAAGTAGGGGTATTAAATTAATGACTTAATGTCTGTCTAATGTTGAACACCTGTATAGTAGTACTGATCCTACTCATTGGTGCTGACTATGACAGTGTACACCTCATGCAGTCCAAGTTAGCTCAGTTGGTTAGGCTTCTGCCTTGAATGTGGAGAATGTGGGTTCTAATCCCAAAGTGTCCATTTTCCTTTTCCATACAGTATACAATTCCCAGATACGGTATATTACTGTGAGGCTAACTTTCAGTAATAAATACAGTTATATACTGTAAATTGCAATGATATTATGGTAGATAACCGTAAAATGAAATACGGTATTATACTGTTGAGGTTTACAGTATATAACTGTTAAAGTTACGGTTCTTTTTAACAGTGTAGATTTGATCACCATTGCTGCCCTTGATATGACTGTCACAGTAAAATAGACCTTTAGCACCCTCATCCAAGATCTCCCAATGACCAATGACCCCCTTCCTCAAATATTTCATAACCGTCACTTCTAAAGTGGCACAATGCCTTCAATTTATTGTAAACTGACAAGACAGCTTCCAGATCTCAAAACATTTCAGAGTAATTGCTGTAACAGCCAACTGTTTGCTAAAACCCCCATACAACCCACTTCCCTCTTCCCAGCCGTCCTACCCGGGTCTCCCCGGAAGTCTTAATGCGCCTCCAGGAGAACGCCCTGCACAGTCACGTGACCTCCGTAGCCATGGTGACCCTGACCTTGTCCGCACCAATCAGCGGCCTTGTTCAATAGCACGTGACCCCTACTGCCCGTGCTTTAGCACCCTCATCCAAGATCTCCCAACTTCTCGGGGCCATGCGAGATCTCGCCCAATTGAGCTTCAAATCTCGAGGCGCTAGGCGCATGCGCAGAGTGAGGGACGCCCTGCAGGGAACGCTGGTTTCTGGACGCTGGTCCGCGGCGAGATGCATTCAAAAACAAGGCTCTGTCTTCTGGAGGCAACTACCCGCCGGCCGCCATGTTGGCTAAACGGGGGTCTGTATGTCGAGGTAACATAACCGGCTCGCGGCGACCACAGGGGAGTAATTTGCCTCCTGCCTGGTACGGGAGGTCCCCACGGCCGCCCCACACAGCCGCAATTAGCAGATTAGTACGCCGGTCACGACGCACTACTTTTTGGGTGCGGGGGACGACGGAGATATATTTCTATAACCGGAGAACAAAGCACATCGGGCGATGGGTGATCAGTCCGCGAACGACACAACTAGCCCAGTGGGGCGGACCTGCAGGGGTAGGGGTAGTCTTAAAATGGGACGGTTGTCCCCTAGACCGAGGGATTATTTTATGTGTGATTAACCTACAGTTGTTGATTCGTGCAAATCTCATGTCATGATTAGCATTATCATTCCTTTCTTTTTTTCTTTTCTTTCTTTTTTTCTTTCTTCCTTTTTTTGGGGGTGGGGGGGGGGGGTGGGGGTGGGGGCGGAGGGGGCGTGGTCTTCCCCCTAGATTGCCGCCCCTGCAGTTTGGTTTAACTGCACCAACTTTAAGTAAAATTACATCGGTGTAAATATACCTCACAATTATTACTATCCATAAAAGACCAATACAAGGCAGTCACAACACATTCAGATTCATACAGATAAATAGTTTTATACTCGGCCCACGTCCTCAGGCGCTCTACCACAGAGGGGTTCAGCGTTCCGTCAGATGCCGACAATCTCCGCCTGTGGCTGGGTGCTGCCCCCTAGAGGGACTAATTAACACTAGGGGGAGGATGACCTGACCTTTGACCTCTGACCTCCTCCAGTGATTAAAACTCCTGTAAGCTAACTGCTCCTGGCAGGTGACGTTCCCACACTCCTCCCCCCTCTCCCTCTCCTCTACCACCACCACAACCGGCCCCTCCCGGCCGATGCAGAGATGTCCTTAGAAACAAAGGCACAAATTAACATGTGTTTTTCAGGAGGTAGAAAGAGATGGCCTTCATAACACCTTGTAAATGCTGTTTCTTATGTATTCCACATGCTTCTTGTGTGAATCCTTCTCTGAATTTTCTGTGAGTTTCTTAAATTGAATACAGTGTAAACCTGTGTTAAACATGGGATGAACACCAAATCAAAACTTGTGTAGTGAATTCATGCCTTTCTGGAGTAAACTGGGAGTTCAATCTCAGACATTTTAAAATTAGACATTTAAAAATCCGTACTCATCCCTCTGACAACGAGACTTAAAGACATACCTTAAATTCTATAAAGTCCTGGGATTCATTCGGTCAAATATGCTATCTTTACATGATTCTATGTGCCAGCAGGGAACCGGTTTATATATTATGTATGTGACATCTTTATATTAAATACAGTTCATAAACGATGTCGCCTGTATAAGACGGGCAATACACGCGGCAAGCTGCAAATTTCCATTTTGTCGTACTACAACTAATTATAACTAAAACTTATCGCCTCCCAAGCGGGTATATACAAATGAGGTGGCCATTTATAAATCCTCAGTTCCATAATACTAACATATCGTGTGTTTATTAGAACCAATCCACCCAACAGTGTCACTTATATTGTGAAATTTATTTTGGCGACGTCGCCCGTACAGATTGTTCAGAAGTATAGTTACAGTTTTGGGTCATACGGACGAGTGGTGAATAAAACGCACCTAACACTTCACAATGGAGTCTTCTTATTATATTACAAAACACACACAAAAGAACTAACTATTCTATGGTCAAGGCTGTTCAAACCCAGCTCAGGGCGGCATGAGAAAGGGCTTACCCAGTAGATCCTGGGCCCGTGGGACGGCCTTTCGCATGTCGGGCCTACACTCCCCGTAGACTGGGGGTGACTAGACAACGTTAGGGGGAGGCCTAACACTCTCGTAGATAGTCATTAGCCCTCCTCCTGCCCACCTAGCCCTCACTGCACGTGCCTACAGCGTGTACCACAACTGTACACCTTTAACCCTGCCTATCATTTTCACCTGTACTTTTGAATAAATGTTAGTGATATGCTGTGTTATTGTCTATGTAGTGATTAAAAATATGTTATTATGTGTGCGTGTGTAGACAGTGTAAACACATTTAGATATTGCCCTGTTAAGATCGAAGACTACATTACTTTCTGCAATGACGTACTGAACCAGGAGTATGTAAAATGACATATAAGTCAAACCTGACTTCTCGTCAGTCAATAAAAGATCTACTAATACTACTACTTTCACCCACACCACGCTCATGCAGGAGTGAAAAACAGGATTTGGAAAAGGAGGGGGCGGTCCACATATATATTACATAGGCTAAGTAATAAAAGGCCGCGCATATATATGGGCAAGTGTGAGTACATATGCAACGTTTCTGTTTCTCTCTTTGTGAAATTAAATCTTCCACCAAAAGGGGGAAGGTAAAGACCACATGGAACACCCCGAGATCCGCCACTGCCATCTTAAACAACACTTACCCTTAGCAATATGGATGGTACCGTGGGTGATTTTGACAGAATAATCAACAGGTCCATTGACTAACCTTATTAGTCTGAATGTGGGAAAATATTAACTGTCTGTCGGCAACTGTATAGTCCTTTCCAAAAACGGACGTACGCACCAAGGCAGAATCTGGAAGTTTTGAAAATGTGCATACGTCTCATACAAATCCGATGCATACTTTACCCCAAAAGAGGGTGTGGTGTCTGACATTTTTTAAAATGTGATGATCTATCTATATCTAAATCGGTTTTGCCTACCTTCACCGTTACATGTAGCTGGTGTGAATGGGTCTCAGGGGACCTAGGCAGGTGCCCCCCAGGGTGGTACCCCCATTAATAACCTGTGTACCCAGTAATAGCATTAGTACCCCCCATACCTGGGGGGACGGGGGGGGGGGGTCCCCAGGGGCCACTCCTCCAGGGTGATTATGGCAGACGGGTGACCCCTCCTGACCCCCATACCTCATCCCTCCTCTCCTGATTCATGGGGTGGTGTAAGGGTGGGTGGGGGGGTGGGGGGTGGTGGAGCATGCGTCTTATAGGGACATGGAGGGTCCACTGGTAGAAGCGCAACATGCTCCTTATATCAGAGACCTTGTATCTATACCAATAAATATGAATTCAACAACATTTTCCAAACTCAAATAATCATGGAAATCCATTCCTTTTGCCTATTTCTGGTCTATGTTTAATCTAAACCATGAAATATGTCAACAATCCATTGAAAACACGTTTTCCTTGTTCAAATCAATTTATGTGGATCTGCAAAAATGGGGTTTGTTTACAAACAAATGGAAATTTTACCATCTCTCATGGAATTCTACTTTGGTTTGAGCTAGTTTTCAGAGCTAATACTTTACCACTGACATCAATTAGTCTCACCTAATATATTTCTATACTTTTCTGAGTTTTGAAAATTTTATCATTTTTATTGGTTTTGACTCCCTTTGGGGACATGTAGGGCCGACTGGAAGAAGTACAACATACTTCTTATATACAAGCTCAACTTGCCTCGCTAGGCCTTTTGTCAAGTGGAAGAAAGGCTATATGCCTCTCATATGGAAACACTAGGCCCGGTGGAAGAAATATAACATGCATCTTACACGAGCATGTAGGGTCGCTGGAAGAAGGGCAACATGTCTCTTCAAAGTGAGATAGGACCCTGAGAGATGGGCAACACGTACGAAACAAGGGGCCCTCTGGGAGAAACATATCCTGCCTCTTATACAAATACGTATGGCCTGCTGGAAGGAGGGATACAAGCCTCTTATACAAACACAAAGGGCCCCTAGAGGATGAACAGCCATGCCCTTATATAAGTATTATGTTTATGATACACATTTATACATATACAATCCAGGCAAGTTGAGGCGGAACAACACTGTTCTACGACCATCATTTATTGGTCAGCCTATTACTTACTAAAGTGGGCACAAAAACCCAGGGCCGTCTAGAAGAAAGGCCTTATTTTACAAACACACTTTTGCAGTAACAATGCACCTTAAAGCAAACCACAATGCAAAATTATCAAAATTTAGTAAATTTTTTAAATTTTCAAAATTGATCCTGACATCTTCAACTACACTCATATAAATCATATTGCCAGTTAAAATCAGATATTGGTGGCTAGAAGTCGATAATTATGATCCTTGGAAAGAGGATCTGTTTGTTTTTGTTTTCTGGTCTGCAATCAACTTGTTGGGGAATCCCCCCACGTGACCCAACTGCCCCATAATCAGTGATGTCATCTTCAGGGTCAATAGGTCAATTCCTCCCCTTTCCTTTCTGTACTGAGCCAGGCTCATCCATGTTTGCCTCCTCTCAATTCCCACATCATTCTCCACCCAAAATAATACTCATTAGAGACTCTGCTAGCAGAGTGAAAATGCAGGGGGAATTCCGGAAATGACATTTTGATGATGTCATCAGTTTTTGGGTAAACAATCTAGGTATTTGTGTGGACCACACAACAGACCAAAACAAGTCAGAAAATGAGTATTCATGACAGTCTAAATCTGTTTTTGAATAGAATTTTGCATACCATTCTGTTATCAGATGACACATGATCATACATGGTTTGTAAACAAACAAAGTTCACTGAAAATTTTATTTGACAATATATAACTGATTTGCGTTGTGGTTTGCTTTAAAGGCCATATTCCACTTTATGGTGCGGGGCCGTTTGCTGTGGGCTCATCTGCCACCGCTAGCAATTTGCATTTCAGAAATGAACATGTTGGTTTCTGTCACTGCAAGCAATCCATAGAAAATCTATATAAATTCACTTGTGGTGGCTCTTGTGTTGGGCTAGTGCAAGTAACAACGTAAGTAACAACGGAAGCAAATGACTGTATTGCAGTGATTAGTTTTACTAGCGGAGGGGTCAAACACTGCAAGTTAACTACATATCACGAGCAAATCACCGCATGGTGGAATATGGCGTTTACCCTGATGAGGTTTTAAGAAGCTAGCAGGGATTAGGATCTCTGTATATAAATGATTCATTTATCACTATAGAACCCTTCTTTACTTAAATGCTTTGCAAATGATGATAATTTAGGGTGATATACCATATTCTGTTTCTTCATGTTAAAACCAGCTTCGCCCTTCATTACATTTGAGGGCTGATCTCTTTCATTAGATAGTATTATGCATTATACAAATTAGCTTACATGACCAACATCTGCGTCACTGCCGGCTTTTCTGATAAAGATTTGAATCCTTGCATAGGAGAATGAACAATACAGAGTGTAATCCAAAAGGACGGTATTGTGGTGGTGTTGTTTGCCTACTTAATAGCTATATCGATCATGCGGGATCTTCCACTAAGTTCATTAATAGCGAAAGTGTAGGTTTCATCTCAAACCTATGACAAATGCCTCAAGTATTAATTTGACTATCCTAAAAATTAACATTATATTCCATAATTGTAAAAATAATTATTTTTGGAGTGGCTCCACAAAAAATACTTCTGGTCATAGATAATGTAGCTTCGGTTCTGTAATTAGCTGAACAAGAACCCTCATGCGCTTTCTTAGAATGTGCCTACACTTATGCTGTATGTAATAATATATATGGTACTGCATCTGGAGCAAAGTTATCACCCTAAGTTAAACATGAAATATGTCTGGTCCAATTACTGGTGGGACCTATAACTAGTGGTATTTAGATGGAAATGTAGGTACCAGTCTATGTCAGGATTTATCAATGTTTAATGTTGCAGATTGTGATTGGAGGGGTACCCCGTCAGGGTTTAAGCCTGGATGTAATTTTATATGTTATTAAAGGCGCGCTGGTTGAATATTCAAGTATCGGGTATTGGGGATATCTGCAGCTGCTCGCTCGTATGTCTTTATGATGTAGTTTGTGCCATCTCATACTGCAGGGGCGGATACAGGATGCTGAAAGGGGTAGAGGTATATCGTACTAAATCATCTAAACTTTGTGCACACATGTGCGACGTTTTTTCTCTCTTTGTTAAGTTTATGTCCTAACCAAATGGGCGGCGTGGGAGGGAGGGGGGTCAGGACCCCCTGGCCCTTCTTCTTTGGATCCAACCCTGTATTGCTAACAGAGTTCCAACCTGTAATACATTCTTGTCTGATGGATTATTTAGTCCATTGCTCTGATTAAATATGGTGCGGTGTGTAAATATGAAAATCAATCCTAAACCTGAATAATTCTTCTTTTCAGAAATCAATTATTTAGGATAGGCCCTATATGTAGATACATATATGATACATATGATTATATATATATATATATATATATATAAATGTACAAACGTACTGATGTTATTCTATATATCATATTTCCCTGGTAGACTTCCGACGACCAATTCCATGGACACAACAAACCCAACATTACCTTACGGCCCTTAGTAGACTCTCTAGGTACATACCTGAAAAGACAAAGAGAAATTCATTAGATTGAGGAATAAGTATAAGAGGAACAGTAGGATGATAGAGTGATACATAAACATTATGTGTGTATACATGTATATCTGCCTATATATATATATATATATATATATATATATATATATATATATATATATATATATAGACCTGTCTTTATGCCTGCATCCTCTCTCCATGTCTGTATGTCTGCATTATTTGAACTTGGTGCTGTGCATCTCAATGTGCACTGCAACAATGGGTGGATTCTGCCTTCATCACCCGCACAGCCACCGAGCATATAAGGGGTAGTGAGTATTGACAAGCTGTACGTACCGCTCCTCATTTACAGTCTTTTAGAAAAATTTTGGGAATTGTTTTGGTGATAAAATATAGAAGACCCTTAGGGGTCGTCCTCGGGCCTTCGGACGACCCTCTGGCCAGCGTACAGACCGTGGCCTTCGGCCATACGGATGCATATTCATGTTGGATGGATGTTTATTCATTTGAATGCCTGTCTGTATGCATGTATATTAATTCATGCATCCAAATATATCTGTAAGTTTCAGAGTAAATCTATGTTTTCTGTGTGCATATCCAAATATGCATATCTGTATGTTGTATGTATACCTATCTGTTTATATTCATGTAAATGTATGTACATTTGTTTGTCTACCTGTTTGTTTGCCTGTATTCACGCCCACATATATTATATCTATACATCTTGTATGTAGGGACAGCCGCACTATAATAACAGTGACAGCCAAATCCCATTAGCGCACCCCCCAGCATGCTGCAATCCTACTTCTATATCCACACACGGCACAACCATATCTACAGTTTTCCGGGTTTTATTGACGTCCTAAACGAACAGGCGCAGGAAAATAGCGCTGATAATAGACGCCAAGGAAGCCTTTTGTGTTTACAAAGTGTAAAGTGTGACAGTTAAAATGGGGCAGGTAGGGGGCGGGGGTGTGGGGGTGTTATCTGTAAGGCGCCGTCTGACGGATTTCTCTGTCAACTCACATGGCACGTCGTTCTTATTTCACGCAGTGTTCATCTTTGTTGAGCAATTTCCTCATTCTGCAGGCTTCAGAGGAAAAGCACGTTGACTTGTCTAATGGCGGGGGTTCTAATAATAGCTACTGCTGTGTCTAGAATTTGACAGATGTTATGTTTAAGAGAACTGTTTCCTTCTGCGAAGATTCTAGATGATATCTTTTATCAAATGAAACACTTAGCACAAAATAAACGTGTACATACGCATACACTCTACGTGCTTGTTAACACCCAACCCTAGAAACACAGAAACGTAGCACCATCAGAGTTGTAAACACACTAAATACTTGTTTTAAACTATTTCTTTTATTCTTTTGATTGGACAAATTTCGGATTATTATTTAGGCCCATAGTAAATTAATCTATATGTGCTATATTTTCAATACGATTATGGTTGTGTATGTACATTTTTATTGTATTGAAACCTTAGAAAAAACCTTGGCCTTTGCCTGTTAGAGTTATTCACAATCAGGAGTCCTAAAGCAGCGTTACACTATTGACTTGAGCTGCGATAATGACAATGTTGCAGAGAAGTTTCACATATAAACTTTGTGCAGACGTGGTCACGTGGTCACTTCTAGTGACCACCACGTGCTGATCAAGACTACATGGCTCAGGAATGAATGAAAATAAATGAGTTCTAAGTGATAACAATTACTAAGTATCTTTCTGTGAAGCTGTCTTTATATTTGAAATGCTTCAGAGCTTTAGATATAAACATCTATATGAATTGATCATCAGTATTTTAACCAGCTCATTCTGGGTAGTTGTGACGCTAGCTGAACAACGTCTATTAGAGATAAATTCTTTGTTACACATGTGTGAGATACTCAAAATTGTCCTTTTTTTTAACAATTATATTATTATCATCATTATGTATATAATATACAACTCCTGTATGCAGTTGTGTGTAATGTCATGATTCTGCACTGATATCGCAGCTCAAAGTCGTGTAGAGTAATAGGGCCTTTTCGGTCTGCCCCGGGAAATGTCACCTCCACCCCCACGCCCTATACTGACACGCCACACCCCGCACTGCATGTCGGGAAGACTCCACGGGTGTCAGATGGCGCCTGGAGGAAGGAGGGACGCTGAGGTCCCGGATGTAACACCCTCTGTACTGGTCACGTGACCGCACATACGCAGAGAGGGCTTGACGTACTCTGGTAAAGGGAGCAACGATATTTTTGTTGTTGCTTTTATTTCAACATCACAATGTACATGTGGTCTTCCAGTTGATTCAGAAAATAAAATAAACACAGAAATAAAGAAACAGGGTAAACAAGATATATACAAGTTAATGAGTGATAGATGAAGTATGATGATGATATCCATTATACTTTCACACATAGTGTTCATATAGAGTATGCATTTGAGAATTTTAATGCAGTTTAGGGGCAGGTAGTTATATGACTGATGCCCAGAATACATTCTGATAATAACCCATATAGATAGCTTTGGGTATTAGCCTGTGGTGTCAGCGTACTGCTAATGATGTTATTTCATCCTTATTTTGTAAGTCAACAGTTCGTGTAACGATAAAAGGTCCACAATAGCTGGCATTATAATACGATTTCAATTAAATCCCAACTTATTTCAGGGTGGGGTATTTTCATATAAAATAAAAAAAATCAATGGGAATCAGACCCATTGTAAACGATGCACAGTGAAGGCTTTTAAGTGTTATCAAAATTCAATAGGTCTGAGTAAAAGAGGAGATAACTGCCATGTAATAGCTTTAGAATTGGGCACTTTGACCTGGTTTCTGCCCGTATTCCCTCACACAACTCACAGAGGCGTTTCTGGTGAGAGGCATAGCTTACTGTTAAGATTGTGGTTTGGGCCGCCAATAAACTGTACAGGTCAAGAGGCACTGAGTGAGGTCTCAGAAAGAGGTTATCAGTCTCAGAAGGCTCTTCACACCTTTCTCGTGAGTTTGCACAATGAACCCTTCCATGGACACCTTGTACTCGATACATAGGGCAATGACCCATTGAAACGTATACCACAAAACATTGACTCTGGTATATCAGAGTTCGAAGTAATGAAAAAAAATACACAGGCCAACTAAAACCATGGCATAATTAAGGGCTAGTCAGCAGCTGACAGGTATAGCCACAGTTGGCCGCCAATAATCAGATAGCCCTTATGAATTTGAATATGAAATGTATCGATAAATCTAGTCACAAGGGTATAGACGGCATGTGAAAACCCACCTTAACAATACGGGCCAATTAAATCGTCACTCAACAGACATTACTGGTCGTCTGTGGGCTCCAACATAAAGGTGCATGGTCGGGGTTGAGCCTTAAACAGAGGATTTTGCTTAAACTGAATTAGACAGCATGACATAGGCATTGCGTAAGATGGACACGCGATGTCGACCCTTAACTGCCAGGCTGGTAGGGTCAACATTATGGTGACACGCGACAGGGGCCTTTCTTAAATACAGCATGTGATATTTTCAAAAATAAACGAAAGGGACATGCGACAGAGGATCCGAATTTGTGGGAAACTTTACTAGAAGTATCTTGCTAAAATAAAAGGGATTTTGACGGAAACAACTCCCCCAAGGCTCGCAATAGGTAAGATGCCAAATGTTCAATGTATAGTTAGCCAGACAGTCAACCTATATAAATATATATTATAAATATGTAGATTACATGACAGCTAATTTTTCAGATATAATGCAAAGCCTATTTCGTCAGTTTCAAATTTATAAAGTGAATCAGCCTGACCTCAACTGTCTTGTAACTACACGGTCGCGACAAAAGAAAAATGGGTTTCCATTCAGAAGTGTTCTTCAAGAAAATCAAACCGTGTCTTTGCATTTTAATGGAGGTTCTGACACGGAGGAGTGTGAAGTAAATGTCACTATGTGATCCTCTATTCAAGTAGGGGCTTGTTAGGGGAGGAGAAAGAAGAACCAGGATATTGATTCTATTTTTAGCCGGGTCTGCTAGTGGCAGGTCCCTAGTTTATTTAGTGTGCCCCCGTAACCCCTGTCACCTACTCAGGGCCCGTGTGTCTGGTCTCATTGATCACGAGAGGTCACGAGAGGTCACGAGGGGTCATCAGAGGTCGCGCGGATTGATCTCCCTCTAGACAGCTTGTAAACACGGTGGGCGATATTAGGGGGAGTTTCCCATTACCGCCCGCCCCCGGAAGACCCATATAAGCCCGGCCCCCATTGGCTACTGGTGTTTGTTTCCCCGAGCGAGGAATGTAAGCCTCCTCCTCATTGGGTGTCCGTGGTAAAACCGGGAAATCTTCTCTGAGTGCCGTGTTACTTTGGCTTTTCATTAATGGATTGCAAAATGAGAAGTAGATCAATATTTCCTTATCAAGAGTTTGACTTTGAATCCTAGAGGATTTGAAACGAAAACGGCAGTTTCGTGAAACAGATCTTGTGTTATTGGATGGAACAGAATAGGAAAGGGCTAAATGAACACCTTACGTACTATCCGTTAAAATGGAAACACACATGAAAGCGCAATACAGAATATCATGATGAGACGGCACATCGATAAGCTCTATTTACACTATAAAATCGTTTGGAATGGCTTAAATTGTATACACAACAATCTATAACGGCAAAAGTAACATAAAGAAATGGGAATTTGAAGTGCATTGCGGATGTTTTTCTATCCTCAAAATATTATGATTGGGAGAAGGAAAACAAACAGATCGAAAGTACAATACAGAATATCAGACCAGGCTATGAGAGGGCAGGGCCTATACGTCTCGTCAGTAGATCTAGACTTCTCATAAATCATAATAGCGTAAGTAGTATATAGAAATGGGAATTCAAAGCGACAACTTGTGTTGGTTGGTAGGTTATTGGGGTTTGATGACATAGCAAAATCTAAGGTCATATCAAGGCGATAACACCATTTGACAATTCTGTTGTTTGATGATCAAATCAATGGAATGAACAAATATATGAGACGATAGAGACCATACCCCTACACATTTACCGAAGCAGGTGTTCTTTCATGTGCAAGGTTCCATAGACAGGGCCCTATACATAACAGCCAGTGGCCCTCTAGGGGCGACTCGAGTTGTATAAATCATATTTGTAATAGGCCTCTCATGTATAAAACGCTACATTATATAGGATTTTGTTTTAGATTGGTTTCACAGTTTATGGGACATTGCCCCCGGGACATTGCCCCCGGGACATTGCCACATAGACTAACCCAATTATATCTGTGACAAAGTAGTAATATTGAACGATGGGGGTTGTTGTTTATCTTATACGGGCTGCATTGTGTATTTACTGATCACAGGGTTTGCGTCAGAGGGCCTTATTCCTTAACTTGATATTTTACTGCTTTTGACCTTAATTCAATGCATTATTGGTTTTCTGATTTCAAACAATTAAAATGAAAGAACACAGACCTGGGTATAATGTGCTCGGAGAGGTTTCAGCAAATATTGATTCTGACTGAAAAGGCCATTTAAATGTGCTTCGGGCTTCAGTCTAATTCAAACTGATTACCTTAAAAAGGGTCATGTGTAAAATGAATAGTGCATTGCATTTGTGAGAGCCATGAGTCGAATCCGTTGCTTTACTTAATTCAAAACGAGAAAAATTAATTATATCGGCCATCTGCTGAAATGAGAATTCGACTTGTACAGAACTTGTCATATCAATCATCATTTCAATTCTTCTGGGATTAGTATTGAGAATTTCCATGACATTAATTTAACGAAATGGTTATCACAAATTGACAGAAAACACATCCTGCCTATTACTTGTTAAATAACCTAATACGTGACTGTATATTGTACATGCGGGACCCGCTGCAGGCGTCCCAGGTAATCTAAGTTCTGATCCAGATTTTCCTTGAATAAAGGAGGTATTACACTGGATATGGATACAATATTTCAATGTTGCAGACGCTTCGTACACATAAGAAACAAAACCATCATTTACATGTGTGTAAATCCTCTAAATTTACAAGTTCAAACAGTTAGAAAACTCCATTATCTGAATTGCCTGTTATATTATCATGCACGCCGCACCAATATATTGTAGATCTGTTTGCATAGTTTGATACAGCCTTAATGGTTTGAGAAACAGTGGATCAGTTTGAACATACTAAAGGCAATAATTAAATTTTCAATTTTACTCCAGATTTTAAAAATCGTGCGAACGAATAATCACCTATCATAAACATGTCATATATGAAAGAGGAACTCAGAATTACCTTTCATATGGTATATGACATGTAGGGTTCCCTGTAACATTTCTAACGTAAACTTACACATGAGCGAATTCCTAGTTGTTAAATTCGTCTGGTGGAATGCAGGCTTAAGGTAATCCCCGTGTATAAACCAGGGAGGTGACAATGGACACTGTACAACAAGAGGCCAAATCCCGTACTCACCGTTGTTATATAATCCCCTTGTTCTGGCACGCAGGGTTTTCAGGCTGCCAGAGCCTGCTGCTATTTATAGGATCCGGAGGGAATTGTAGACCAACCTATTGATCCAGTGTTATCTGATTTCTCCAGCCACTGAGCTCACACTGGAGTCGCCCTGTTCTAATCTGAAAATGCTCTAAATCATGCCGCGGAGGATCACAGTTAATGTTTGCGCATGTGGAAATTACAGCGCAATGGTGAAAATTAAAGTAAAAATACCCGAGCCATTGTCTATTGAGTCGACCTCTTCCTTTGGGAATATTGCTTGCTGGGAATATTGCTTGTTAGTGAATCTGTTAATTGTTTAAGTTCTGAAATGCCAGAATGGAGCTTGGTAAAGGAAATGCTCAGATGGAATCTTAACACTATAAAGGGTGCAGGCTGAATTGTACCATATCCACTGCCATTGGACTGGAGGATAAAGCAATATGCTATTTGAGAACAGTCAAATGGAAAAAGGCTTACGCCCCTGCTACCCCTTGTATTCCCGTTAGATAGGGGATCTAGTAGAAAAACGGTTCTTTTGTGGTGCTACAATTGTCTGATGGAGGGGATGAAGGGGCAAGGGGTGACTGTGGGTGGGAGCAGGAGACCTAGATCTACCATCAGTGAGACAGGGGAGGGGGGCTATAACTTTCAGGTTAGATAATGTACAGTAGTTGTGTCCAACATACTGTACAACTAGAGCAGATAGTACCAGGGATACAAGAAGCTCTAAGCCTCATACCCACTAGGCAACTTTGACCTGAGTCGGCTGAATCATCAACACTAAAATCAGTCGACTCTACTAGAATAGTCAGCCATCTTTAGGGCTGACTGATATCAAACATGTATCTTTTAATACATCATAATGACTGGTAATCTGAATTGGCACTAGAATCAACTGATTCTATGAGAAAAATGGGCCAATTCTAGTGCCGATTAGTCAGCCAACTCAGTCAAAATCGCCTTGTGGGTACGGGGCTTTATACATTCACACAGCTCAGATTAACCTTTGGGGATCACTGTACATGTAGTACGGTGCTTTGCCACAGCCTTCTGTGTACATATAAGCGCAGTTTTCTATATTTCAAAGTATTTCTTTTTATTTAAACTATATAAGCTGAAGGATTGACTGTACAACTTAAAGCTTCGGATTTTTATTCATGGCGACCTATTCAATGTTGTATGACAAAAAAGCCTAAATGTCAATTCCACAGTCGTTCACTGCTGGCAGCTTTGTATCAGCATTTGTAAAGTACCCAGCTCTGCCTCAGCTTCTTGTGATTCAGATAAAATTGTATAACTGTGCTAATCATACTGTACGCAAATTATCAATTAGTCACTAATGTTAAATATTAATTGGTGGTCTATATGACAATCTAGTGGGACCGTACTTTTTTGGTAAGTCTGTTAACTGCCCAATTTTCACATAACAGTTATGTTTTTTTAGGTAAAAAAAAGAAGATGTTTTAGTGAAGTTGAGACTTTACTATTAAAGAATGTTATAATAAAGATATCATAACATGAAAAAAGTTACAAGAATGTCACAGTAACATCATAGTGCGATGACACAATGTAGGGTTCTCAAGACTTTTTTTGGTCCTATAAAAATAATGTACCAAGAACCAAAGTAGAACTAAACAAAATGTTATAATAACGTTATGATAACGTCATATTCTTGATTTACCAGCGTTTGCAAAGCATAGGTCACAGGTGCATATACATGGAGAATACACCTTGTCTAAACTGGGCAGACCCAGGGGCACTGTACTGCTGTGACATTACACTGTGATATTATTACAATGTTCTAGTTAAGTTCTTCCACCCAAACAGAATGTTCTTATAACGTTCTGTTTTGGTTTTGTCCTAATGTCACCAAAAATAAGTATTATGATAACATTCTGATTAATTTTGGTGAGGTTTCAGCCTCACCATCAATAACATAATAATTATTGTTACATGCCATCTTAGTAAGTAATAAACTGACTAAAAAAAAGTATGGTTGCAGAACGTTTCTGTTACGTCGCAAGCTGGCTGGGATACCCCTTGTCTAAACTGGGCAGACCCAGGGGTACTGATATACTGGGTGGCCACAGGTGGGAAGAGCTCCATATCGACCTTAATAGAGGCCAACCCAGACGAGACCAGACAGCCTGGGCCACAGAATCTCTGAGTAAAGATACATTATTGTCATTACTCATGCAAGCCATGTTCAGGAAAACCATTGGCTTCTTGAGAAAGAGTGTACTACGTATTAAATGATTTCTTGAAAATAACATCAAAATGAAGCCCATTTCAAATTGTATGTTTAGCTACATCTAGCAAACGCTCTCTGTTTATACTAGTTTTTGTATTCTTCATAAACGTGGGGAGTACAATTTGGATATAGCAGACCCACCCTGGGTACAAAAGGCATGGACCCATACATTCAGTGGTTGGCCACTATGCTTTGGACCCACTATACAGTATGCAAGCCTGTAGACCTAATCCCCATACCCAGTAGGACATTTTGGACCTCAGTGATTGTATTTTCCTCTGATCGCCCATCAGTATGGTGTGATGAAATGTGCATGCTTGATCTGAATCACCGGGAAAATATCTGGACAATAACTGAACCCTAGCATGCTATCATAGGGGGCATTGATTTCTCGCGAGATCCGCCGAATTGGCCTGGTTAAAAATTGTCAAGAGCTGTAATCTTTCAGGACCACTAAATCTAGCTCAGATAAAGTGAGTAACGCATGTTTGTAAATTGTATGCCATACCGACAGCAAGGGTAATTTTCATGGCAAAAAAACAAGTTAGGACACACGTTTTGGCTTGGTCAATCTTTGGTCATTGTATCTAATGAGATGAGGGTGATAGGGAAGGCAAACAGGGGATCAAAACCGGGAAATGATTTTTGCTGTATCTCATCCCTTAGTGAACCCAGACATCAACCGATAGTCAAACTCAAAGAACCACTTGGTCAGTGCTGGGTCCCCCCTATCGTTGCCTTTTTATGATCAGCAGGGGCTACTGGCGACCTATATTTGCCATGTTGATCTACTCCATTCAAAGTAATATATGAATATACACTGATATATTCATATATATATATATATATATATATATATATATATATATATACGCGAGCATGGAACCCATTGTGGGTGGTCAGCCCACATTGAGTCACTGGCCACTGAACTCTGGCCCCCCAAGCAGCAGGCTGACTCTGATAGCGATCCCCCACCACTGATAAACTCGCCACAAGACCGATTACACCCAGGGGAAACTGACTAATCTCTCCAGCCTAGACCAAGTGCCACCCGAACAAGGCAACAGCAAGGAAACAAAAACTACCAGAAATAAAAAAAACTGCCCCCCCCAAAAAAAAATGAAAAAAAATGATATAGAAAAAAGTAAAAAAAAAAAAAAAAAAAAAAGAAGTTCCGACTAATAAAAAGGCGTGGCGGAGTGGCAGTGGGGGTGGTTGGGAAATCGATACTGGCCTCCGGGTGATTATGTATACCTCGTGTGGGGGATGTGGGGTGTCTGGTCTTCTACCCGTGTTGTGGCTCTGTCCTACACGTTTACAGGGGCTGGGCTATGTACAGGCCGCTGTCGCCGTACCGCAACAGGTAGACAGCTAGTTCAGTGTAGAATGGCGAGCTTGCGTGACTTTTTATTTGCAGGAGATATACTCCCAGGACTAATTGAACGTTCCTTGCAATACTTATATAAGTGGCTAGGTGTTATTTGATGTCTGTCTTAACATTTAACCCATGTCATTATTCTTTTATAAGCTGCCTTACATTGATAGAGAAAATTTACTTCAACCACATCCAAGAAGCATGAGCATCTGTGAGTACGAGATGAATCCTGGTATATCAACTCAAACATGCCACTATAGCATGAAGGCAAAACACCTGCACCTAGTCTTTCCCTACATCAGAGCTAACTTGTTGTATATAAAACTCTATTATGAATATCTGACGCAAAAAGAGTTGAATATCAGTTATCTAAAAACACTTAAATTAGTCTGCAATGCCGTAGGTACTTTCGATCAGTATAACACTATTAAAATCTATACAAGGAGTGTTACTTCATGACCCAAAAAAATTGATTTAAAACTCAAAACACACATACCACGACACAAACAGGTGTCTCGAAAAACAAGCCTTGACTTTGTACCCAGTGCCTCTGGTTGACTCATACAACGTTGTCTGTCTCCTTATATTGCCTGATGTATCATGAAAGCCTACGTGATTTAGGCGTGGCAACTAGTCATAATGTCTGTCCTGGAGCAGAGCTTCCATGAGAGGCGAAATAGTTTTAGGAATTTGTCAATAAGTATGAATAGAACTATGTGAAAACGTCAAAATATCAAAATGTTGATAAGTCTTTTTATAAAAACACTATTTATAAATATAGACCCAGTGCCAGTCCCTTGGCCACTCCAATCAAACGCTAAGAATAGAAAGTGAATTGCGGACTTCCAGCCCGTAGGTGTCACAATTAGGGAAATGTGGATACTTTTGAATAGCTGTTGACCTAATCTATAAAATACCAGAAAATATTAATTAAGTTATAAGAAATAGCTGAGAAAACTGATGTTTTCTTCCACCTCCAATGCTGAAGCATAGGGTGGATGTCAGGGTTAGGTCCACAGCAAAAGGGAACTGGGAAACATTCTCTAAGTGTTTTTTATATCATATATCGTTTTAGTTCAATTTCAACGCATATATCACTGTTACCAATAATTATACACAATTCAGCAGTTTCAAAACGTCATTAACCACATAGCAGCTCGCGTCCATGTCCACATGATAAAGCTCAAGTCCTCGTAAAAATTGCTCAACAAAAATTAAATCCGCGATTTAACCCTTTACACCCTACAGAATTCGTACATTATATACACCCATTTCCCAAGGAATTTCCAAAAATCTCAAAGAAATTTCCAATACTTCATTTGATTTACTGATTATAAAGATAAGATATAGAAATGTGGTTTTAAGTAGTAAATTGGCCATTTCGTGAGATTTAATTTGATATAATGATCATAATTCTAGGTAAATTACTTTCCAAACTGTTCTACTTTACAATAACGTCAGAAATACGTGCGGCTAGTGCCGGATTAGGGAAACTACCCACGGGCGGCTATGGCCAGATTAGGGTCTAAAGGGTTAAAGACCTAGCTATATCTGGCAGAGATTCGTGATCCCTAATGTCTTTAGCATATACTCTGTGGTTTTCAGCATATTCAAGATAAAAGTATGACTGCTAGAGTACATTTTGTAAGGGATGTTTTCCTATTGTAAGAGAATAGCAGAATACGAGGGGTAACCTGCTGTGTATCACCCTGATATAGCCCATTTGTTCGAGCGGGAAAGGCGCTACGGCCGTGGGCGTGGGCGATAATGCGGGAGTTGCGTAATGGATGTTTACCTGGCTTTGCAGTGGATGGGAGTGTGTGTGACCTACTTTTGTACCGGCTGTATTTTTGTCCGCCATCATTTAGCCTTCTTTTGTCTTGCAGATGCTGAAGTAATTTGTGAGGTAGATGATTTTAAACTTGGATTTATAGCTCAGAACATGTTTCACGATCTTCAAGTAGGACATGCAGTCCGTAGTTCAAGTGATAACCATAGGGGCGCTGGGGGGCGTCCCCGGCCACATTCATCTACAATACTACATATGGTAGAGACAAAAATTAAATGACGGAAAAATATGGAAGAAATCATAAAAAATCCGAATGAACTATTCTTCCCTGATATATTTGGCGTCCTATGATCATAGTTATTTGTCCCCATCTTTTGTCAATTCTGAGAAAAATGGGCGGACAGCTTGAAAAAACACAAATATTTGAAAATTTCGCTAGTTCCTGGTGTAAAGGGCTTTGAGTCTATGACTTTCCTTCATGTTTGCTGGTAACCAGCGCAAAAAAGTCTATATTCCAGAATTTCGGCGAAATGTCATTTCGCCTCAAAAAAAGCAGTGTTATCGCTTGTTTAGGCGCAAATATGTCTCTCCTCTCCCGTACTGCTTGAGAAAGTTATACAAATAAAGCAGCTTGTCATCTACTGAAGAATGTTTCTATCTACTGGTATGTTCATTGTGTCCCCAAGATTTGTACACTAAGATGGCACACACACAGGGGGTCTAGATGGGGGGGGGGGTCCCCATGTCGCATGTCGATTTTAAGAAACGGCCATGCTACCTGTCATTATAATATAATTCTCAAATCCTCTGTCCATGTCATTATGCTCCATGTCCCTTGTCGATTTTAAGAAATGGCGCAGTGTCCAATTTAAGAATAGCCTCTCTCGTATGTCACTAGGCTGAAAAAGGGCCGTGCCGCAGTGTCGATTTTAGGGGCCCATTACAGACACACACACACACACACACACACACACACACACACACACACACAGAGGCACACACACACACACACACACACACACACACACACACACACACACACACACACACACACACAGAGGCACACACACACACAGAGGCACACACACAAACACACACACACACACACACACACACACACACACAGAGGCACACACACACACACACACACACACACACACGTACACACATACATGTTTGTGTCTATACGTTAAGTGCCCTCCCCACCTACAGCACACAGAGGGTGACCTAATCCTTCCCGTGTACCCACCCTGAGTACAGAGTCTGGCTGAATCTGCCTCTTGTCGGCTGAACGTGTTTCTCCCATTTACATTAAAGGCACGACCCTGTCCGACTGGGGCGACTCAGGTCACTGCAGTCCCCCCCATTCCTTAAGGTGGTATTACACTACATGACTAGAGCTCTCCCTCCTTTAGGTGGTATTACACTACACGACCTGAGCTATGATATGACGATGTCGCAGAGAAGTCACAGAAATTAGAGGTAAAATTATTTGTGACCAAATATGTGAGATGCTCCAAATTAACAATTTTCAATAGTTATACCTCTCCTAGGCCTGTATCCCATCGTTTGTGAGTCAATTTTTAATATTTAGTAGAAGGACTTTTTGTCTGGGCCACTGGGTACCAGCAGTAGGTTATCAGTGTAGCACGCCAGGAATTTTCCCTGTAGCTGGTGCCCGGCGTGTACAACAATAGCTTGTGGCTGGTACCCAGTGGCCTAGAAAAGTCGTTCTTTTCCTGATTATATCACTCCTGTATCCTAATTGTCTGTAATTACTGTGATTTGCTCCAAATTTTCAATTGTTAATAATCATATCACTCCTGTATCCTATTTGTCTGTGATATAATTGTACCAGCTGTTATTGCAGCCCAATTCGTGGAGTGTAATATATATAATGCCTTCGATACCATCCTGCTACCATTCTCAGCCGGAGGCTCGCTCTTGTGGTGGGAATGTGAAGATAAAACCTAAATTTGGTATTCTACTGAAGATGCTCATTCTGACAGTCGATGTTTATCCCATTGAGCATTTATTCATACCGCCAACTTAACTGGTGTGTTGAGAATTACTAATGAAAATATTGGTTGCAAGGAGATATGATACCTTATAAATCTAGGTATCGTTGACAAATCAGCAAATCAGTTTATTATTGAGGATATGAACAGTTATTGCTTAACTTAACTCGTAACAAAGCAACCAGAAAAGAAATTAATTAAAAAAGGATGGTATGAATAAAAACGTTTGGGTCCCCTGGGGCACCCAAAGTAATTTGCTAGTGTATGGTATGAATAAGTAGGCGACCCCGCCAAGCATACAACATTATTATAAAATTGCAGTGACTTCCTGTTTCAATCTGTTTTGTTACTGTCAATGATGTTGCTGCAACACACTGCTCTGACATTGCGCTGTGATATTACTGCAATATTCTGATGATGTCCTTCAACCACAACTGAAAAAATATGTTATGTTAAAATTTTGATTTGGTGGCATCCCAGCCAAGCAGCGACGTAACAGAAACATTCTGCAACTATACTTTTTTAGTCAGTCTGGTACTTACTAAGATGGCACGTAACAAGTACGTTATTTATGGTTAGGTCGAAACCTCACCAAAACAGAATGTTATTAAACATTATTTTTGGGTGAGGTTAGGACGAAACCAAAACAGAATGTTATAAGAACATTCTGTTTAGGTTGAATAGCGTAACCAGAATGTTATAATAATGTTGCAATGCAACATCGCAGCAATACGTTGCAGCAACGTTATTGGGAGCCATCAAAATAACGTAACAAGAACCAATACAGAACCTAACAGAACATTGCTGCAACTTTATAATAACGTCATATGCTTGCCTGGGATTGTGTCTCAACCTCACCATCAAATAACATACTGTTATTTAGCTATCTATATAGTTATTCATTTAACTTACTGCTAGTCGGCAACAGACTGCCCATAGCTAGGACCCCTTGCAGTTGACCCACACTTGGCTTAGATGTGGCCTTGCTCTACATTCCCAGTCCTCTCGCTTATTACACTTTCAGGTCAGACCAAGTGTCTAAAAGGACAAAACCTGACTCAAGACAAGGTTTCCCAGGCACCCTTTGAGGTCCAGTGTTAAAACATAGATAGGAAAAAGGAAAAGACCAGTTGGTAAAATGTCTCGGTAAAAAGCTGAGTTGATGGGATTTGAATAAAATGAAGGTCCAGATCTATCTGTAGACAACAAGGTAAACAACAAACGCTGTTGGCCCAGTTTATTATTCCAGCAGGATTTACTGTACATACAAGTACAGAATGTTAGTTTGCAGCAATTGTCTGAAATCTATTACCGTTGAACTTGTTATTAATACATACTAATAATTATGTGGATTGCTGTACACTGCAGTGCACGCAAAAGCTCTGATTACAATAGGCGGCACATGTTGAATTCCGTCCCCAAAGTAACAATGCATTCAAAGTCATGTTTATGCTTTATAATATATAGAATGTTATTCCATATATAAACCATACTGTAGAGCTGTTAACGTTGTAATTATCCTTGTATAGAACCTTCAGAAACGTCCTATGGAAATTTCTATGTTCAGGAGACAATGAACCCATCAAAGAATTCTTGTTAAAACAAATCATCAAATCAGAAAAAGCCTCCAGAATAACGAGATGACTTACGCCCTGCGGCCCAGAGGCAAGCTGGGCCAAATACCAGCTACAAAAAAACCCGCCGTCTCTCCATAAGTCGCTTCTTCCGTTGTAGGATATCCTAGCAACGGAAATGGCAACTGTTTTTGTCTGCACAGGCGCCTGGGGCCAGACGTCCCCCTACCGGCGACGGCGAGAGTTAATTAGCTTCTATTGAGTGAGGGCTGTGCTCCTAAGTCGACCACAAAAGAATCTTTCTGCTATTGTATCATTGCCATTCATGACGCAAACCAAGGAAAAACGAGGAACTGCAAGGAAAAAAGGCGGGGATCCGGAAAGAATGGGACAAATTAATGAAACAAAGAAGCCATTGATACCATCGGCGCAGGCCTTTGGCTCATCAGTATATCAGCCCGGCGCAGCCCCCGGCCAATTTGGCCACGTGGCTGGAGTGGGCGATATATGGGGTTTTTAGTGATGTCCCCAGGGTTTAATCCACCAAGAACGTTTCTTAAATAGATGGCTCCAACTAATGAGCCTGGGATTTAGTCATATGGACTGATCGCTATCTGTAAGGGGGGAGTAATAGAGAAGATAGGCCCATCTCATTTTGACCGGTAAAAGAGCCAGTAAAGTAATGGTAGGCAATTCATATATATCTACCAAGGGAATCCCATACCCGTACTGAAACTCATATTATCTTAAATACAGTTTTATTACATCAGAAAGGGCCAAAGAATACCTACAGAAGCAGATGGGTGAATAAAGTAACTAGGTCTTTCAGTACTGTGTGTTCTTTTCCGCTATCTTAATGAAATGTTTACATTAGAGCCGTATATTTGTATGAATATTAAATCTTGAAAATGTCATACTCATCGGATGCTTCTAAATCACCATTCCCGATTTCCCAATTGGCAACATGATTCTAAAGGTTTGATTAGAATCATGAGCATGAAATAAGAAGCTAATACAGATGGGCGTATGTATATGCTCTGTAGAAACATACAAGTAATAGAAATGAAAGAGCCAAAGTACAAATATATAAAGTAAACTTCGGACACCTGACTATAACCTTGAACGCCTGCCTCCCAAACACACACACCATTGGCAATAAACAAGCTGGCCTATGTATCCATAGTAACGTGAGTATGTCTGTGACACTTGGCTTGGGTTTTACTCGTTTTGCTAGGCTAAAACCAATGTTGGCAGGCCCTGAGTATGACTGGTGGGGTAGGACGGGGTAGGCCGTGCCAGCCCCCTTTATAGTATAGTAGTACCCTACGTGGTGTACGTTTGGTGGCCATCACTGCCTTCAAAAGGCGCGGGGAGCCTGCCAGCCCGGAGTGGGTACGGGTGGAAGGGGGTACGGGGTGGTCAACACAGGGCATTGAGTTGAAGCGTTGGGGGGAGAGGGAGGGGGTGCCATTGCCTTAGGGGTAGGTCTGTAGTTTGATATTTAGTTACTGGTATATTAACAGCAGGCTAGTTTGATATTAAGTTACTTGTAGATTTACAGCAGGCTAGTTTAATATTAAGTTACTGGTATATTTGCAGTAAGCTAGTTTACCTTTGTCACATTGAGATACGCGGTGTTCAGGGGCGGATCCAGGGTGGGGGTTCCAGGGGGTCCTAACCCCCTCTAGTCCGTTCTGACCCAGATAACTTCTAACCAATGACTTTGGAAAACAGTGGGTCTGACTGGACAGACTAGAACCCCTCCCCCTTTTTGGTAGAGAAAACACAACGAAAACACATTGTGCATGCGCGTGCGAATGCGTGACATTTTAGCAGCGCCTAGATGCAGAACCCCTTCTTTTTAAAATCCACGTTTATGGGTGAATGGGTGTGCGGGGTGCCTCACACATTGACTTGGAGATTCAGAGTATCTTACATATATACATGTGTATGAAAAAGAACTCTATCTGCAATATATGTGTGACTTCTCTGCAACATAGTCATGTTGCAGCTCAAGTCGTGTAGTGTAATACCGCCTTTAGTTTAGGGGGACAGAGGGGGTGCCATTGCCCTAGGGATAGATTTGCAGCAGGATGGTTTGATACTTAGTGACTTTAATTGCTTCAATAACAAGGATGTGCGAACGCGTGTATGTTTGGCGAAACAACCAAACCATCTATAAATTCCGATTTCCATATACTACTAACCGTGTGTAATAGAATCAATACAGGTGACAATGTCGCGTGTATTGTAAAATGAATCTGGGTGATGTTGCAGAGTCAATTCACTATATTGTCGCCTAATTATTGGATAGAATCGAGGCAATATCACACATATGATAATATTGGGGGCGGAGACGTTCAATGTTTACAATAAAGGCGGGTCCCCACGTGGCGACTAAACCACGTCGATTAGTGCATTTTACCGGTGACCAAGGAAGAAATATTGGTCGCTGGGCGACTAAGTAGTCGCTGGACGACTAAAAAACTAATCTCCACGTTGGGACGCTCGTGATATAAATCTGTGGACAACTAGAGGACACTTTACTAAGTCGCCCGGCGATTAACAAGCAGCTCATGGCTATGGCGAAATATTAAACATGTCGAATATTTCGCCCAGAAACCACGGCGACTAGAGGTTTAGTCGCCAGACATCACGGCGCCCTTGAATGCTAATGCCGCGTCCCCACTTGGGCGACCAACGACTGCGACCAGTGGATTAGTGGATATTAGTAGCTTTCACCGGCGACTAAGGAGAAAAAATAAGTCGCCGGGCGACTAAAAAGTTAATATCCAGGTTGGGACGCTCTTGTAGTTAGATTTTCGGCGGTTTGGTCGCCCGACGACTAATTCCTGGTCCCCACTTGAGCGATTAAATATTCTAGGTGGCCGAGCGACGAAGCTAGTTAGTAGCCCAGCGACCAAGTCCACACAGGCGCCGTGGTGTCTGGCGACCAAACCACTAGTCGCCGTGGGTTTAAGGCAAAATATTTGACATGTTTAATATTTTTCTATGCCAACAGACGACTTGTTAATCGCCGGGCGACGTACTAAAAATTCGTGGGGACCAGGCTTAAAGTATGTATGTGACAATACTCAATTCCCATTTCTACATACTACTTACATCATCATAAATGTTCGCGTATACGGTTAAGTTAATTAATGTAAAACTATCATTTACATAGAGGAGTTTCTTCACACGTGTAGGCAGTGCCAAGGATGTGACGTCGCAGAACGTTGGCTCGAGTCCCCAGATAATAGATGTGTCTATTCAAACGACTGGGTAAGTTCCCTCGCCGACTATGGCTTCGACTGCTTTCAATATTGTTTTTAAAAAAATACTTACTCAATTTCAATTTCAATTTGCTCCATGGAATAATGAAATGAGACCATATCTGAGTATTGCGCCATCTTAACGCTTCTTTCTCCCTTGGAAGATGTATACCCCGAGATTTGAAATCAAATTAATTAGGGACATGGCGTCCATGATAAGACGCTAGTGGGCAATCCCTCATTATCGCTATCTTGGCCTGGAGGTAATTTCAAGAAGGAGGGGAGGGGGGTACTTGGTCCGGAAATGGGTACCAATTGCGGTCGGAACCTCCATGGGCTGTAGCTGTGAACCAGCAATTTGGCTTAAAAAAAGAGAGAGGGAGAGAGGGGGGAGGGAGTTGCCAACTCAACCAACCACCTTTTAGTAGAGCTGTCAATGATTATATTTGATACTAGATTATAAGTGAACTGCAGGTGATTAAATTCATTCATAATGACTATCAAACAGATCATCATATTCTGAAATCCGATTTTGATAAAGATAGATTATTTTCCATTTAATGTTCCTTAGCAGGGGCTGCCCATGTGCTCTGCTGAACAAAGGGGAGATGGCTGTCAATATATGGTAGTTTTTGTGGTGGTTGTAAAATCCCCCAAAACGGGGGCTGTAGTTTTGCAGTTGGTACCTACCTTCATACACTGAGTGCCCCCCCCCCCACTCCGGGGGCGGTAATTTAAAGATGTCTTTGGTCATAATCATAATAAGCATCTGTAAACCGGTTTCCAATGTAGGGCAATGACATTAACCCTTTCCACCCACAGGATTCTCTGAGGCATATAGATGACAACTGCCTTGAGGCATCCCTGATATAAACAGGTTGGGGAAACGGCACTTTTCTCAATGCGTTACCTGATTCTAATACACAAGAGAAGACAGCATCAGGGGTGGCTTAGAATAGCAATACGGCCTTGTATTTGATAAGCATGTTAATGAGAAGTTATTAATAAAGGTTTTGTGAATTTCATGCAGTCACCCAATGCTATAAAAGCATGATAAGATTGATTATTAATAACTTGAGCTTGTTTCTACCACAGGGATAAGCTTTTAATGGTTCGCAAGAGAATTCCCATTATATAGAGTCACACACAGTGTCCTAATTGTTGACCGGGGGTCGCGTATCACTCTCCAAACACAAGTCAAGATAGCTTGTTTACTCAGTTAATTATAGTAAACATCTGTATGGAGAGTGTACAGAAGCAGTAAAGCACCCTATTACTATTCCAAGTCGGGTTTCTCTATCAATGCGTTAGCAGTTTCTCTACCTTTCCCCAACCTGATAAACACGCAAGATGCGTTGAGGCATCTTTTCACTAAACTAAATAACTGTGAATTTCAAGCTAAAATTCAGCTTTGATTTCACAATCAAGAAAACTGCCCCTCTACTATTTTAAAAGACACAAAAGACGCCAAATATGGCATGGTTCTCCTTTAACGACTAATGATAAGCTACATATGAAATGAAATAATCTTTATAAAAGGTTTATTATTAAATATGCCATATTATGCATGATTACAAGTCATGAAAGCTACAATTACTTGAAAATTATATATTCAAAATTCAGGTGGTGTAGGGAAAGGGTTAATCATATTATTAAGTAGTTCACGATTTGCCGGCGGGACAGGCCGTTTTAAACGCCTACGTCAGCCCCCTTTCCTAGTCAGACCCTCTGTTTCCCAAAGTGAGTCTGTACTCCAGCAACCATTTTAGATGGGACTTCCCCCCTGAATCCCAGCATGCTTTGCAACTGCTCCTTTAATGCAGGTATGATCAAAAACAAGCCAGCAGCCCAACAACCATCAAAGGGGTCACCCATCTTATTCATATAGGGCAAATGAATTCTTAACAGATTCATATATAGAGGGAAAATAAATTCTTAACAGATTTAAAATAGCCAATAAAAGCCGTGGAATATTGTGAGTGTACGGACCCATTATGCATTAGCTAATCTGGGTCAAAACGGACTACCCCCGTCCCAGCCCTCAGGCCTATCCCTCACTTCCCCCAATGAGGGAGTGGCTATACGTTCGACAGTCGCGCACACGGACATAGCATATATATAATTTCTTACATACGCGGACACAAAGTCCGCGCATACAGATCTGCATACATATGCGGAGATAAGGTAAATTGGTGTGTGTTGTATTTTTGATATCTTATATATGCAGAAATTAGATAAAATAAGAAATAAAAATGAAAATGGGGGTTCGAGGGCTCTGCCCCCGATTTATAAATAACATGATGACGAAAAAATAAAGGTACGTCCGCGTGCATTATTATACTTGTTTACCCAGTCACAACGTCCGCGTATGTAAGCAGATTTTGTTTTCGCGGATTTCACATCTGCATGTACAAGGAATTCTATATATGCGACCATCTGGCAAATGTCCGCGCGTATAATTCCAGCCCCCCAATGAGCTCTCCCGGAGTATTTACCTCTACAAGTGGCGGCTCCAATCAGTCAATTAAAGCGGCATAATTACACCCCGGTAAAACTGCTCAGGTCGATGGAGTTAATCTGCCTTCATGTCTAATCAGGGTGTGTGTGGAGATTATCCCTCTGTGAGTCGGGGGTGCTTAGAGTAAGCCCAGGGATGTTTTACTGGTAGGAGCAACCACTTTGTACAATGTCCTGTAAACAGGGATGGCAGTGGCGGATCCAACAATTTGAAAAGGGGTGGGGCGCACTATTGGAAAAAAATTTCCTTTACTACTTTTTGGCCGAATTTTACATTAAAAAAGTCTAAAATGTTTCCAAAAAAGGTGGGGACGCCCCCCCCCCCCCCCGCGCCCCCCTCTAAATCCACCACAGAATGGGAGTGACTCAATAGAGAATTAACATTATTGAAATAGAAGGGAGCCATAGAAATTGACTGTTAATTATTGGTTGGTTGGTTATTGGTGTTTAATGCCGTATCAAAATCCATGGTTATATCATGGCAAGAACAAGGGTTTTGACAATTCTGCCTATTTGATGATTGTGTCTATGAAATAATCAAATCTATGAGGAGGTAGAGACCATACTCTGTCGTTGGCAGAGGGGTACAGCAGTCAGTTCAGCACAGCCCAGGATCGAACCCAGCCCACCCACACAACAGGTGGTTGCTCTAACCACTTCACCACCCCGCACGCCTCTGTTGATTATTGTGAAGCAAATTATGGTCTATGTCTATAAAAAGAATACGTTATTGACATGATGGTCCATGTCTATAAAGGATACCTATGAAAGAATATATGATTGAAAGATACTTATAAAAAAATACACTATCGAAATGCAAGTGAGTCATACAGTTTGGCTATCAATTATTGTTACGATTACAACTTATAGTTCCTTAAATAGACACTAAACACAACCATATTGCTGATAGAATCAAAATGATGGTCCATAGAATGTCTATGAAGGGTGCCAACCCACAGCATGTACATTTTCATAACGTAGTGCCCCTATCATTACGCAAGTTCGTTGACAAATTTTATAAGAAATCTACTACTTATACAGCCATACACAGGTCCTGTTAGCACGGGCTTTCTGCAGTTAACACAGATGCTCTACTGTTGACACCAGCCCCTTCACCTAAAGCAGACCCTTCCCAGGCAAGCAGCAAAGTAACAAGCACGTTCTGCAACCATACTTTCATAGTTAGTCTGTAACCTGCCCAATTTTACATAACAGTTATGTTATCTTGGGTAAAGTTGAGACTTACTAAAAAAAGAATGTTATAATAACATTTTTAGCGAAGTTGAGACTTTACTGTTAAAGAATGTTATAATAACAATGTTAATAGGTAGGAACATTATATAGATATATATAACATTATTATAATGTGAAAGAACGTTACAAGAATGTCACAATAATGCTACAGTGTGACGTTGCAATGTTAGGTTCTAAAGACTTTTTTGGGTGCCATCACAATACCGTAACGTAACCAAAGCAGAACTAAGCACCAAAGGAAATATGTGATAACTAGGGGCGGTGATACGTCTAAGGGAAGCATGACAAAGTTTTTTTTAATGATGTACTTGAATGATATCAGATGTCTTCTTGCACTCAAATAGACTTTTCAGTATTGGACAAACATCCGACCACTTAAAAGCGCCATTATATATTCTCTTAAACGTGTAATTATTCTTTTAAACAAATTTTACAAACGGGCCAACACTTATTAGGAAGGATTAATCTTTTGGCGAAAATAATCTCCATGAATGTTTGATGCAATCTCGTTGACACAGGAAGCCCTTGGCAGCACAAAATGTCCACAAAACGCGTGGTTCAATAAAGGCGAGTGGGCGAGTGGTGTAATGTGTTGGCATGTTTTAGGGGGTGGGGGAGGAAGGGGAATCCCTGGGGTGTTGGGAGGGGACACTCAGTCTAGAAAGGTGAACAACTGTAGTCCTCTGCAGCTATTGAGGGGCTGCATGTGGTTGTAAAGAGGAAAATTGCACCCCTTTCATAGTATACGTTAAATGTACTTCAAAGCCGTTCAATGCGCTTCCCAAGCCGTACCTGAACACAACATCAAGCATGCAACACAGGCTTCACCCCTTCCACCCCATAAGGCCATATTTGGCCACCACATGACTGTTACCCATAAATTGGAACCTAATGTTATGTTTTTTTTCTAATTGCAAAATAAGTATTTATCTTACAGTCAAAAGGTAAATATCAAAATATTCCTGATGTTCCAAGGAATCTTCAGTTTTTTATATTATCCGCCAAAGGTAATTAGTCCTTTTAGAACATATATTTAAGTACATGACATCATGCCCAATTTAGGGCAAATATTGCAAAACCTCAAAATCACCCTCTCAATTACAATAATTAAGGAATTATTTGGAAAAAACATATTTCTTATGTAATTTTGTGTGAAAACTTGACTTATATGAAAATTTGCAGAGAATTCAATGGTGTTTACAGAAATAACCAAATTTTCATGAATGAGGCATTATGGGAAATTTGCGATGGAACGTTTTTTCCAGGAAATTCTACATTTAAGAAAGGTTGTTAAGTTACCATAGTTATGGGGAAAAAAATATTAAGGGTCAATGGAACATTTGTCATGGATAATGTAGAAAATATCTTTGTTTGCCTAATACTTCAAACAGGTAGAAAAACTACCTTCTGAATCAAAAGTTATTACATTTCTACCATTTTGTATAATTAGATATCCCTTTCTTTTCCTTACTAAATATGGTAAAGTTCAAGCTGCCGTAACATGGAAAGTAATATGATAATCAGGACTGGGGTGTTTCTATTATACGAGAGGTAAGGCACTTCAAACAACCATATCTTAGCTTCTAAAAAGAATATTTTAAAAAGGTTTGCAGCATTTTGAAAGCTTACTTTCTCTTGTCTACAGATATTTTCTACCTAATATTCCCAGGAATAGAGGGTTGAAGGGGTTAAAGTCCTGTTTATACTCTTGTCACAGAAGCTACCTTGTACAACTGTCTCAAAATGACTACATTTTTATCATATGTTCCACATATGTACCGGCGTTTTAGAAAACGGTTTGGATTTTAACTCCCAAATTGTATTGCTATATATAGTCCTATTATACGAATCCCTAGTCTTAAAATATGGATCCCTAGTGCTCGCATACAACTCCCTTATGTTAGGGTATATGTATTCCTAGTGTTAGTATATGTATCTGGCACTATAAGCACATTTTAAGGATAGTATGTAGGCTAGCCTCAAAATGCACCCAATGTATTCAGGGCTAGTCTGTAAAGGGTAGGACAATGGACACAATAAGTGGTGTGCACATACATATGTAAGTGCACTTTAATGTGCTTTGAAGTGGTCTATCTTTGGTACTCTGAAGGGGGTGCCCCCTCTGTCTGGTCCCCCTCGGGCGGGGACCACCCCACAAGACGGATGGCACACTCCATAACACTAGGCCAAAAGGTGGTGCCATAATCTGGTAAACAAATACCCCTGGCCCTGAAGACCACGTGGTCACAGTGACAAAAGGTCTCACCCTGCCTCTTTCCCCCCAGCCCCGAGGGCCTATCTCTAAAAAGGGCCCCTCTCATCCTCCTCCATCCTTGTAGAAAGCCCTCTTCAACACCAACTGGTCAGGGCGCTCCCAAGCCATGCTTCAAGATGTGGATTGTGTGGTTCTTATTTTGTTATAGGATCTCAAGAATCTCTTCTATCTGGTGTTCAGTTTTGTGCTTCTCAATGATTGTGTGAAGAGTATCCTGAAGTGAAATGAACTGCATTGCTAATAGATCTATATGGGTCATTAGTGTTAGTACACGAATCACCTATGGTAGTTTTCTGATCCCTAGTGTTAGTTATGGACCCTTTGTGTTTGGGTATATGCATCCCTAGTGTTAGTACACATATCTGGCACTATAAGCACATTTTAAGGATAGTATGTAGGCTAGCCTCAAAATGCACCCAATATATTCTGGGCTAGTCTGTAAGGGGTAGGACAATGGACACAAGAGGTGGCATGCACATATATGTAAGTGCACTTTAATGTGCTTTGAAATGGTCTATCTTTGGTACTCTGAAGGGGCGCCCCCCCCCCCCCCCCCCCTGCCTGGTCCCCACCCACAAGATGGATGGCACACTCCATAACACTAGGCCAATAGGTGGCGCCATAATCTGGTAAACAAATACCCCCAGCCCTGAAGAGCGCGTGGTCACAGTGACAAAAGGTTTCACCCCGCCTCTTTCCCCGCAGCCCTCAGGGCCAATCTCTAAAAAAGGCCCCTCTCATCCTCCTCCATCCTCGTAGAAAGCCCTCTTCACCACCTACTAGGCAGGTCACTCCCTTACAACATGCCAAGATGTGGATTATGTGGTTCTTATTTTGTGACTGGTTCTCTGATCTCTTATGTATGTTTGATTTCCAGTATAGAGCTGTTACATGAATTATAATAATTTATTTACTGATATGCTGCTAAGAAAGTCCAGCAGAAAGTCCTCATAAATTAGATGCAATCCGAGCCAAGGATGCAGTGTTATTATAAAGTTGCAGCAACGTTTTGTCTGGTTTTGTCTGGTATTGGTTCTTACATTCTTTTGATGACTCCCAATTACGTCACTGCAGCCTACTGCTGTGATGGTGCACTGTGATTTTATTACAATGTTCTGGTTACGTACTTCAAACCAAACAGAATGTTTTTATAATGTTCTGTTATGGTTTGGACTTAACAACCAAAAAAACCCATTATGGTAACATTCTGATTCAGTTCACCATCAACAACGTAACTATTACGTGTCATCTTATAAAGTAACAGACTGACCCAAAAAATATGGTTGCAGAATTGTTCTGTTATGTCGCAACTTGGCTGGGATGGCTTCCCAGCAGTGAAGCTGGAGTGGGGGTGGGGGAGGAAGGGAAGTCTGGAACCCCCTCTGATTTTCTGAATTACAAATATTACAGTAGGCTATAGAAAATCTGGGACATATTTCGAATGGAAAAATCTCTTGGAACCCCCTTTCATATAAGGGCTGGCTAGGCTTATGCTCCCAGTCAGTCTATCTAAGTAGATCTAATGCCTATAGATAAAAGTGATTTACATGAGAATCTAAAGCCAGCTAGGAGATTTGAAACAGACAGTGTACCGCAATCGGGAGTTCAGTTTAGCTGTCGGGGGTCAAGCGCGATCTACCAGCCAATTCGGACTGTTCCCTTGTACCACGTGACACAATATGGCTGCGCCAAGTGCGAATCTCCCAATTGTGGTATACTAGACACATAATATAAGCAGAACCTTATCCAGCAGCCAAAGAAGAGTGATAAAGGGGGAGTCAGACCGCCTTATTTTCCATCCTATGAACACAGGCAATGCCTCATTTAAATCCCTAATCCTCCTCCAGTGGCTGTTATAAAACGATTTCAGGTGTAATCCCCAGGTGTCAGTCTGGGGGTTAGATGGCGGGCAAGCTTGGCGTATGCGGGCGAGTGGTGGGGTGTTGTTGGGGAGCAATGGGTAGTGTTAAAGGAGGGTTAAGCCCCATTCCCACTCTAAGCAATTTTTACTGTCAGCCAAAATATAGGTGTTGAAACAGCAGATTCGTGTGATGACCTGTCAGTATACTGTATTCGATACACTGCAAAAATGTGAAATTCTCCAATAATGTGAATGTATGGTCTGATTTTTAAGCCCCATACCGTACCGGCGACCGGCAATGGCACATGTGTTCATTTACTCAGTATAATCGCCGGGTGATTTTCAGTGGTTATGGTGCATTTTCTGGCTGGCGGGCAACAGATGATGGTGTGATGAACGGCTATTCATCCAAAATACATAGAGGTCAAAATAATAGAAATAAGGTAATAGTAGAAATATATGTAAGAGAACGAAATATATGTAAGAGAACGAAATGGATGTAAAGGAACGAATATGTAATAATGAACGAAAGTATAGAAAGCCTGAAAAAGAGGCACGAATATGTAAAAGAACGAATATGTAAAGAACGAATATGTAAGGAACGAATATGTAAGGAACGAAAATGTAAAGGAACGAAACCCGGAAATATGTAAACCGGAAGTGAAATGTAAACCGGAAACGGAAAATATAAACCGGAAGTGACGTCAGTTGTAGGTCACGTGACCGAAAGCAGCCAATCAGGGCTGACCTCTCTAGTATATAAAGGGGCGGTGAGGCCCGAATAAACAGAGTTCTTTAACAGTTCTCCTGGTGTCCAGACGTGTCCTCTTTCCTGAAACAACCGCTAAAGATGAGCCGATTAGAGTAATTAAGCCGAAGTTAGGACAAAACAGTCGAAGCTCGAGATAGGTAGTAGAAACACAGGGTAAGGGGCCCGACGGCCCGAAGAATGAGGAACGAGGGAGCGGAGTAAGGCACGAAGGCCCGAAGTAGTCCCGGAAACCGAGGCGTAGTATGGCACGAAGACATGGGGAACGGAACGAAGGAGCGAAGTCCGCGGGGACGAGGGCGCGGCATGCTCGGCCCCACGCTACCAAACAATAGGCGACCGTCGGCCCGTCGCCCCCGCGGACCGGAACTCAGGGGTGGACCGCCCGGTCGGGGTGAATGCTGGTCTGGGAGATAGAGCGAGACGAACCCCGGCCGACCCGTACCCCTACCATAATTTCCCTCCCCCGCAGTCCTCCGTTGACATCGAGTGCCGATTCCCGATCGATTCGCTCAGCCCCCCCTCGTGCGCGAGGCACGACTCTAGAAACACATCTCGGTTCTTGGCCCGGATTCCCCGTCCGCCCCGAGACCCGAACAACCCCCACGTTCCTCTGTTGTAAGAATCGGCAACCCCGACTTACCAGAGAACGTCACACTGGTGGCAGCGGTGGTGCTGAAATAGGCACATACGGACTTGTGGATCTTGGGTGTTTCGTCGGTATTGGATACTCATGGCGACCGCGGCAGTCTTCGAGCAGATGGATTCTGACGTCGCCTTCAAGGAAGGTGGGGAGGAGAAAGGAGGTGCGAAAACCGAGACCAAAGGGGAGGACACGACCATCATGGGTAGGCAGTTTAATTTTATGGGAACGTCCACCCCGACGGATGAGCAGAATGCGCGGGCTCAACAACAACAGACCGGCCAGGTAGGAGCGAGTTTGAAGAAGTTTAGTTTACGACCGGAGAAGTATGACGGTAAACCGGATTTCGAGGGATGGATCAACCAGTTTGAGGAGTACGCAACATTGGGACGTTGGACGGCCGAGGAAAAAGCGGCGATGCTCTTTCTCTCGCTGACGGGAACGGCACGAATGTACTTTGTCGGACTCCCGGACAGGGAACGACTCCGTTACTCAGCGAGGGTGGATGCGTTGCGCCGGAGGTTCGGTCAGGAGAAGGACACGTGCAATGCTCTGCAAGAGTTGGCAGGATTGAAACGTGTAAAGAACCAGACAGCGAAGGAGTTGGCTGATAATGCCCGGCGACTGGCATCGAGAGCCTACTTCTCCAACGACTACGCTAGCCAGGAAAAAGCAGCATTACATGCGTTCCAGGCTGCAGTTGGGGAAGACCTTCAGCTGAAGTGTGCAGAGAAAGGATGCAAGACACTAGAGGAGGCGGTAGAGGTGGTAGAAATACAGGAACGATACTCACGCCGCCTCCTGCGGGCAGTGAAGCCCGAGGAGGACGCCAATACACAGATCATGGCCTTAAACGGTAAGTTGGAGGAGATGATGAAAGAATTGGCAGAAGAACGGGAAGCTAGAAGACAAGCAACGGCCCGGAGGGAGGCGTTTAAGAAGCGAAAAGAAGATTTAGAGTGTCATCAATGTCACCAGAAGGGCCATTTCGCGAGAGAGTGTTCTCAGCGTCAGGGAAACGGACAGTCGCCGTCGCAGTAAGCGCGGGGCCCCCTTCGGGCGCGGCGAGAGAAGTAGTAGGCATGGGAGAATGTGGACTTTATGTGGCCGGGACGGTGGGAGAGAGTGTCGTCCGTTTTTTGGTTGATACCGGATCTATGATCAGTCTGCTGTCGGAACGCCTCTGGAGAGAGTGGGGACGAAAATGGGAAGAACTGGATGGATATGAAGGACGTCTCTGCTCGGTGGATGGTAGTCCGTTGCGGTGCTACGGATGCACGAACTTGCCAGTAAAATTGGGAACGCGCGTGTTGAAGTGGACATTCATGGTGGCAGACATCGGTAGAGATGAAGGGATCCTGGGAAACGACTTCGCGGTGAAATACCGGCTAACAGTTAAGCCCCACGCGAGTGCTATCTTCCTGCCCGCCGAGGGGGAGGGAGAGGGGAAACGAATCCCGGGAGCAGAACAAAGAACGGATGGGATTCGGGCAGTTACCGTCGGAGGACAGGTCGTGCGAATCGAGGGAACGACGGAAATACCCCCACTCCAAGTGACCCGAGTAACAGTAGTAACGAGAGTAGACATAGGACAGAGTGGACAGCTGGCTGTCATCACCGGCGCTGGATTACCTATGGGACTGGAGGTGATCCCAGGAACGGTGACATTGGGAGAAGAAAATAGAGTTTGGGTGGCCAACCGAGGGACCGAGAGCGCGAAATTGGAAACCGGCGGGGTACTCGGAGAAGCCACCTTCGTACAAGAGGTACGAGGAATAGGAAGTGAAGTAAAAGAACCCTCTGGAGCGCTCGTTGAAATGATAGAGGAGGCTAAGAAAGACCTGACCACGGAGGAAGGCGGAGAGCTGGAGAAAGCCATCATGGCCCGGGAACAAATGTTTGCGACCTCGAAACATGAGTTAGGACGGACAGATTTAGTACAACATCGAATTAAAACGGGGGATCAGATGCCGATCAAGCAGAGGGTCAGACGGTATCCGGCCACCAGGAGAGAGGAAGAACGAGCACTGGTGGAGGATATGTTAAATCTAGGGATTATCCAGGAGAGCGGGAGTGCGTGGAGTAGCCCGACCGTTCTAGTCAAAAAGAAGGACGGAGGAACGAGGTTCTGTATCGACTACCGAAAACTGAACCAGGCTACGAAAGTGGACGCCTATCCGCTCCCACGGATAGAGGACAGCCTCAACACCTTGGGAGGAAGCCTATTCTTTTGCAGTCTGGATCTCGCAAGCGGATATTGGCAGGTGGAGATGGCACCGGAGGACCAAGAAAAGACGGCCTTTGTGACTCAAGGAGGATTGTATGAGTTCAAAGTGATGCCATTCGGGCTAGTGAACGCCCCAGCCACCTTCGAGAGACTGATGGAAAGAATCCTCAGAGGAATCGTGTGGGAGGAGTGTCTGGTATACTTGGATGACATACTGGTCTTTGGACCAACGTTTAAAGTGACTCTAGAAAGATTGGTACGGGTTCTGGACCGATTGAACGCTGCAGGACTGAAGTTAAAGGCGCGAAAATGCAAGCTGTTCCAGAAGAAGATTCCGTTCTTGGGGCACGTTGTCTCATTCAACGGGATCGAACCCGACCCCGAAAAGTGTCGGCAAGTAACCGAGTGGCCGGTCCCTCGGGATCTCCACGAGGTACGAGCCTTCGTGGGATTATGTTCGTATTATAGAAGGCATATAAACGGCTTCACGGAATTGGCTGCCCCCTTGTATGAATTGGCAACGAAGGAGGAACCGTTCGTGTGGAGCGCGAGACGACAAGAGGCATTTGATGCGATGAAGAAGGCGCTAACAGAGGCCCCGGTGTTGGGATTCCCGGAGGAAGATGGACAATGGTGGCTTGACACGGACGCCAGTGACGTGGGGACAGGAGCCGTGCTATCACAGGAGCAGAGAGGGGAGGAACGGGTGATAGCTTACACGAGCAAAACCCTGGAGTCAAACGAACGAAAGTATTGCACCACGCGGAAAGAACTGTTGGCGGTGGTGCGAGCTTTGAAGCATTTTCGGTGCTACATCTATGGTCAACGCGTGATAGTCCGGACGGATAATAGCGCGGTCAGTTGGCTGCAGAGAAGTAAGGAACCGATGGGGCAGGCTGCTCGGTGGATTGAGATTATCGACTCGCATGATGTGTCGTTCCAACACCGACCGGGCAGGAAGCATGGAAACGCTGACGCGTTGTCCCGGTATCCGTGCAAACAATGTGGAGAGGAGCACGAGAATACCGAAAAAGTGAGAGTAGTGACGCGGGCCCGGGGGTACGAGCCCGGATGGTCCCCGCAGGAGATGAGAGCAGCGCAGAGGAGGGATCGAGATATAGGGCCGATTGTCGCACGGATGGAAGAGAATGCGGACCGGCCAGGTTGGGAGGCCATATCTCCGGAATCCCGGGAAACAAAGATCCTATGGAGGCAATGGGAACGATTAAGCCTCAGGGATGGCGTGCTGCATCGGAAGTACTGGGAACTGGAAGGACATGGTTGGAGGAACCAGTTGGTCGTTCCCCGAGGGGAACGGGCCAAGTTGGTAAGGGAATACCATGGAGGCGCGGCAGGAGCGCATTTGGGAGTCGCCAGAACGACGGCCCTGTTGGAGCAAGGGTTTTACTGGCCGGGACTCCGGGAAGACGTGCGGAAGGAATGTCGAGAATGTGATTGCGCGTTGCTGAAAAAAGGACGAGGGAGACGGGAGCCGCTACATCAGTACATAGTGGGGGAGCCGATGGAACGGCTGGCCATGGATGTTTCGGGCCCGTACCCAGTCACCAAACGAGGAAATAAGTATTGCCTGATGGTGGGATGCTATTTCACCAAATGGTTGGAGTGTTTCCCGATCCCGGATCAAAAGGCAACGACAGTGGCGGACAAACTGGTTGAAGAAGTAGTAGCACGGTACGGCGCGTTTCGGGAACTACACTCGGATCAAGGCACGAATTTCGAATCCGAGGTGGTGGCTCAGGTCTGTGCACTATTTGGAATACACAAAACAAGAACGACGCCGTACCACCCCAGGAGTGACGGGTACATAGAACGAAGTTTCCGTACTTTGGGGTGTTGTTTGAAAGCCAGCTGCCGAGCAACAGGCCGGGAATGGGACGAGATGGTCCCACTCGTGATGATGAGTTATAGAGCAACGCCGCAAGCCAGCACGGGAGTGACACCGAATATGATGATGCTGGGCCGACAGACCATGATGCCGCGACAGGCGATTTATGGGAGACCTCTAGGACCAGAGGAGGAACCCCGACGGGTAGGCGACTATGTGGAAAGCCTGGAGGAAGGGCTAGTCGCGGCCTATCGGGAGGCCCGGACGGGGCTGAAACGAGCCGCCATCCATCAGAAACACGAGTACGATGGGAAGGTGACTCGGCGGGAATACCACGCCGGAGAACTGGTCTGGGTGCACGATACGGTAGTGGATAGGGACAAAGGAACGAAGTTGCGATTTCCATGGATAGGCCCTGCACTGATCGTCAAGGTGCTTGACCAAGGACGGGTGGTAGTACGGAAGAAACGAGGGAAACCGGGGGGGGTAGTCCATGTGGACCGCCTGGAACCCTACCGAGGACACGCTGCGCCAGCCTGGATGGTAGCTGACCAGCAAGGATACGAGGCTGCACAGTAAATGCTTGGGGTGGGGCGCGCTAGGGCACGTAAGGAAACGGGGCACCCCTTTTTGTGATGAAGTCGTTTTCGTGTCTCGATTCCGCAGGTGGAAGAGGACCAAGGGAACGACCAAATCGGCGCTACACAAAAAGGCTTTGGCCAAAAAGGACTGATCAACCTGGGGCCATTGAGTCGGGGCGGTGCGTTGACCACTACAGTAGGAGTGCAGGTCATTAGGCTGTAGAGATTTGCTACCTAGCTGAAGATTGGTTCTCTTGCGGATGTAATATAGGTGGGAAATGCGTGGTTGGAACGAAAAACGGCGTTCGGGAGCCACGACGGCCCGAATGTCTAAAGTAGTCCCACGGAGCCGCTTTCCGGTCAGTTCGGAGGAACCACAGCGTGGAAAAGATGGTTGGATTACAACAGAAGACAGACCCGGTGGCAAGCTGGTGAAGACTTTTGAAGTAATGCCGACTTGGTAATACCGCTTTACAAGCGTCCAGGAGACCGGAGGAGAGTAGATGCGGCACTCTCGGGAACGCCGGAGGAACGAACGGACGGTTGTAAAAGGCGAGGCCTGAAACGAGGACGGGCTTTAAAGTAGGTCGTAAAAGGAGTAAAAGAGGACAAAGAGAACGGGGCGGCGGCGAGGAGATGATAACGTCGAGCCCCTGTGTTCTCCGGGAAGTGTGCGGAAGCACTGTGAGGGCAAAGAGGAAAAAGGCAAGAGAAGGCGACGGAGGATGAAAAGACCGAGGACGTCCGGTGGGGCAATAAAAGGCCTAGGAAAAAAAACGCGTGGACGGGCGAAGGGCCGCGAGGTAAAAAGCAGGCGAGGCGGTGACCAGCGGCGGGCCCCGGGGACCGGAAAATAGTAGGGGGCGCCACCGTAGAAGTGGATGGTGAGTCTGACGCTAGGGGTCGCTAGCGCAGGCCACGCCCACTTCCGCCTGCGGCGGCTATAAAAGGCAGAGCGCTCGCCGGAGCAGGTCATTCTGGTCAGCCGATCAGGATTCATCAAATCGCAGACGAGCAGACTGAGCTAAGGAGAAGAAAACAAGAGAAAAAGCAGAGAAGCGAGACGAGCAGCATCACCACGAGACAAAAACGGAAAAGGCTGACGGGACGAGCTTCAGGATTGGAACGAGCCCCGAAAGCCCGGAAAACGGACACGATGAGCGGACAGTGCTGGGAAGGACATTGCCACGGAAAGGAGTTTAAGCACTTGGTCAAGCATATTAAAGGCCAGCACGATGGATTACGGAAGCAGTACTACATGTGCCCGGTGTGTTCGAATCGAGCCTATTCGACACACCAGGACTGGAAGAAGCACATGACGGACTCACACGAAGGGAACCTGCAGAGGGGGATGCCGAAGCAAGACCCCCTTCTGAGGCTGGAGTATGCTGCGGCGTTCGCCTTGGACCCGAAAGGACGACCGCCGTACACCAGTTTCGCTACTGGGGATGAAACGGCGGCCCGGGTAGCCAACATGGAACGGGACTACGCGGTGCGCCATCCGGAGGGGTTTCAACCCCCTGAGAGGGCGGTGGATAAGGAGGCACCGGAGAGGCCGCGACGGCATATCCGCGTACCTTACTACCCGAGAGCGTCGAGAGGGTCCGATGACAGCGACGCCGAGCAGCCGGAGCAGGTAGCAACCGAAGAAGGATCAGAGGCCGACGAGGCCGGCGAGGGAGCCCAAGCAGCCAAAGCAGCAGGGCGTCGTTCCCCTCGGAGGGCCGCGAAAGGAGTGCGGAAGGAAGCCACCGAGTCGCCGCGAAGCGCGAGCCGAGCCGTGGTCAACCCGAAACCACTTCTGACACCAGACCAAATAACAGGGTTGGTACAGAGCCGAATTAAGAAGTTAAACGCCCAGGGAGAACCACGGGAACCGAGAGGACGAGGACTCCCGGGCAGAGGAAAAGGAGGGAGATCCACACCCGCCCCGAAGCCGGGTTGCTCAGGAATACCACCGGGGGCTGAGGTGGTGGAATTGGTGAGCTCGTCCGACGACCAACGTCTGAAAGTAAAAGAGGAAGAGAAGCCGCTCGCTTTCAAGAGGCCCCCGACGCAGGGATGCCCGGCGGAGGAGCCGTCGCGAAAGAAGAAGTGGAAAAAGGTCAAGAAAGTCCCGAGAGAATTGGAGGAGGGAACGAGTTCGGACCAGTCGGAGTCGGGCAGGAGTATGTCGGTCCGAAGCAATCGGTCCTTGATTATTGCCGAGTCTAGTAGCACGGGAGAGCTGGGACCATCACAGCCTGAGACCTCGACAGGAGTCAAACGGACCACGGGACTAGAACCACCTTGTAGCGACGCACAATTTACTATGATGACAGTTCATAAGAAATCGGTGATATACGAATCGCGACACCCGAGGTACCCCGGATATTTAAAAGGAACAATGAACCGGGAGGGATCGTTCAGGGGTTACCACGAGGCAAGATCCGACCGGGAGCTGGAGGACAGCATTCGGGAAGCGCAGGGAGGCCGGCTGGTGGAAAGAGAAGCATTGTACCTAGGGAGGTTTCTACGCGAGATGGCAGAAAGGCAGGGACTCAAACCGTCGGGGCGAGTGGAGAAAGTAAAGTATGTTCGGCATGCGGCCAGACCGGAGGACACGGCGTCGATGGCCTCGACACAGCCGCTGTTCTCTACCCCTACCCCGACGAGAGCGGATTCACCCCTGGAGAAGATGGTATGTAAGCAGCCGGTAGTGCCGCCCCCGGGACTGAAACGAATGAGAGACATTACGGTAGCACCAGACACGCCAGAGACACGGGCGGCGGTTGACAACCTGACTCGAGCCAGTTTGGGGAGCTCGTTCTTCGGGTCGCAAGGATCGGAGGAGACCCCGGGACCGCCGTCGCCCGAACGAATGGGATCGCCGCCAGGACCGGATACCCCACTCAAGGACGAGGATAAACACGGGCGAGCGCTACAACCGCGGGTTGTGATACACAGATTACAAATACCGGCTGCCCAGTCCATGGACGCGGAGGTGGAAGACTCAGAGGACATGGAGTTGGGGCAGGCCGAGACCAGAGGATACGAGCCGGAGAAGCAAGAATTGGACGAGTCGGGAGCGGATTCAGTGTTCGGGTCCATAGGAACGGAGATACCGACGGCAGGACCATCTAAAGAAACACCGAGACTCAAGTTATTACGGACACAGGCCATTCACCAGGTCTTACAGGGACACTTTCCGGTGACGGCGCGAGCAGTACGAGACTGGGACGCGGAAGAGGCCATTCGGGTGCAACTGGTGTGGCCCCCGAGGGAGGTGCGAGGAATGACGGCTAAGACAAGAGCAATGGCTTCGGCGTCTATGGCGTTCCTGATGGCACTAGAAACGGGCCGCAAGCCAGAGACATTTGAAGAAGCGATGGCGCAGTTCCCGACGGCGGCACTGGGGCCGTTGACCAGGGAGTTCCCGGGAGTCGACCGGCTGGTTAACGAACACAACCGGACCGTCCAATTGGCTCAGACCCTAGTGATGTACAAAAACGAAGATCAACTGGATGACTTGTTGAAGACGACAAGAGAGGTGGAAAAACAGAGCGGAGTGGTGGATCAGCTTCTCGGGCTTCCCGCTAGGGAGGAGAGGCTGTTGCTACCGATCCGACGCCAAGAAGAAGGGTGAAGTAGATGCTGCTCGAGGTCTTGCACGGAAGAGAAAAAGCGCGACGGAACCAGAGGCGGAATATGGCGCGTCGCGAGTCGGGTGGGGAGGGATTACGGGGCGTTGGCTCCTCACCCATAGTGTCAAACCCCCAGGGAGAGAACCGGGCCGAGGCGGAGGTACCTGAGCCGCACAGGAGGCCGAAGCCTGGATAAAAAAACTCTCCTGGAGACCGCTGGACGGGCCCGAAACTTTACTTAAATTCATCGGGAACGGACTGGCGGGCTCGAACATTCTTATCTTAATTTATTCCTACTAGTTTCTTTATGGGAATCTTCTTGCGGAAGTGAACGAAACCACATGTGTTAGGAGGTGTTGAGTGTAATCAGCGAGCTAGAGGGTCCATGACTGGAACGAACTTACCAAGCCTGCGGGGCGAATACGGAACGGGAGGAGGCGCTAGGAGGAAAAACAAGTTTGTAGCTGTTCCTCTTCTTCCCTGGAGCCCGCTGCGTTGGTTGGGACCGAGCAGGTGGAACGGGATCGTCCGGTCGCGGAAATCAAATGGATAGCGGGCCGGGCGGCCCAGGAGCGAGAGTGAAAGTTGGGAGGCGGAATCGAAGAAAGGAAATCAGAATGGACAGATAGTGTTGTCATTGTAGTCTTTGAGTCGACGGTCGTGCCGTGGTAAATAAGGTACCGGTGGGCCGGCGACTCGCCGCTGGAGGAAAGGCTGGCGCGGGCCAAGACTGAAAACCCTTCTCCCGTGCTGCCTTGAGGGATCTGGGGGCGAGGAGGAGACGACCTCTGTCCTCTAGCGGCACTTCTACTCCCTGCAACTTAGTCTTCTTGATCTTGGATGGATCGATCAGAATGTGGATGAGTCCGGATTCATGTACCATCATCTTCTGAGTTTCCTTGTCTTCAGCCTCTTACCGCATACGAAGAGCGGCAAAATGGAACTTTTCAACCTGAATGCTGGTTTTATCGTGCCAGAGTTGATGCAGCGAGTCGTGAAAGGATTACGGCGAGTCGTAGATGTCTCCCGGAGGACCAAGGCACGAGCAGGGACGATAACTTAGGGGCCCTGGCTCGTGACTGACCGAAGCGATACATGAACAAGAACGAAAATTAATAGACTTACTAAAAACTTATATTAATATCTTACCTGCGGTAACGACAGTGACTGCTTCCATGTCGTACTTCCTGGTATCTTCTTCTCGAGGAACGGAACAAAATAGTCTTTGAAACATATAGGGAAGTAGTCTTTGAAATATACAGGGAGGTGGTGCTGGAACGTCGGCCGCGGATGCCTCGATAGACGCCTCAAGAGGTCTGCAGAGAGCGACGAGGAGCAATCCTTCTTGGAGTTCGACATCGGATGAGTTCTTCTTTATATATGCTATTTTTGAGATGGGCCCGTTCCGGATCTCAGAGGTTGACGTTGGGTGCAGATCCCAGTTGATGTCGTCCATCTTCACTTTCTACGGCTTCTTCCTCTCCTTCTCACTAATATCTTCAACTTACCAACTTCGAACCGCCGTACCTAGGAGCAGCCCGGAACGGCTCGGAGCTGTTGTCTCGGCGTTCGTCATAGGCATAGTGGCTTCATGCAAGGTGACATGGCACCGTGGACGACTGCGGCCTCACTCCAGAATCAAACCAGACCAGATCTTAAACTTACCTCTATTAACGAACTATTTGTTGGTATTACAGTCTCACGAAAATCGTCTAAAAGGTCCTCCGGGAGGACGAAGAGAAAAACTTAGTAAGCAGAGCGAGGCCCGAGAGCCTAGGAGACGAACGAGGGCCCGAGTGCCCGGAGCAGGAATCCTCTTCTTAGGAAAATCATCTCATCAGTGGAACGAAGGAGCCTCCCTCTCGCCCCAAAGAGGATTGTCTTCCTGCCGTTGTTTACGGAGGGGGGGAGGGATGAGAGGCACCGGCTCCTGTCATCAAAAGAAACTTCATCAAAATTATCTTCTTAATCGGGTCTCCGTTCCGGTTGTTGTCATGCCACTTGGGCCCGGAACGGTGACGGAAATACTTTACTATGGTGGACTCTCTCCGACATCTCTTTCTGAAATCTTCGAGTGTGTCGACGTGGTCGAGGACTGAACGTCTTGGTGCTGGGTTAACCACGAGGACATGTGCCGTAAAAGTCAAACTTCAGTTCCTGTACGGAAAACGGACACCTCATCGATAATTAATGATTCTAATCTTCTCAGTCTTACCTTCACCCGGACTCCATCTCAAAGTTTCACTGTGACAAATAGCACGAAACCCGCGACGTCGTCTGCTGAAGCTTCCACTCTAAGCTTTGATGCATGAAGTTAAGTTCCTTTCCACATACAACGCCATCTTCTTCTTTGGGTACCTTGGCCTCTGGCTCGAACATGTTGTCCTTGCCAAACGTGAAAAAGTCACTGGAGGGCTCTGAATGCCGAGGCGACCGAGGGTGCGAAGTCCAAAAAGAACATTCTATCTACAAAAACTTCAGTCTTTCTTCTTCAACTCATCCTTAAAATCATCATCATCACCTAAGAGAACGCAGAGAAGAGTAATAGTTACGGAAGAACGAGGGGTCACGACCGACCGAGTGGGAGAATCACGACCGATTCTCTACCCAAAAACAACGGAGAACGTCTGGACGACGGAAGAACGGACCGAGGGTCGAAAGGACTAAGGGTCACGACCGGCCCTGGCCTCTGGGTGGGAGAGTCGCGACCGATTCTCCACCCGAACTAGGGGAGAACGTCTGGACGACGAAAAACGAAGGGAACGGGGGCACTGCGGGTCACGACCGACCCATGGCCCCGGGCAGGAGGACCACGATCGGTCCCTCTGTCCTAATGAGGGTAAAAGGCGAGGAAAAGCGTGCCGAGGGGCTAAGTGAATAGAGCCCAGAGGAGAGGAGCGGGGGCGACGGGGTCACGACCGACCCCCAGTCCCGGGTGGGAGAGCCACGACCGGCTCGCTCATCCTAAAGACGAGAAAAGAAGAGGAGGTGTAGAACGGGTCCTAATAGATCCAGGATAAGAACTCTGACGAAGATAAAAAGAGACTAGGATATATAAAACGAATTATATGAACTTTCACTAAGAAGAGAGAAAAACGAAGAACGAAAAACGAAGAAAGAAGAGAAATAATAATTAGCCGGATAGGCCCCGGGGGCCCTCCGAAGTAGACCGGGGAGGACAGAGGGTGACACCTCCTCCTCTGCCGATAAGGAGCGTAGGATTGAAATGTTTCTGGTTCTAGAGTATGTTCTGTTGTCGTTGCTGTATGAACTGTTTTGAAATTTTGTAAAACGTGTTTTCCCACCTTTCAAGAAGGTGCGGGAGGGTGTGATGAACGGCTATTCATCCAAAATACATAGAGGTCAAAATAATAGAAATAAGGTAATAGTAGAAATATATGTAAGAGAACGAAATATATGTAAGAGAACGAAATGGATGTAAAGGAACGAATATGTAATAATGAACGAAAGTAGAGAAAGCCTGAAAAAGAGGCACGAATATGTAAAAGAACGAATATGTAAAGAACGAATATGTAAGGAACGAATATGTAAGGAACGAAAATGTAAAGGAACGAAACCCGGAAATATGTAAACCGGAAGTGAAATGTAAACCGGAAACGGAAAATATAAACCGGAAGTGACGTCAGTTGTAGGTCACGTGACCGAAAGCAGCCAATCAGGGCTGACCTCTCTAGTATATAAAGGGGCGGTGAGGCCCGAATAAACAGAGTTCTTTAACAGTTCTCCTGGTGTCCAGACGTGTCCTCTTTCCTGAAACAACCGCTAAAGATGAGCCGATTAGAGTAATTAAGCCGAAGTTAGGACAAAACAGTCGAAGCTCGAGATAGGTAGTAGAAACACAGGGTAAGGGGCCCGACGGCCCGAAGAACGAGGAACGAGGGAGCGGAGTAAGGCACGAAGGCCCGAAGTAGTCCCGGAAACCGAGGCGTAGTATGGCACGAAGACATGGGGAACGGAACGAAGGAGCGAAGTCCGCGGGGACGAGGGCGCGGCATGCTCGGCCCCACGCTACCAAACAATAGGCGACCGTCGGCCCGTCGCCCCCGCGGACCGGAACTCAGGGGTGGACCGCCCGGTCGGGGTGAATGCTGGTCTGGGAGATAGAGCGAGACGAACCCCGGCCGACTCGTACCCCTACCATAATTTCCCTCCCCCGCAGTCCTCCGTTGACATCGAGTGCCGATTCCCGATCGATTCGCTCAGCCCCCCCTCGTGCGCGAGGCACGACTCTAGAAACACATCTCGGTTCTTGGCCCGGATTCCCCGTCCGCCCCGAGACCCGAACAACCCCCACGTTCCTCTGTTGTAAGAATCGGCAACCCCGACTTACCAGAGAACGTCACAATGGGATCGCCAGGAAAATCACTGGAAAATAGCAAACTTGCTTAATATTGCAGTTGCCCGGCGATGGCGACAGTGTTTCTCCCAGTCACCCATAGCCTGTCAACAGTGAGATTGCCTAGTGGGTATGGGATTTAAGTACTGACCAGTCAGCTGACTTGGTTAAAACTGCCTATTGGGCAAGGGACTTTAGGGGAAGGAGGAGGGGATTACGCCTGCTGTCACTCACCGCTGACCCGCTTGGGTTATCAGACCCCTCCCAGACCCCACCAGTCGCTCCTGTCCCCTCCAGGCCTGTCTGCTCTCCTTTAGCTGTCCTCCCTGAGACAGCTGGTGATCCTCTCACTGACAGATGTCTGTCTGTCTGTTTATCAGTGTGTGCATCTGTCAGACTATCAGTGTAAGTCAGCGTCAGTCTGTCAGTATGTGCCTGTCAAAGTATGTATTTGTCAGCCTGTCAGTGAATACATCTGTCAGTCTGTCAGGGTAAAAATCTGTCAGTTTATGCATATGTCAATCTGTCAGGCATTAGCCTTTCAGTGTTTGGATCTGTCAGAGTGTGTGAATCTGTCAGTTTGTCAGTGTGTATCCACCATGTACATCCGTCAATCTAGCGTTGTGTGCATCTGTCGATCTCCAAAGGTCTGTCTGTGTGTGTATCTGTCAGTCTGACAGTGCATCTGTCAGAGAACGTGCCAGTCAGTGTGTGCATCTGTCAGTGTGTGCATCTGTCACACTGTTAGTGTCTGTATCTGTATGTCTGTCATTATCTATCAGACTGTCAGCATGCATGTCAGTGTGTGAGACTGTCAGTGAGCGTGTGACTGTCATCTGTCAGTCTGTCAGTATTTGTGCGTTTCTGTCAGTTTGTTAGTGTGTCAGTCCGTCAGTCCATCATGTTCTCAGTATCAGATGCCCTGTCACTACCCCCTCCTCCCTAATCAGTTTGCCCCACACTTTCCCTATGCCCCTTACCTACATACAGAAGGTTATCATTGTACTTATCTGTCTACCTTGGGAATTTTGAGCACTCCAAAGGGTGCAAGGATGAAAAATGGCATAACAAAAACCTTTAGCCAATAAAAAATCGAAAAGGGGACTATTCCGACTTAATATATATTGCGCTCTATCTGGCCGCCTCCAACAAATACCCCTCCTGTGTCAATACTTGCTGAAGGGCCATCCCATCCAAGTGGGTCTTTGGGGCTGTGGGCTTTGGTGGGAATATGGATGAAGAAGGTATCAGTGAGCAGTGTGTGGGGTCTGCTCTCTCTCTCAGTAGACTGCCGCCAGCAGACTTGTCACTGCTTACCGAGGGCGGTGACACTTGATCAACCCAATCTTTGACTCCCAGGAGGAGCTTAAGCCCCATACCCACTAGGCAATTCTGACAAAGTCGGCTGACTGATTGGCACCAAAGTCGGCCGATTCTACCAGAAGAACCGGCTGACTTTAGCAGCGATTCATATCAATAGTACATACTGACTGGTGTCCTGAATCGTTGATGATTTTACTGGTGATTCTGCCAGTTGTTCGTCGCCGGTTGCCAGGAAAATCCCCTAGTGGGTATGGGGCTTTAGGGGGCAGGGTTAGGGGTGGGGGTTGGCAGAGAGGGATTGGGGGTGGGTTACAAGCCGATTGTTAGATGTGATGGGTGGAGAGTTCAGGAGGTGGGGATGGGCGAGATGAGTAGAATGGGAGGCAGTAAGGGAGATCAAGAGGTGGGGAAGAGGTGTTGAGGAGATTGAGATGGTGGGATGTGTTAGAGAGCTGAGGGGGAGGATATCTGAAAGAGCATCAGATTGGGGGATGGAGATTCAGCAGCTTTGCAGCCCATGAGCAAAGGATAGTTCAGCTGGTTGGGAGGGAAGGGATGTTGTAGGGAAGCATGCAGGGATGGGGTGAGGGGCAGATTGGGAAGGTAGCAGGGGGCGAGGCTGGCAGGTAGGTAGGAGCTATTAGGCAGGGGTTAGGTTAACTGGTTGGAGGAGGGAGGGGTGGGGCAGTTGGGAAGGTTGGAAGGAGGGGAAGATGTGGATAGGCAGGTTCAGAGGGAGGGACAGGACCGGTTTGGAGGTTCTGAGAGAGGCATGGGGTGTGTGTTAGGATGGAAGGATGGGTTGGCTGGGCAGGTTTGGATTGAGTCAAAGGGCGAGTAGACAGGTTAGGAGGGAGGGATAGGGTTGGTAGGCAAGTTTGGAAGGAGGGATGGGGTGGGTGGGCTGATTGGGAGGAAGGGATGGTGCAGAGGGTCAGGTTGGAATGGAGATGGGGCAGGCTGGGAGGCAGGGATGTGGCAGGCTTGGAAGGAGGGAATGTGTAGTTGGGCAGGTTAGAAGGCAATGTTGGGGCAGCGGAGCAGCTGCAGCAGATAGTGCCGTCAGCTCACTAACCAACAGCCCTACTGCTCATGTCTTATTTACACTGGACCAGTTCTCCATTTATCAACTCTAACAAGTCCCTGCCAGTTTTGGGGAAGGCCATAAACTATAGAGTAGTATAGTATCTGATGCATCTAAAAGTGGGACTTACAAATACTCTTATTGTAATACTATTTTGGCGTTATACGTTATAAGTTATGCAATGCACAGACAAATTATATTATCTGCAAAGACTCAAGGTGTTTGTTAGGGACAACTATTAGTAGCACATCTTTTCTTCGTCTGTAAATATATAAACTTAATCAATAGATGCTACACGTGTTTTGAATATCAGACTAAAAAAATAACCAGTTGTAAGCCCAAACTCTATTCGCTGATTAGTTAATCCCTAGAGCAACCAACCCTGAATAATACACTGTGTAGCTAAGGAATGAATGTATATTTACTTTGAATAACATTTTGACTGGCGGCAAATATCGTTGATAGGGACACACACAGGAGTCCAGGGGTTCCTATTTCCATTTTGTTGGGGACTCAACGTTCACACACAAAAAAACAAAACCATTGATTGTGCATGTTCAAAAGAGCGGTGGTCCTGCACTTCTGTATATATGCATATGGACTCCACCTTTTTCCAAAATCCCGTATCTGTCCCGTCTTCAGGTTGCCCCATCTTACCCTGTACTCGCATCGTTTTTTTTTCTATGTGAGGTCTCCACTAAAAGGGGGTAAAGGGGGAGTCAGAACCCCCTTGACCCCTGGATCTGTACCTGGAGAAACATGGAATAATATCCTAATTACTGCCCAGGCAAGCAGCGACATAACAAGAACGTTCTGTGACCATCCTTTTTTTGGTCAGTCTATGACCTGCCCAGTCTACTTATCACAGTGACGTTATTTTAGGTACATTTGAGATTTACTAACAAGAATGTTATAATAACATTATATTTTAGTGAAGTTAGGACCTTCCTAACAAAGAATGTTATAATAACGTTATCATAATATTAAATAATGTAACAAGAACATGATAATAATGTCACAGTGCAACGTGGCAATGTTAAGATCTAAAGACATTTCTGGGTGCCATCAACATAACGTAACAAGAACCAAAATAGAACTAAGAAGAACGTTGCTGCAACATTATATTAACGTCATTTACTTGCTTGGATGGAGAGTTAAGTTTCAGAACTGGAACTGTCACTCCATTTGACTCTGCTGCTGAGCATTTTGTTAGCAGCAGCACTGACACAATGCAACCAGCACAAATCAACGCCACCCTTCATAAACTCCCCTCTGTGCAGAGACTCCCAAAGTTTACCGGCCTTAAAAGATTCAATTCTAACAGTCACATGTGGTTCCCGTTCTGCCCGGGCCGCCACAAACAATCTGTCTTGCCGAGATAAACGGTTCACTTTTTGTGTCACCCCCCACACCTCTGTTTGGGCTTAGTTTTGTCTCGGGCCGCCAGGAGGCTCCCCAGTAGTCTGTGGCGGCGGGTTTCTTGGCGACTAAAACTGTCATCAGTCAGCCCTCTGAGGCAGGCCAAGACGGGAGATTTCCATTTTTGTCTGGCATACTTCCGACTGGTGATTGTCTCCTTGAGAAACCTGGCGCTTGCCGTGTCGCTTCAGGTTACTCCTGTGTGGAGACCTACCATGGCACAACCCAGGCATCCACCGACACAATAGGGACTTTCTACGATTGTACATTTTGGTCAGTCTGTTCCTTGCTAAATTTCCATGTAACAGTTACATTATTTTTGGTCAGATTCCAATAACAGTCATATACTGTAACTATAATCTTGTGGTCAGGTAACTACTTACTTAATTTCAAGTAACAGTTATATTAATTTTACATAAGGTTGAGACTCATTGAAATAGAGTGTTATGACAACATTACCTTTTGGTGAAGTTGGGACTCTACCAATATAGAAAGTTATAATAATTTTATCTTATAGTGAAAGAATGTAACTAGAATGTTACAATAACGTCACAGTAGGCCCCTATAACATCACAATGTAAGGTGCCAGAGACATTATTGGGTGTCATTAAAATGACGTTAAAAGAACCAAAACAGAACTACACAACATCACTGAAGCATTAAGTAACGTTGCATGCTTGTTGGGAACCAACTGGTCCTGACCCCGCTGTTTCTCAAATATCGATTTTCCTGAGTTGACCCGAACACAATTCCTTATAACAGGTTCCCCGACAGAAGATCACGTCCCCGACGCCTCCCTAGACCAGTAGACGAGTTGTCACAAGATTAATTAGCTTCTACTGAGACTGATTACAGTTGATAAAAAACCGACCAATCACAGGGCCGCTTCATTGTGGCTGCACCGCCTCTTGATCTAGATTTGAATATGCGCCGGCCAAACCTTAATTCCACCTGGCATAATGACAAGGGTTCCACGTGGGAAAAATGAGGTGTTTTGGTCATTAATTTGCCTGGCACTTCACAAAGGGATCACTTTGGTGGGTAGGTATAGTGATGAGTTAAGCAGGCTTGATCTGGGTGTCCTCTAGTGGCCCCTTGCACCATGACCGATTACAAGAACAAAAACTCAAAAGTTTGATGTGACATCTTTGTTATTAGATATGTGTTAAAAAACATGTATCGTCTTTCAACTGGATCATATTGAATTCTGCAAATTGATGTAAGATGGGCCAGTATATGTCTGTATATGTAAAGATTACAGCTCATTAATCTAAATCTAAATGGAGTTTTAAGGGTATAAGAAATAGCCTAACAATGATCAAAGTGGACAACGAAAGGTTTTGCTGTTTGCAACTGTACGTGAACTTTTCCCTGGGATTTTTTGACAACACCAGGTTTTAAAGGTGGTTTCACAAACCTGTCCGGGTTATAAATAATATAATCCCGTTTTATGGTTGGCTGAATCAGTACCCTCATTTCTAACCCCTTTAGTTTCGCATTAAGGCAGATAAAGGTACAGACTGAACACGGGGCTTCCCAGCCAAGGATGCGACGTTATTATTATAACGTCGCAGTAACATTCTGGTTGGTTTTGTATTTGGTTCTTGTTACATTCTTTTGATGACTCCCAATAAGCCCATCCCAGTATACATCATCATCAGATTTTACCATGAAATTTCATACCAATTTCTTTCTGAGTTAATCCCCAAAGATAGAAGTGCACAACAGAATAAACTATGGTGGTTTGGTTGACAAATTGCTCCTAAAATTCGTAAAATGCAGCTATATATATTGGCCTTTGCCCCATAGGAACCAATGTTAAAGCCTGTCGGCCCAACCTATAATGTCCAACCCTATTTTCCCTTAAATGCAGCATTTTGATTGGCTGGCAAACCTACAAATCTGTCAATTTGTAAAATTTTAAGAAATCACAATGTTTTATCAGTACTTGAGGATATGGAAAAATATAATTCTTAGTTATTCCAGTAACCCAAACTTTAGGACACAAGGGTGGCTTATAAGCTAATTTTGTCCAACCTTTGTCCAACCCTAAGATATAGCCAAGGTGGGATGGGCTTATTGCATTGCTGCAACGTACTGTCATGATGTTGCACTGTGAGGTTATTACAACATTCTGGTTACATTCTTCAAGCCAAACATAATGTTCTTAGAACATTCTGTTTTTGTTTCGTCCTTACCTCACCAAAAAATTAAGGTTATGATAACATTCGGATTTGGTGAGGTTTCAACTTCACTATCAATAACGTATTTGCTACCTGCCATCTTAGTTAGTAACAAACTAACTTACAAAGGTATGGTTGCAGAATGTTTCTGTTATGTCACAAGCTGGCTGGGTTATCCTTTGCCAGCCCTGACTCGCAGCACCCCGCACATGGTGATTTATCTTCGTCCCCCCTCATGAATGCTTTAACTCCGGCTGTCTATTAACGTGCCTTTATTATTGAAGAACATGTCTCATGTGTATGTCCTTGTCCATGTATCTTTTATCCCCCTTCTGTCATTTCTCTCTCCTTAATAAAACACAGAATATATGACTCTGTTTTTTCTGTCTAAACGGAGCTCTTGTCCTTTCATCATTTTGCCATTGTCATTTGGGATTATTCTTACTTGGGAGAAATTTGACTCAATTTATGATAAGGAGAAAAAATGCACTCTCCTCAGTAAAAAGAGTAGAGACAAGTTGGATACGGCTATATTTTAAAGGTTTTAGAAAGCAATGATTACGCTTGACCAGGATCTTATTTAAGGCTGTACACTCTTCCTCAATTCTAAGCTAGTCGAAATTCAGATATATGAAATGCAAACTTTCGACATCGAGGTATGAAAAATATACAATTGGAGTATTCAAGATAGCGAACATGCGAAATATTATTCCGAGCATGTCAACCTCAACTGATCATTAGAAACGTTATTTACCTTCATGAAATTGCACTCTTTCTTACATAAACATTCCATTACAATTCTCCCAACCACTGATGGCTGATTTCCTGTACCATATTCACAGACTAGATTAGATCAAGGTGAATGCTAAGCAATACGTAGACAAGCGACAAGTCTTAAACATAAAAACTTCCATAAATCAGGGTATTATTTGTATAAGGTCCGCTGGTAAGAAAGGGCCGATTTTGTTCATGTGACTTCATTTTATAAACGATCAAAGGGATCTGATCATAAAACAATGAGTGCTTAAATATACCACCAGGACAAAATGTCAAAAGGAAAATATGTTTGATAATTCTCAGATATATATAGTTTAGACATTCACAGAAACATATGTCATTGCAATCAGTTTTTATTATAGTTTTAATTTTTGCAGTCCTTTCTTGGTCAGCAGACTTAGGCCTTATAGTTTAAGTGATGGGAAAATAACGCCTATATTAAATGATTTTACTTAATTTGAATTATTAATTAGATATATAGCAAATATATATATATATACTTTTTCATAATATGTCCTGTGTTTTTGTCTTCAAAGTAAATAACACTTGGCCTGCAGGTCCTTAAGATACTTTTAATGAGCTATCTATGGTAGGGAGAATTAACCATGGTTATACTCGGTTTCAGTGCTATCCCAAGCTACCCAATGCCGCGCCATACGTTATACTTAGGGGTGGCGGAGAAGACTGAGTGACTGTCGGGTCTAGGTATACAGTCGGGCGACCACCCTTATCCATTCTACATTAGTCTATCAACCACTACATCATAATCTAGGTAGTGTCATCCCTAGCCGGGCCTGGAGCCATCAGAACACCACGAGTGTGGTCCTCTGTATCATACCGTGGCATCTGCTGTGTATTGGTTATCTAGCGGCGACTATAGCAGCCATACTGATATTATAATCACACTGAGTTCACACTAAAGCCCAGTCAACAGCCCTCCCAATTGATGTTAAGAGCCATTATTCCTTTGGAATATGTTTTTATAATATTGCATACCTCGCTGTAGCTCTCCCTAAATTCAAAGTCGAATCCAAGCAGTATTCAAAAGTTGAATTCAAGGGAGGGGTTGTCATAGATCTTTCACAGTTTTCATATTTTACTTATTTTTTGGAAATTTGATTTGGGGTTCCAGACACCCAGCAATCCCACTGGCACTGGCATAAATTAGGTACTACCACGTGAAAAATTAAAATGCTCCTCTTAAATTGAATTATACTTTTCTGAAAAGACCATTTCTTTAATAATCTCATGCAGTTTACCAAAAGTTTCTATCTCAATTAGAACCAGAGAAATTGAAGATTTTTTGTGAAAATTGGGTACGAATTCTGTGACCATTTTTTCAAATGCACCCAAATTGGCGCATTCAAAACCACAATCTGTGCATTATCTAAAAATTCTTTAGTTATGTTTTTCTTATACAAAATATCCTAAGGAACACGTTGATATAAGACGCTTTGCTAAAAGTGCCTATGATTAAGAAGGGTTTCAGTTTTAAGAAAAAATCCTTCTTCAAAAACGGTCACAAAAGCTAGATTTGAGAGTGTAAGGTGTGGTAGTACCTACATAAATGAATACAAATGAGTAGTGTGATTTTGATGAAATATTATGGTGTGCTACAGATTCCCCATTACAACAGCTGTTTCACAGAAGATGTATGGAAGTTTCAGAAATCAGTGCAACATTGATCAATGTAAGCATAACATATCGTTTAGCTAAGCTCTGATAATGAAATTCATACAATTTTTAATCATTAGTAAAAGACTGCACCTCAACACCTTTAATTAGTATTGCATTCGTACCCTCAAAGTAGGACCGGAACTTTTAGAGATATATCAACATATATAATATGTAAAATAAAAGTGAAATAAACTGTATCAAACCCAACTCCAGTAGATGGTCTTAAGGTTGTTTTTAGTGTATGATAATTAAAAGTGAATCAACATGTTTCGGTCGGCAAAGACCTTCATCAGGATATAATATGTATATATATATGGATGCATTGTGGTTCCTTTTCGGTTGATGTATCAAACAGATTGACGTCCTCAGCTTGATGTATGTATACACACAAGTGTCATAATCCCCCTTGACAGCCGCTGATTTACCCTACAGTATCCATACCCCTGCCCCTGGGCTGACGGGTCCATGATTTAGTGAGACAGCCGCTGAGAAAAACGCAGGCCCTGGTGCTGTAAATATTACAAACAGATGAGTAGTCGATGTGGACGGAGGGGTGGGAGTACAGGCTGTATTCTACAATGCGATTTTCACTATCGAATTGTGACAAAAAATTCTCCCTCCCGCACTGATTCTTGGCTAATTCTGTAGACAAAAACACAGGGAAATCTATAGAAAATCTATAGATATTTGCAATATTTCTATCTGTAATGGATAGGTTTTCAAACCAGCCTAAACAATATAAGGTGTATATGAATACAAATACTCATTCCTAGTTTTCCATTATGTTAAACCACAAACACTTCATGATTATTGGAAAATTATATGCTCATTATGCTTGAGATTTAGTCTGCATATCTCCCGGTATGCATCTTGATCTAGGCTGGTCTGTAGGAACAACAAAGTAAACAGGCTATCCTTGGTGGGGAGAATTCTAAGTTTTCCAAAGAATATGACAGGAATACATGTATCCTTACTATTTGAGAGGGAATTAAAAGGCCTCTCTCATGACATATAATATGTCTACAATATAATCCATTTTCATACTGGCGATTGATGAAATCGGGAGTAAAATTGACTGACAGAATAGAGCCTTAAGGAATATGACAGGAACCCATGCATGTTACATACCATTTGAAAGGGAATCAAAAGGGCCTTTATTTTGATATATAACATGCCTATAATTCCTTTCCTGCTGGCGATTGATGAAATCGCAAGGAATATCGTGAGGAATATCAGCGAGTAGTATATGGCCCTATCTCCGGCCCCCGCCCGTCACGGCTATATTGACCAGAGTAATGAGGAATCAGGCCGGGAGGGGATGGAGGTACCATCCACATTGATCCTCTACTAGATAAACTCACAACGCTCCTCATGTCCTTTTGGACACAGGAGGGGTATGGGTGAGGCCCAAAAAAGGCACTATTGGATCCAGGTATCTCTACCGGTCTTGATATTGTTTCCCCATACACCTTTCTCCATGAACCCTCCCTGAGATACCTCAATCGTTCTCAAAATTTTAGGTCTGGTGCCAATGCAACCCTAACCCGATAAGCCCATCCCAGTTTATATGAGCAGTAAAGTTTACCTTGAAATATTTTCAAAATTGCTAATGTATTTATTCCCTGAATACAGTTACATGTTAAAAAAATAACAACGCGATTTGGTTGGCAGGTTGCTCCTGACATTTGTAAAATGGGTCCTTTTATATTTCACCCTGGAATACAGAATTTTGATTGGCTGGAAAACCTTTTAATCTGTGATTTGATAGTAATCATCATGTTTTATTAGGACTTGGGGATATAGAAAAATATTATTCTTGCTAGTTTTTGCTATAGTCGGTGCAACCCCAGCTCTAGGAGACAAGGATGGCTTATACAGTAATTTTGTCCAACCCAGGATATACCCAAAATTGAATGGGCTTACTTATTGGTTCGGACAAGTCCGTTGACAGAGCTCCACACCAATAAAAAGAATGTCTATATCCTAACCTTTTGATTGGAAATGTTCTAAAATTTTAAAGTTAAAACTCAATGGACATGACCTGAAAGGGCATGTATTACATATAAGAACATTTCTTCTAGATGGTAAAAAGTACTATAGATGGTACAAGGTGAACATTAATAACATTCAAAACAATATTTTACAATCTAGGTACATAAATAGAATTTAAGCAAACAGGCCCACCGAACAATCAACCAATATAGATATTGAAAAAGAAATCGACTTGCTACCCTGTATAGTTTGTTATTAATGATATCTGAACACAACTATATTACGCTTGGCCTGGGTGCTGCCTGTCCCAGTGCCAGGGGGGGGGAGGTAAGGGGGGGGGGGGGGTGTGGCGGCCACCAGCGCCCCCTCGTGGATGACAGCCGTGACAGCCGCATTGTGGGCGCCCGTTTACCCCGTTCTCTACACGACACGCTGACTTACCACAGTCCCGCTATCAATTCTGTCTGTCTGTGTGTCTCTTCAACTGGGACGCTGGGTGATGGGGAGGGTTAGTTTGGGTGGAGGCTTGCGTCTTAACTATTCTATCCCACCCAAGTTGCAATATAACGGAACGGTTCCGTAACCATACTTTTTTTTAGCCAGTCTGTTACTTAGTAAGATGGCACATAAATGTTATGTTATTGATTGTGTGGTTTAAACCTGCTAAATCAGAATGTTATTATAATGTTATTTTGGGTGTGGTAAAGACCAAACCAAAACAGAATGTGATAGGAACATTCTGTTTGGGTTGAAGACCGTAACCAGAATGTTGTAATAGCATTGCAGTGCAATGTCACAGCAGTGCAGTGCAGCAATGTGATTGGGAGCCATCAAAATAATGTATTAAGAACCAATACAGAACCAAACAGAAAGTTGCTGCAACGTAACAATAATGCTTAGCTGGAATGCCTCTGATCCATATATATATATATATATATATATATATATATATATCCATACATGATTATGTTCATTGTAAAGGTATGGTAAAACAACCTTTGTAAATTGAAGTTTCCATGCATATGGTACTTAAATAACTGTGTATGAATCTATTATGAAATCAGTACATATTCGTAAGTCTTAAATCTATTCATATACAGTTTGGCCCGCTGAACTTTGTGATTATTGTAATGTAAAGGTCAGCAGTCATGATTTTACTTATTGCAGTATAAAAATGCAGTCAATTAATTTACAAACCTGGACATTTTTCAGAAAACTGATTTTATTTTCTTATGCACCTTCTTATTAGTTTAGGTCACTATGTGTTTTATAATATGCTGTATTGTATGGTCACATAATTTATAAAAATGGATTACATTCACGCATCCCTCACCTATGTAATTAATATTTGTCTTTGTAATCTGTATGCTGGGTCAATCTTGAAAACAGGTCTCATGCTATTTGATTGAAGCATACCCAAGGTACAAACTTCTCCAATCAAAAAAGAAAAAAACAAAAATATATTTGCTCGCCCTCTTCACTGTTTTTTGACATTCACTTGCATGGAGGCCTATAACATCATGGCAATGGTTGTTATTTGACATCAGATGGCAGTAATTACCACAAGGTATGTAACTGTAGCCGTCGCCATGTCCCGGGCCGTCTGTTAGTGCTAATTAGTGGGAGCCGAAACATGCCGTCATCGGCCTCTCACATAACCATAGCGACGCGCTATTATCCATATGCCTTTTATTGGTTCTTATCTCTCTCTATCCATATCTTTCTGTATTATGTCTCTTTATCTATATCCATCTATCTATTATCCATCCATTCATATATCTCTATTTCTTTATCTACCTGTCCATCTGTTTATCTTTATGTATATATATATATCTTTATGTGTATTTATGAAAGCAGGTATGTATATCTATATCTATTCACCTACCTGTATGTCTGTTTATATATAGGTATGTGTATGTGTGTATATCATAATGTCCAGCCCTGATTTATGAATTGTGAATGTATATGAAATTGTAGCTAGCGTCCTGTCCCTGGCCGTCTGTCAGTGCTAATTAGTGGGAACCGAAACGGCCGTCACGCCCTCTCCCCTTACCACAAGGACCACCGATATCTACATCTCTGTTCAACATTTATCTCTCTATCCATCTGTATCGCTATATCTCTCTATATATTTCTCTCTATCATTCTCTAGCTCTCTCTATCTCTCTATATCTCCATGTCTATCTATCCCTATATCTCTCTATCCATTGTTTTTCCTGTATTTATTAATTTATCTATCTGTCTATGGATCTATCTTTATCTCTTTGTCTCTTTATATCTAATTCTATATCTATACATCTTTTTTATCTACCCATTCATCTATCCATGTATCTGTATCTCTATATCCATAGATATGTATTTCCATCCATCTATCTATCTATCTATATGTCTGACTATCTGTCTGTTTTATATGTATATAAGTATAAGTCCATGTATATACATAAATGGTATACATGTGTGTGTATATATATTATAAACTTCCGACGACCAATTCTGTGAACAGAACGAACCCAACATTACCTTACGGCCCCCAGTAGACTGTTTGAGTACATACCTGGAAAGAGAAAAAAAAACATTTATTAGATTGAGTAACTATTATATGTAACTTTTACGTGAATGCATACACAAACAAACATATACATTTAGCCTATATCTGGCAGAAATACTGCTATTCTTAATAAAAGGAAGTACAAGGGAAAGCTGTCTTGAAAGCACTTGGCTAGATAGCTTGCTGGTTTTCAGATGTGGGATAGAGAAGACCTCCTGTAGTCTTTTTGTCGCTGGCTGTAGTCCCAGAGAAATGGGTATGGGTGGAGTGCAGTCGCCATGTTGTCTATTACTATTAAGCCTATATTGCACCAGGCGAGTTTCAGAATACAAAATTGCTTATTCTATTGGGGACATCACAGGAACCAATACAAATTACACACAGTCTGAAAGAGCATGGCAGACCCTTTCATATGATATATAACATCTCTACTAACCTAATACTAAAAGCCGTTATTCTGACACACTATTTGTCGGAAATCAAAAGAGAACTCATATGTTTTCTCATACTCACATAGTCAATTTATGGACTATGAGGATCTCAGTTCCGCCAATTAGAAGGCCAGGGACTACATTGCTTCTGACCGGAACTAGTATGTGAAGCCGATCTCAGAACATTAAGATTCACTGACAATGAATCTTTATAATCTAATTCATGTTTCTTTGTTCAAAGGGACATATTGATTAAATCCAACCATTTTCTACCTGGAAAACCGACACTACACAAATATAGAAAACCAAAATGGTGTAACCTGCTTGTCGGGTATAGACCTTGTGCACACGTGGTCACGTGACCAGATTTTGTTGATCACTACGTGGTCAACACACCCACTTGGCAATGAGATATATCCATAATTTATATATCATAATTATTTATTATGTTTCATTTAGGTTGCATTTGATAAAAAAGAAAAAATGTACATCACAGATGTTTTTTAATTGTGTATCATAATATATTCAAAATGATCCCCAACATGGCGGCCTTCCTGGGAACTTGGGGATATAAAAAAATATAACTGTTGCTTATTTCAGTTACCCCAACTCTAGGAGACAAGGATGGTTTATACACTTATTCTGTCCAACCCTTGTCTCACCCTGGGATATACCCAATGTGGCATGGGCTTATTTGGGAAGTGTGACATCTATAGTTGAATACAGCCTTCAGCCCGGCAGCCCCCTGCTCCCCACCCACCCCAACACACCGACCATGTGGCGTCTAGTCGTCAGAATCAGGCTTTGGGATCTCATAACGGTCTGTGCTGATTGTGTAAGATTACATTGGGCGCCGTGCGGAATCACAGAGATCTGAGTCGACGCCTGGCCCGACGGGAGGAGGGATGGGGCGGGAAAAAGGGGGTGGTGTGGGCCTGTGAGGGCCGACGGGAGGAGGGATGGGGAGGGGAAAAGGGGGCGGTGTGGGCATCTGAGGGCCCGGCCATGGGAGGGGAGAGGGGGAGGGGAGATGGGGGAGGGGAAAGGGGGCGGTGTGGGCCTGTGAGGGCCGGCCATGGTGGGAGGAGGGATGGGGCAGGGGAAGGGGGCAGCGTGGGCCTGTGAGGGCCGGCCATGGTAGGGGGGATGGGGCGGGGAAAGGGGGCGGTGTGGGCCTGTGAGGGCCGGCCATGGTGGGAGAGGAGGGATGGGGGCGGGGAAAGGGGGCGGTGTGGGCCTGTGAGGGCCGGCCATGGTGGGGGAGGGATGGGGCGGGGAAAGGGGGCGGTGTAGGCCTGTGAGGGCCGTCCATGGGGTGGGGGGGGGGGGGAAGGGGACGGTGTGGGCCTGTGAGGGCCGTCCATTGGGGGTGGGGGTGGGGGCGGGGAAAGGGGGCAGTGTGGGCCTGTGAGGGGCGGTCATGGTGGGGGGAGGAATGGGGTGGGGAAAGGGGGCGGTGTGGGCCTAGGCCTGTGAGGGCCGGCCATGGTGGGGTCGGAGAAAGGAGGCGGTGTGGGCCTGTGAGGGCCGGTCATGGTGGGGTCGGGGAAAGGGGGCGGTGTGGGCCTGTGAGGGCCGGCCATGGTGGGGTCGGGGAAAGGGGGCGGTGTGGGCCTGTGAGGGCTGGTCATGGTGGGAGGGTGGGGAAAGGGGGCGGTGTGGGCCTGTGAGGGCTGGTCATGGTGGGAGGGTGGGGAAAGGGGGCGGTGTGGGCCTGTGAGGGCCGGCCATGGTTGGTGGGAGGAGGGATGGGGGTGGGGAAAGGGGGCGGTGTTGGCCTGTGAGGGCCGGCTATGGGAGGGAGTGGGGAATTGGGGAGGTGGTGAAGGAAAGAGGATAGGAAGGAGGTGGGATGGTCGGATGCTGCTTGGGGCATGATTGTCTGTTTAAACAGTCCGACAAGGGGCCATCCATTAAGTACGTACGCATCTTTTAAAAAAATGTCTGACCCTACCCAGCTCGGCCTGAATACGCATTAGATTGATCCAAAAACACACGCACATTTAAGAAATATACCAGACCCCTTCTCCTGTTGATGCGTAGGAACTTATTGGAAGGCCCCTAGTTGATATTTGATACAATAGGCTCACTTTAGTGAGGTTAAATTAGGTCAACATTTTTCTCAAGAAAAATGTATTGCCATAGGGAAATTTTTTGAAAAAAGAAGAAGATTGAAATGTCAGAATTCTTCAACATAGATCCCTATAGACCTTGTGCAGACATGGTCACGTGACCAGATTTTGGTGATCACCATGTGCTCAGCATAACCACATGACAATTAATAATGTCTAGAAGTAATGAATTCTAAGTATTGAAAATAGGTAATTATGAATTAATGGGATGATTTGGGAAAGATTTAGCACAAATTTTATTATAGATGCTTTTTATAACAATAACAATTGTTTCTAAATGATCACCAATATGGCGGCAAGTCCCTTTTTGGTCTGAGTGACGTCATCTACACAACATCTATACTCCCAACAATCTCACAGTAGGATTAGGATAATCTCCAGAAGCCTTAAGAAAAACTTACGACGATGATTCCTTAAGATTAAATCAGTCTACATAAACCGAAAAAAAATGTCCGGACTGTCATAATGGCTACGTCAATTGTCGATGCTATCATATCATTAAATAGCTAAAAGAAAATGTGTTATCAAACTTCTTATGTAACTACAAAAACAATTTTGTTTACATCAATACATAGAGAAAAATCTGTGCTTTCTTAAGAAATAACCTTTATCAGGACTTCCATAGGGATACTATCGGGCTGTGCAAACGCGCCGCTTTTGGTGGTGATGGGAAGAGGGCACTGACCGCCCCCATCCACAACGCTGTAGGCTTTAATCAAGCTATCCCACCCCTGCAGTCACCAATTTCTCCTTCTTTCTCTGCCCACTGTTCAGTTACATCTTCTACAGACGCCCCTCCTACGCGCTCATCCCCCCCCCCACCCCCAGCCTGTGGTTGCATGGACCAAAGGCCCTGTCTCATATATAGGGCGCTGCCTAAATGCACAGCGTTGCCTCAAAAAACTTCACTGTTTCAATGACAGTATTGCGTCCCTTCGTTGTTCCGCGACAATTCATAATGGCGTAAGTAGTATGTAGAAATGGGAATTTGAACCGTGTCGTTTACATCGTTCAGACTTGTTTGTGCAACGTCGCCCATACTTGTGGTGCAGTGTTTGCAACAATATCACGTCGTCTGATACTATCATATATGCAACATGTTAGTATATATGAAAATGGGAATTTGGATATTAAATTATCGCATATACAGTTAGCACTGTATTGCGACATCCTTTATCTGTTCAAATGCATGACATTAATAGGCTACATTGTGCATCTTTATTTGTGCAATGTCACCCATACTTGTGTTTAAATGTATGCAACAATATCGCATGGATTGTTCCTATTGTACATGCGACATGTAAGTAGTATGCAAAAATGGGAATTTGGATATTAATTATCGCATACCTATTTGAATTTATAAAGGATGTTGTAGTAAAGGGCTACGTGTGTGACATTAATAGGCTATACGGATTGTCACATACATTGATGTACCTTCAGTCTCTATTTCAAGATTCTTACTTCTACTCGTCACATCATCTTGCTAACTATAACTTCAAATTCATATGAAAGTTCTCCGCTGCGTATAATGGTCGCTTCTCACCAACACACCAACTCAAAAGTAACCAATAATCCCTATCTATGTACAATGATGGAGGCTTCTTCCTGTGGTCCCAGGTCTCGCCAGTAACCACTAACCCTCACCTATAGGCACCCATGCTAGGTTCTGGACATCTGCCTGCTTCTTACCAGTAAAGTCCCAAGGCTTCAGTAAGACGAGGGTCAGTGTGGGGTGTGGCAGTCGGTCAGTCGGGGGCATCCAACTGTGACGGACAGGCTGAAGTGTCTGCCACCTGCCCCCCCCCCCACTCCCCCCCCCCCTACACATGCCCCTTATCCCCCTATCGACCTACCCAGAAAATGGGCCTCCAGTATTCCACTCTGCAACTTCAGCCATCTCCATACAAGGTAGCATGTGATCTTATACATAAAAGTTCAGTTAGAAAACCGAAAAGCTCCGGGCTATTCGTCTTTATTTTGTATATATGATAGTAAATAGATTGATCAGATATGGAGCAGGAAAAGGCGATATCGGAAGAAGCAAGAAACAAAAAAGATTTAGGACTATGATGCCGATGCCGTCATCCGCCATATATATAGGACCTACATAGCAGAATCGGTTCTAACATACTTTTCCTGGAGCGGAGGGTGATTCGCTGCAGAGTGCTCAGAGTATCCTCAGGGAGGCGGTCTAGGCCAGCTGGAGCTGGAGCATAGCCAGCTGCCGATATTGACGATTCCACAAACGGCAGTTTAGACCTCCAATCGGGGCCTTTTCTTCTGGACTATCACAATTATTCATGATCACAAGTCACGTCTTATAACCGGCTCTGATGTGGTGCGTGCCTCTGTATCGATCTCAGACAACTACATGGCTTTTACAGGATATGAGGCTCATATTTTCCTATTATTTTGGCCTTTGATGAGATACCTACGTACGAAGAATTGCTAGGGTATATTAGATTTGGTTTCTGTAGAATAGCACGCTCGTTAGATAGCTAGACAAAGGATAAAGAGTGTAGGCTCAGTAGTGTAGTAAAAAATAATAGGGCACCAAAGAAACTTGTAAACAACATTCTATTAAAGGGAGCCAAGGTCAATAAAACTAGCAACATTTTCAAAACTCAGATAAGTATAGAAATAAGTTAGATGAGTCTAGTTATGGTCAGTGGTAAAGTATTAGCTGTGAAAACTAGCTCAGACTGAAGTATAATTCCATGAGTTATGGTATTATTTTCATCTATTTGTAAACAAACCCCATTTTTGTGGATCCACAATAACTGAGTTGAACAAGGAAACATGTTATCAATGATCTTCTACCATGTTTGATGGTTAAGATTTTAACATGGGCCATAAATAGACTCAATGAATGGATTTCCATGATTAAAAGAGTAGCATTGAAATGCGCCGCTTGATGTGATGTTCTTTCATTGAATTTGTCAATTGAAGAATATCAATGTCATAAAATGCAAACGTTTCAAGGACAATTATATTGGTGCGTCAAACCTTTGGAATCATAGCATTAATATTTATACATCATAATCAATAAGCCCTACAGATGTAATCATTTTAAGAATTAAGTCAAAACATGGCACAATACCAGAAAATACCAGAATCTGTAATGTATCAACCACAAACAGACATACTTTCCGAGTCAAGAAGTATTCGGTTAACCTGCTACACTACTTGTCTGAGTGGATCTGCAGGAAGGGATGGACTGACCGGAACCGGAAATACGGTCTGCTCCACCTCCGACCGGGCTAAGGTACCGGATGTAGTTTTATTGAGACATGGCGTCGTTCTGTAACTCCCCTCCCCTTCACTCTCCAGTCATGGCGTCGTTCTGTTACCTTCCTACCCTTCACTCTCCAGTCACACACTGCCTCAGAGATCAATGTCTCCCCTCAGGCCTTTTCCTGTGGGCTCCAGAGGGCAGCACCCACAACCACACTGCATTATGGGAAGTGTCGCACTACCTGTTGGGTCACGTGACAAATGGCTAATAGGCGGAGCTTTACGCGCGGACCGGAAGTCGCCGTCCGCACGCGGAGGGCGGCGCCGACGCTTGGAGAGTGGAAAAACGCCGTCAAGATGGATGTCGGCGCCTTGACCTCCAGCCTCTCGTTTCCCCGCGTCCCACCCCTCCACCTGTCAAGTTTCTACTTCCGTCACCAGGCCGACATCGTTGCCGACGACGACGACGTCGACGATGGAGGATTAATGGCGGCCCCGACGCCCTGCGTCCCCGTCACAAAGCGTCCCGTCACCCTGGTAACCGCCGCCACACAGCCAATCGACGCGCCATGCTCAGAGATCACTGGGCATGCGCGGGATTTAATTTTCCGGTTGGACGCCACCTGGGGGCGGTTTGGGGAGGCACGGCGGCCATGTTGGACGTCCGTCACGCTGCTGCCCGCCATCAGGACCTGGGAGCAGAGACTGTGGGGGGAGATTGACACCACACCCAACATGGCGGCCGGCGTGACGTCATCAGGGAGGGGTTATTGATCTCACGGAGACGGGTCTGGACAGGACCTTCCTGAACACAAAAGATGGAGCCAGATAGAAGAAAAAAAACAACAAAAAAGACTCACTCTGGTGAATTTACGGGCTGAAAACACGACTTTGTCCTTGAGTTGGGTTCTTTAGGTCAGATAAGTTTGACGCATGCGCAAAACGGATAAAGTGCTGTCAAGGCCAATGGGGAGAGTTTATGTGAAATAACATTTTGCTCTAGTGTAAGTTTTCATTATAAAACGCAGTTCACGTTCAAGAGAGCTTGTTTAAAGAGGAGAAGCGATGGGAATAGACTGACAACTGTCAGAATTTCTTGCTTCAATGAAAATATGCTCCACATTGCACGCGACCCGCTCTCTCGTATCACGTGTCAGCGATGGTCATTTCGGTTTAAAAATCACGATCCATTCAATCAGAAATTGCGTCAAAATTTCTGAAAGCATGATCTTTTCGCTGTTTTTCCAGGCATTAATGGGACAATAATCCAGGCCCCAGACAATCAAAAGAGGCTCATGTCACGCACAATCCCACAATGCATGGCGCGGCCATCCCTCTGTTGTCCGGATGTGGCAGTCTCCAACAGAGGCATGTGGAAGAGATGAACCTAACTGACCGTATTATCGCCCAGGCTGGTTATAGTAAACGACATGGCCGGTAGAGGCGCCCCTCGCTACATGGTGCTAAGAGGTAACCCCCTCCCCCCTTAAGGTCCTAAATGATTGCAACTTAAGAAGCAATATCAGTGTAGTATGACGATATTACATGTTCACATGCATGAGGGATAAGCCCTTAATCAGATTATGATGATTAGTTATCATGATTTATACTGTAGTAATGGCTAAGGCCCAGGGGGGCAACTTGCATTCATTTACGCCCGGATGTGTGTACCCAAATTTGAAGGAAATGGGTCCTTTTTCAGCCTGAAGTGAATGGAATGAATGGATAAATTCTCATTCAAAATGGGCATCAAATTAGGCAGGCCATTCAATATGGGTAGATATTCAAATCGTAACCCATTCAATATGGGTGTAATTTTCCCTCTCCTCCACTATCTTTACTGTGGGGAGCACCTACAGAAGATCTAGAGCAGCAATTGCACTTGGTAGTGGGTTTTAGCCATTCAATATGGGTAAATATGTAAATCATTACCCATTCAATATGGGTGTGTTTGTTAATCAATCCATTCAATATGGGTATATTTTACAAATGTCGAGGACATTCAAAATGGGTCTCTTTCTGAAATCCGGTACACACATCAGGGCGAAAAGGAATCAAGTCGCCCCCCTGGGGGCTAAGGTTATACTCTTAGAATGTATTTCCATAGTTATTTAAGTTTTCAAAAGTTTGTCATATTTTGACACAACATTGCTTTTGGCTCCCTTTAAGCCAAAAATAGGGGGTGCGCGCCCTTGCCGTCCCCCTCTAAATCCGCCACTGATGATTGTTTATAATTGTCAATTAGGAGTATTTTACATTATGTGTAACAAAGAATTGTGTCTCTTATTTGTGCGATTTTTCTACGATTTCGTCATCTCGCAGCTCGTATCGAGTAGTGTAACAGGGCCTTTAACATGGCGGCATGTTGTGTATCTGCCCGTCTGGGCCCAGATTGTATCTGGAGCCCTGATGTACATAATTAATCCAGCTGGCTGTTCCCCCAAGAGCCCTGTGAGCTGAGATAAGGCGTCCTCCGGGCCAGGACTGTCCACCGACTGGTGCCAATCTGACCGCCCTGTGGTCGCATTGTCCTCCCAACACCCTCTCACACTGCGCTCTGATCTCAGGAATGTAGACCTGTATTAGAGGCTGCCCCATATAACGTTGTGTTTAGTTCTGCTTAGGTTCTTGTTACATTATTTTGATGGCACCCAAGAATGTCTTTAGAACCTAACATTGCAACATTGCATGGTGATGTTACTGTAACGTTATTGAAATGTTCTTTCATGTTATGATAGCATTATTATAACGTTCTTTATAATTGAGGTCTCAACTTTACCAAAATATAATGTTATCATAAAAATCTCTTTTAGTAAGTCTCAACTCTACCCAAAGTAACAGAAGTGTTATATGAAAGATGGGCAGTTTTCTGACAGACCAAATAAATATGGTCGCCAAAATTAATGTGCTTGTAACATCGTTACTTGCCCGGGTAAAGTTCACATCTGGACACAGTGTGTGACGTCACCTGAGGTAGTGTTTTAAAATAGCCATTTAATTTCCTGTTGAACAGCAAAACATTGTCAAAATATCAAGGTAAATTAAACCATATATTAAACATTGCTCATTTGGACAAACACGAGACATCATATAAGGCTGTGATTGCTACCAATTGCTACCCAGTGGCCCATTGCATAATGGATTATTGATGTTATGATCACTTTAAGATGAATTTAAGATCGTTTTTGCAACAGCATTAGGTTTTGTAACAGCAACACCTTAATATCTCTGCTTCTACTGGATAAAATTGAATTACGCTAATTGATATATGAAGGGAGAAAATAAAAGAATAAAAAACATAAAACTACAGCACATCGAGGGTATTCTAAATAAGTTTTTTCAAAGTGTCAAAACGATCGTTGTTACAATAAAAGTAACAATGAAATGTTTCGTTGTTTAATTGATTTTCGATTTTACGATCGGTATTGTGCAAAGGGCAACAGGAGATTGGCAGTTGTCACCTCTTTAACATCCGAGGTGAATGACCTTTCGGATAGGTTAATATTTGAGCAAATTGCTGTATTGCTCTAAAAGGGCAACAGGTAAATTCAATTCTCCAAATGAATAATCATGTGTATTCAGAGCAAGAAAGTGCCCTTCATTTACAACCTGCCAGAGTGAAGATGTTTAAATTTCGGCATACTGGTTCATACGTTTCACTGTAACATCATTGTGACATTCTTGCTAAGTTCTTTCATGAAATAAAACACCGTTATTATAACATTCTGTTTTAATAAGGTCTCAACTTCACTGAAAGGTAATGTTATCATAACACGCAATATAAAGGATAATTACTGTAACAGTTACACTTTTTATAGTCCACCTGACCTACAATATCGTAACTGTTACCTAAAAATTCAACAAGTCACAGATTGACCAAAACTGTATGGCCGCAGAACTTAACCCTTACGTCACTGCTTGCCTGGGTGTCCTTTGGTGCCTGTTCAGTCTCCTGTATAGCTATAGCCGGCTCCAAGCCTTTAACATTACAGCTCCTTTCCCCAGCAGCCCGGCCCACTCTACCATCGTCCATCATCAACTAAGGGGCACCTGACCACCTCTCTACCCCAGTCAATCTTCTCCCGCCCGGGCCGCGCTATTTTCTCTGATACCAAACGCACCTCTGACTATCTCCCGTTCATATTTATACAAGCTGGCGGGGGGGGCATATATAGCCTGGGGGGGACACATATGGGCGGCGGGCAGGGAGGGCCTTGTGCCCTTTAAGTGAGGGCTCTGTGGCGTCCAAGATAAGGACTGACCAAAGCACCCCACACTGACCTACCTCAAAGACCCCCGGGCGTCTTTAGACTGTCGTTACGTCCAAGTCCGCTAGGTGCTCAAACTAGGTCTGTTAACCAGCAACCATTTTGGGTGGGAATTCACCGCGTATTACAGCATGCTTTGGGGCCGCTGGTTTATGGCAGGTAGGGCCATAAACCAGCCAGCACTCAAACAACCATCAAAGGGGTTCCCAATATCATTTATAGAGGGCCAATAAAAGAATTCCTAACAGATTTTAGGTGGCCACTAGTAGCCATGGAATCTTGTGGGTATATAAGGACCTATTTTGCAAGAGGTATCTAAGTCATGAAAGGACTCAGGCGTCTTTGGCCGAGCAAATCTCGCGATTCTATGTAGCACGAGACTTCACCTCACGAGTCCTCCTTGGCCTGGGCCTTAAGTATAGCCCGCCTTGCGTTTAATGTGTGCAATTTATATTCAATCCCAACTTGAATTTGGAGATATTTGCCAAGTAGACTGTATATCAACCTTGTTGCTTCTTAGTAAACCATCTCGAACGTCTTGCTTTTGCCATACAGAAGACTACCTGACGGTAAATGCAGTTTAGTGACGACTCCCTCGTCACTTCCTTCATTTGATATAGTTTCTATATTTCCCTTCACCTTTGACTATCATTACTTTTATGTTGTTTTCTATATTTCATAGAACTTTAAAATGGAAGATCATACTTGCACTGTATCAATTATAATGATATAGAGATCTATAACCAAAAGAACTTGTCTCTGGAATGACTAAGCATTGAACTACAATATTGTAAAAGCGGTCTTTTCTAACAGACTTATTTTTCAGCACAGAGAAACATCTCATAGCAGAGTTCTGCGCATCCGCGGTGTGTGGGCCACCAGGTGGCCAATATGCCCGCTGCACTACTAGTCCGTTCTGGCCAAATTTGCTTTTACATACCGGTTTGTGCAACAAGCGGGCTGGGATTTAACCAACGATTCTGTAGGCAAGCAAAGATATGTAATCCATGATGTTTCAGCATGAACGTTGTGACGTTAGGGCCCCCTATGATAGTCCGTGAAAGCGGTTCCAAACAAAATGACATTCATCTATTTCACAGCTTTCCGAAAAGTAAAGAAATTTTGATGACGTCACAAAAATGGCAAAACAAATCAAGCATTGTAGCGGTTTGCACGAACTCAACATGATGAAAAACATGTAAGGGATGGTCCGACTTACATATCTTTGTGTTGCTACACTATTTTTGATGTAACAACAGTCAACCGCTCCCTGTGTTCAGGAGCCTAGCCCAGCCTGGTTATTCCAGGCATGAACACATTGGCCATTTGCCCAGCAGTTGATTGTTTATGACTAGTGACAAGGCAATAACACAGATATTGTCGTGATTTTTATTCATACATTGAAGCAGAGATCCGCTGAGGTATTCTGTAACATGCATGAGCCTAAACCAAATATTGGACTGTGAGTTGGCAACATTGTATAGATTACCACTCTGCCAGTTATTTGACAAACATACAAGATGTTAAAATAAACAATAGGTCAAACATTGCTCTTTCCCCGTGAATACCAATATCTCAATAACTCGGGGATGGGCAGCTCCCACCTTTAAGCAATGGTTTCAGATTTGTTCATTTGCGCAAATGGTTGTATTGGTCTGAAAGGGCGGGGGAAATTACTCACTGCTCCATATTAACAAAAATACCATAGCAAGCAAAGACTACTAATTCATGTCATTGTACCATGAACGTCGTGATGCTAGTGTCCCCTATGAATGTCCGTGAAAGCCGTTATAACGCTCTGTCTGTTTTGCCATTTTTGTGACTTCATCACCGTTTGTTTTCATTTTGAAATAAATAAAAAAAGACTCAGCGTTGTTTTATTTGTATCTGGTTGCACGGACTCTGAAGGGGCGCCACTAACAACACTAAGCTAGTGTGCTTGTTACGTAGACTCTTGCCTCAGTAAAGTTCACATCTGGACACAGAGTGTGACGTCACATGTGTTTTAAAATAGCCATCAACACCAAGTTCAATTTCCTGTTGAACAGCAAAACCTTATCAAAACATCAAGGTAAATTAAACAATGTATTAAATATTGCTCATTTTGTACAAACATGACATAGTCATATAAGGCTGTGATTGCTACCAAATGCTACCCAGGAGACTGGCAGTTGCTGCCTTTTTAAGGGCTGAGATGAATGACATTTTGGATAGGTTAACATTTGACCAAATTTTGACGTCAAGAAAAACATTTAGAGGATAAACCAAGTCACATATCTTTGAGTAGCTATAGGATCGTTGATAGCCTATAAATGCCTCGTATGTGTTATCAGAACACGAAAGTTCGCATTATCATAGAGATACATGTTATGTACGTCTATGGCAATATTTACAACCTGAACCATAAACCTGACCACCCAGCCTTGGTTACCGGCTCCAGTTACCATCCTGTACCCTCAGATTTATTACTCCCTCCGCCGTTTCGGTTAGGTCCGTGCTATTTTTTGTGGGCGATAATAGGTGGTTTTGGCCATACCTAACGTGTATGATAGCTGGCCGTGGGGCCGCCTCCTTGAGTCCCCCTGGTGGTGATGAAGTCAATCAGCCCCCAGTACCCAGACCCACCGACAGGGGGCAGCAATAATTAATGGACTATATCATGGCCCCGTCTGCGCGCATCCATCTTACTGCGGCTGGCGGTGATGCGGTCATCGCTCTCTGTAGCCCTGCGCGGAAGGTGGTCTGTCACTGATATAGTATGTATACTATATATATGCACTTTATATATCATATTATCTACCCATCTATCTGTCTATATAATATAAACAGATATATGGGTGGATAGATAAATATAGATAAATAGATAGATAGATAGATTGATAGAGAAAGAGAGATAGATAAAGAAGTATGTAATCATTGAGTGCACATGCAATAACAGCCTGTGCATAGTACATGGTCGGCATATCGCAAAAAATATATTGCGACATGCAATATTACTTGAAGCAGCTTTTCTTCTCAAGTATTATGCTTCACAAAGCTTTCTCTGTGCTAACCGGAATCGCATTAGCGCTGTCGACAATAATTCTAGTGTTTTTTTTAAATAAAAAGAGGACTTCAGCTTTGTTGCAAAAAAAAAGAGAACTCAACAGTTGTTCCCGTAATATGCGAAACACAGAGACGTCTGTCCTTTAGATGAATAACTTAAGCCCCATACCCACTAGGCAAATTTGACTGAGTCAGCTGACTAATTGGCACTAGAATCAGCTGATTATTCTCAAAGAATCTGCCAATTTTAGCACCAATTCAGATTACCAGTCAGGTCAATCGGTCAACTCTTCCAATAGAGTCGGCCGATTTTAGCACCAATGAGTTGGCCGACTCAGGTCAAATTCACCTAGTGGGTATGGTGCTTTAATATGAAGTACGTAAATTAGCCATGATCACTATATTGCTCCATTTGATGCCTATAGGATAAAAAGACAGAATTTGTGTGAAGATAAAAGAATCAAATTATCAAGAGCGTGCTTTGAATATGCATGTGGTCAATATACATTGATTCTTTCGGACTGCATCTGTAATTTAATTTGCACCCTCACATTAGGTCCCTTGATATCACTGGGAAACGATTCCATTCGCGGCCACCACGATTGTGCCTGAAATGCTTATTCAGGTCTTTTCAAGGTTGGACAATGACAACGTGATACATTGAAAAGGTCGATGACATTATTCTGAGCTGTCCAGGCACAGCCGAGTCATGAATTATGCAGAAAAAGTAATCTATAATAAATCCTAACTGAGTCATAACTAGAGAGCAGCTTCAGGGAGCTTGGGCGAGGGGAGCGAGGGACTGTCAGTGGAGACTGTCAGCATTTCTTTGTTATATTAGACGACATTCATCAACAACGATCTTCCATGTAATTACAATTGGCATAGTTTTACAAATTGTCATGGCAAAAATATGTGAAAAAATAATGTGGCACACAGTCATAAGTAAATTCGATAATAACAGTTATTATGATTCAATGATAATCATGAACTCATCACTCGTTTAATTTATTCACCTCATGTATCCATTGACCAATACCCAGGCAAGCAACAACGTAACAAGCACATTCTGCGGCTGTAGTTTTTTGCTGTAACCTGCCCAATTTTTACAAAACAGTTATTTCAGGTCAAATTGAGACTTACTAATAAAGAATGTTATGATAAGGTTATAATTACATGAAAGAACATTACAAGAGTGTCACAATAACATAACAGTGCGACGTCGCAATGTTACCCAGGCCCGTACCCAGCTTCTGTTATGGGGGGGCTGCGAGGTTCCACAAGTGGAACTTTTGCTTATATTTTCAAGAATTTGAACTTGAAAAGGGGGCTGGCGAGCAGTAAAACGTGGCACTTTTCTTTGTTTCCTACTAATTTTAGTTCTATTCACATTAAATTTTGAAAGGGAAAGTGGAACTTTTGGGCACATTTCATTTGTGAGGGAGGGAGGGTGGCGAGGTTCGACATGTGGAACTTTTGTCCATATTTTCAATAATTTGAACTTGAATAGGGGGGTGGGGAGTAGTAAAAAGTGGAACTTGTCTTTATTTCCTACTAATTTTAGTTGTATTCACATTAAATATTTGAAGGGAAGGTGGAACTTTTGGACACATTTCATTTGTGGGGGGGTGGCCCGCCACCCCCGCCCCCCCCCCCCTAGTTACGGGCCTGTTACCAAAGCAGAACTAAAGAGTATGTTCGCGTTTAATTTATTCACCTCATGTATCCATTGACCAATACCCAGGAAAGTAAGAACGTAACAAGCACATTCTGTGACTGTAGTTTTTTGGTTAGTCTGTAACCTGCCCAATTTTTATATAACAGTCATGTTATTTTAGGTAAAATTGAGACTTACTAATAAAGAATATTATAATAACGTCATTATTACATGAAAGAACATTACAAGAAAGTTACGATAACATAACAGTGCAACGTCGCAATGTTACCAAAGCAGAACTAAAGAGTATGTTGGTGCAACGTTATAACAACGTCATATTCTTGCTTAGGTAGGAAGACCCTTATTTATATGAAATAAGTGACAAAAAAACATAGATTGGTAGGAAGAAATTTCCGGCCACGGTTATCTACTATCACAGATCCTGTGTACAGGTCTTCCATATATACAACTTCTAATGGGGTGGGTAGGTCACCCAATACAAAACCTTTTGTATGTATTTTGAACAAATACACATCCCATGTGTGTATAGTTGTATTGTGTTGCCCACATTGATGACTCTTCCAGAATGCGTACACATTTTTAACCTTTTTATCTGCACAGTGAACCCTAGGCCTCCCATATATGCCTTAAATTGTGCCCAACATCTTTATGCCAGCCCGAGTGGAAGCCATGTCCCATAGGTTTGGGGCTGTTAATTAGTCGTGGAAAAGGAAAAGGTAAACATTGTCCTATACATACGTGCACAACCTCTGACTATATATCGCCCAACCCACGACCTCTTGCTGTTTCATTATCAGTATACATATATGTATGTTGTCACACGCACAAACTAGGCTCTCAGGGACGGATCCAGAGATTTCAAAAAGGGTGGGGGCCCTTACATAAAAGTCGAGGCGCCGCACCCCTGAGCTAATATTTTTAATTAAAAAAAACAACTAAATTTGGCAAAAATTAGGGAGAGGGGGGGCGTGCCTCAGGCCCCACCTCTAAATCCGTCCCTAACTCTCCTATACAGAGCCTTTGACTTCCTAGTGTGTATACCACCCCCCACACAACCTGTGGCTCTTTCAGCATGTACTTCCCCCCATCCACCACTCGTAACGAATGGCTCCTGTCCCATGCACCCGCTGCACCGTGCGCACGTTTTCTCAGCGGTCTCGGGTGAAGATGATCCATCAGCCCCACCACAAGTCGCTGGCAGTCATCGATATAAGGCCCACATCCGGGCATCCATCATGGCCGCCGGTTGACGCATGCGCGCGGGGTCCAAGGTCCCCCATCAGTTAATCGCCATGTTTCACTGAACATGTACCTGGCTGACCCAGTTGTTGTTTCGGCTTGACTTGAGAAATAGGACTTGTCGCTGGTGGACAGTTTGTTTTGTCGGAGTGCCGAAAAATCAATAGTATCAGCTACAGCAAACATGTCAGACTGCTGACGGATGGCTTGAACCGCACCGGGAGCAGAGTTCAAAAAACAATTCACTTTAAAGTTTAAACAGGAATTCCATTCATTCTTACTCCTGGGAACCTAGTTAGTTAAACCTTGTTTGGAGGCAAATACATAAATAACACAGAACAAGATTTTTATGATGTTTAAACATCTACTTCTCAGTCTGGATAATACATGTTGATAAACCTTGAAGTAATTTTGTCAGGAGCAGGGGAGGTAAAAATTAGTGATTTTTAATCTATTAGCCATTCATCATTGTATATTTGCTCTCATGCATGGGCCATGCTGTTGGGAGAATATACAACCCATAGAGAGTTGATTATTGTGACAACCTTTACAGTAGATATTATAGAAATCCCTGCTAACGTATTCTTTCATTTACTAAGATAAGATTGTACATGAGGAATATTTTAAGAAACTTTTCTGAAATGACTGATATTACGTAAACATTGCAGAGCCTTTAAGACTGTGCTTCTGAAACCTAGTGAGACTAAAAGACAAGGACTAAGTTGTCACAAAAAGACCCGGGAAAGAGTACAGCGATAACAACCTGAAGAAAGATGAACCATCTCGAAAGCGTGCTTCTTTTAGTAACTAAATTTACTATGAGTCGCTGCAATATAAAACAGGGAAGATGGCAGTAACTCTTTTTGTCCTTCTGTAGTTCTCCCGTTCACTTTACTGATAATAGTGGCAGAACTTTAAAGAAACCCTGAAACCCATTTCCTAGCGCGTGACATTAGAGTCTTTGGATTCCTTTCCATTGTTCAATTTGCTCCTAAAACAACTCCAACCTGACCTAATTTGTTTCCCACAAAACTTCAAAACGCAATGGTTAACAAAACAGGAAATTACATTATTCATCAATGAAAATGTATCAAAGGCACTAGAATGTGGCAAAATGGGATGACTGTATTGTTCCTATGAGTTTTAGTAAAATTAAATGTTAAAACATAAAGATAGACCTACCTACCCTAATTCTTTTTCAAATTATATTACCTGTGATCCATTGTAAAATCACAGATTGTAACAGTGACAACTTAAAGAACACTTTAAGCACATGTATGTAATAACAATATCTTAGTAACAGTTAGAGAGTAGCAGTCATGGCAAATCTGGATTCTAGGAGAGAGATGGCTAACTAAGAGAGTGACAGGCATGGCAGTTGTGGACTCTAGGAGAGCGATGGTTAACTAAGAGAGTGGCAGGCATGACGGTCATGGATGGAAGAGAGATGTGATTAAGTAAGGGAGAGACAGGCATGACGGACGTGGACTCTAGGAAAGAGATGGTTAACTAAGAGAGCGACAGGCATGAAGGTAGTGGACACTAGGATGGAGATGTTTAAGTAAGAGAGAGACAGGCATGGCAGTTCAAGATACTGGGAGGGAGATGTTGAAGTAAGGGATTGAGAGGCATTGGGGTTGTGTACACTAGGAGAGAGAGGGTTAAACAACAGGGACATGGGGACACTATAGGAGAGAGATGGTTAAGTAAGAGAGTGACTTGGATGGCAGTCGTGGACACTAAGAGAGAGATGGTTAAGTAAGAGGGTGAGAGACATGGCGGTCATTGAAACTAGGAGAGAGATGGTTAAGTAAGAGACTGACAGGCATGACGGTCCTGGATTGAAGATTGAGGTGGTTAAGTAAGGGAGAGACAGGCACGTGGGTCGTGAACTCTAGGAGAGAGATGGTTAAGTAAGAGAGTGAGAGACATGGCAGTCATGGACACTAGGAAAGAGATAGTTAAGTAAGAGAGTAACAGGCATGGTGGTCACGGACACTGGATGGGTATATAAGAGAGGGACAAACATGGAAATAGTGGACACTAGGATGGAGATGGTTAAGTAAGAGAGAGATGGTTAAAAACACTAGGAGAGAGATGGTTAAATAAGAGAGTTACAGGCATGACAGTTGTGGACACTGGGAGAGAGATGGTTAAGTAAGAGAGTAACAAACATTGCAGTTGTCGACTCTAGGAGAGAGATGAAGAAAGAGAGTGCCAGGCATGACGGTCTTGGACACTAGGAGACACACGGTTAAATAGGAGAGTCACAAACATGGCAGTAGTGGACACTAGGATGCAGATGGTTAAGTAAGAGAGAGATGGTTAAACAACAAAGATGTGGTGACACAAGAAGAGAGATGGTTAAACCCAGAGATGACAGAGACTTATGTAGCGGGTCCTCAGATGGCGTGCTCCCTCTGGCGGGCTCTCAGGGTACCACAAAGGCCAATCAATGGGTGCTACAGCTGTCTAAGGTAATGGGGTCGGGGCTACTCCGCGGGACTACTCCTCTAACCCCAGCTCAAGTCTATAGGCCCACTAGTCAAGAAAGGGCCGATTTTGCTCACGTGACTTTACTTTATAAATAATCAACGGAATCTGATTCTAAAATTGTGAGCATTTAGATATACCACCAGGTCAAAATGTCACATATGTTTGAAAATTCTCAAATATAGATTAGATATTCACAGAAACATATCATGACGTTGCAATTGGCTTTTAGTATAGGGCATAACACATTTTAAGTTTTAAGTTTTCAATCCTTTCTTGGTCAGCAGACCTTATAGACCGCAACAAGTTTAAACGGACGTACACGGCATTAAATTCTCCCTACCAATAGAACTGTCCACTTTGCCAGCTAACCCAACCCTTATATCTATGATATCAACACGTTTAGAAAAATGTTCATCATACTTGATTCACAGTAATTTTCCTATATTACCCAAAACTAAACTTTATAAGCTTTTACTTTCAATATAATGTTAAATATATAGCAGTATGACTTAAAGCCCTTCAGCTTTGCTCATGGTGTCCAACCCTAAAATCACAAAAACATACCTTATTTTGGTTCACCTGAAATGGAGGTAATTACCTAATTGAATGAAAATAATAATTCATCCTCATTTATCAACACCTTATTGACTTAGAAAACACAAGTACTAACTCATTCACTCAGAATTATGTCAGTGCCTGACTTTGCAAAAACTGCAATTATGTCCGACCTGTGTATCATGCTGGCAGTACATCCCAATGTGGACAGGTCTATGACGGATAACTGAGATATATTTTCAAGATCATGATATTTTGAAGTTATCGTCACAATACTACTGTGAGCCCTTGGCGGTAAGTTTTCGGGTATTGTGAAAGTTCTTTGGATGTCCTTTGACTCGTGATAAATTTCGCAATTTCTTTATGGAATGGCTTCAAGAGATGCGGAACAGAAGGGCGCCAAAATGGCCCCAACTGAACTTGGTTTAATTCTTCATTAACTTTATTAAAGGGACTTTCTAGTTAGTACGTCCCCACAAATCCAGATCACGATCCCCTTTGGGCGAGAGTACACTTAGGATTTGAACAGGAATAAAAAAAACACTTTTAGAAATAATAGCCCCCTCTCTCCTTGATGCGTTTATACTTAATTGAAGGCCCCAAACCTTAAACATTAAACCTCAAAGTGGATTAATTAATGGCGTTTGAGCCGCTCTCTAGATTAGGAAAAGCTCCGCCGGGTGACACTTGAGTTACAATTGTCGCTGAACCTTTCAACCCATTAAGGGTTCCCGGGGGATACTGAGAAAAATAGCAATAATATTAAATCCATATGAATTATTCTCTTTCTAAATGCGACAGGGGAGTGATATTTCCCCAAAGTTGTTGAATGTGCATGCTGCTCGTGTGGGCATTGCTACTTCAGTTTTAATTTTTTAGGTATGATGTAATTAGAATATTTAAAAGAACATGTATTACTAGGTTGGAGTTATCCTCTTGTTTGTATGGGCAAATTTAACACTGTTTACTCAAACAAATTTCGTATTGGGTAATATCATAGCAAACCGCTGAATAAATAATACCCATAGCCTGACTGAGGAGTTCGTTTTCCCAACATTTAATCGGTGAAATTCGAACCGTTGTATTGAGATTGCTTCATGTAACCTGAGAGCGCATCAATTTACACGAGATGAAATCCATTTGAGTGAGGTCTGCTACAACAGTTAACATTACAATAAGATATTCAATTTTATTTCCAGTCGACATTATGATATAATGAACAATTACGAGGATTTAACCTTGAATCTTGTATGAGTTTGCAGCAAGTAATACATAGAAACCTTCCATGGATTAAATGGTTCGCTATTAATTCGTCACCATTGCACAGTACATCATAACAAAGGGAACAAGAACAAGCCGTGTTCGTAAATCGATTAACGTAAAGAGCAATTGATGAGAGAAAACAAGAAAACAGTTTAATCGATACCTCTTCAGAAACTCATTATTCTTGGGAACAATATCAGGCATGTAGCCTGCATGAAAGGAGTAATTCCATACGCCGTAAGGTATCTGATTTAAGCGTGATAAATTTGACATAATTCAATCAATTTGAATAAAAGGAATTAGGGTGCTTAGTGTGAATTAGGGTGTCTTAATATTTAGTTTTACTAAAACTGCTGGGAACATTTCAGACAACCTTTTGCGCCAAACCCTAGCATCTTGGATACATTTTCATTTATGAAATGCATCTTTTGGTATCGTATCTTAAACATGATTATCGCAATTTTGTTTATGAATTTTGTTAAATGCATTCCAGATGTACAGTATCGTATCTGTGATACCTGCTTAATAATAAGTATAGAGAAGGCCGTTTTTTGAAACTGCATTGGCGAGAACACATTCTATGTTTGATATAGAGAAGGAGCAGAATGACAGGTATGTTAGAGATGGATCGCCCCAAAATTGTTATAAGAAGTAATTATAAGGTTAAATTCAAAACAATTAAAAAAAGGAAAAATGAATTATTTCTGAAAAGTCCCTCTTGTAGATGCAATAAGGTATGGGAAAGCCTGAACACAAATGTACAAAGGGTAGCCATTAAAGATCAAATTTTAAAAATTGATTAAACCTTTGGTTTCTGCTCTGTGAACCTGAACACATGCTGTGTCCAATCACAAACCAATTATAACTGAAGTATGATCTGATGGTCTAGTCTTGCACTCATACTCACTCACATACTCACTGTCAACCTCATCATTCTATGTATGTAATCATATGAAAAACTACTGTGCTTCTGGAATTATGTTCCTGAGGACCCCCCCCCCCCCCTGTCCCCGGGCCATACTCCTGGGGCGGGGGCAGGGGGGGGGGGGGTGGTCCCAGGGTGGGGCCTGATTTAGGTCCCCGTTAACTGCCCTGTGGAAAACGGCGGCACGGTCCCCGAACCCCCTACCCCTCCTCGGGGACGTCTAGAAATCACACAAGCGAAATCATAATATTATGTGCTTCTCACATCAGAGATTTTAAGATAAGATAATTCTTACAGTTATATCTGTTAACTATACTTACTACTTAAAAATTAAACAAATCAGAAACATAGGATCATGAGTCACGAGCTTAACTTTAGGTCGAAATATCTCATATCCGAATAACAGATCTTAGAGTTAGAATTAGGACCAACGTGAACCCCCCCCCCCCCTCCCCCCCCCCCCAGTACACCCAGGCAAGAAAGTAACATTATCATAACGTTCTATTTTGATGGCGCCCAATAACGTCTTTAGAACCTCACATTGCGACGTTGCATTGTGACGTAATAATAACGTTTTGGTTATGTTATTTCACGTAAAAAGGGTGTTATTATAACATTCTGTTAACATCACCAAAAAATAACGTTATTGTAACATTTTATTTTAGTAAGTCACAACTTAACCTAAAATAACGTTCCTGTTACATGATAATTCGACAGGTTATTGACTGACCAAAAGAGCATGTTAATTCACAGAACGTACTTGTTACGTCACTGCTTGTCTGGGCAGCTTATATTGCTCCCCGCCCCCTGTTCCCACAAGGCCGAAGCAGTACTAAAACAAGGCTGAAACACTGCTGAATTAAATTTGAATAATTGCCCACAATGTGTATGGAGTCGGACCACTAAAATATTCCACAAATAAACAGTGGGAGACGAGCTGGTTCCTGCAGTAAATTACCCGGGCCGTATTTAGGGTGATTTGCATGAGTTTCGCTGGTCGCGGGTCTAATTGGCGTTGTGTAGTGACTGACACGCCGGGCGGCAGCGACGATTTATGACGTCACTACGTCATACTAAGGGCGTCGTAACTCACACGGGGCGCGGTTACCTTGACGACCCCTTACTCCAGTAGCCCCTCAGACTACGCCCGGTCAACCCCTCTCCCTCCCTCCCTCCCCCCTCCAACCTCCCCCTAGACCCCATCTCCCACCCCAACCTACCCCTTAACCCTGACCTTGGCCCACCATGGGGATGTGCTATTGAATACCCATACAAGCATGCGACGTTGTCATAACGCTGCAGGAATGTTCTCGTAAGTTCTGTTCTTCCTATGTTATTTTGCTTTCTGAAAATGTTATATGAAAATGTAGCAAGTAACAGACTGACCAAAACTGTATATTCACAGAAGGTAAGAGCTACATTTGGGTTTACCTGGGTAGCCTGTGCGTTGAAAACATATAATAGATTTGTGCATGTTAAAGGACAAGTTGGGAACCTGATAACCTACTGCTCCGATACCTGTCAGAAGTTTAGACCCATTCCTAAACTCTGCCCCCTGTACTCTCTGACTGCAACATGACCTCAACATTACTACATTGATCATCAAGGGTTCTGGGTCCCATCATTTTGGTAAGGATCCAAACTCAACGGCGAATATACGCAATAAAAGGGGATGAGTAATAAGCATCCTAGGCTTCCCAGGCCTCTAACCTACTGGCCAGCCTCCCAGGTACCCCTTGTATGTACTACATCGGTGTTAGCCCCCATTTACGTCAGCCTAAAAGCCTGCCTTATTATATCTGTTCGTAGCCAAAGTCATAGAAATGAAAGAATGGTTCCTTGAAGTCAGAGTATATAAATTTCAGGACTCACAGTTTAATTTCAAATTCCCAGTAGAAACATACATTGCAATGACGTCTACAAAATGAAAATACGAACCGTAAACACTAAAAGGTCCATGTTATTTTCACTAGAAAGGGGAAGGTGCTGTCCTGGGAAAAAAAAAAAGTTGTTTAATACTGAAATGCCTCCATCATTAAAACAGAGGTAGTGAAACCATATATCTCTTATCAGAGGGCACGCCTAGCTGACTTCCTTAAAGCCCCTGGCACTGTCACCAATGACCCCTGATCCTTTTATCCCATACCTATATAAAAGCCATATAGAAGCCGTGCTGTGGTTTTTATTGAGCGGGTCCCCTGAGGAGTTTAGTCACACGCCGCCCAGCTACCTGAGAGTGTCTATAAACCCCCCAAGCCAGCGGGCACATGCTGGGGGAGGTATGGGCAGTTAGCCGTCAGTACGGGTACGTCAATACTGCCTGCTGACCACACTGACCGCTGGCTGCCCCCACCCTGACCACAGGCCGCTGGCTGGTCAGTATGTGGGATGTGGGGCACTGAGTGAATCATCCCTTGAAGTTCAGACTATCAGCATAAAAGAACTAATAGATAAATGTTAAATTTCTGGTATAACCTACAGTAATACTCTAAAAAAGACAAACACATTTGCATACACTGCAATAAGCCTCCACAGTGAAAATATGAATGGTAAACACAAAGATTTGTGCATTATGTCCAATGAAACTAAATATCTCCATCTTTGAAACACAGGCTATGAAGCCTTATTTTTCTAATCAAAAGTATGGCCAGATGATGTCCTTAAAGCCTCTGACACTGTCACCAATGACCCCTGATCCTTTTATCCCATACCTATATAAAGGTAATATAGAAGCCGTGCTGTGGTTTTTATTGAGCGGGTCCCCTAAGGAGTTTAGTCACACGCCGCCCACCTACCTGAGAGTGTCTATAAACCGACCCGGCCAGTAGGAACATGCTGGGGGAGGTATGGGCAGTTAGTGGTCAGTAGCGGAACGTCAATACTGACCGCTGACCACACTGACCATTGGCTGTCCCCACCCTAACCACAGGCCGCTGGGTGGTCATTGTGTGTGGAGATGTGGGGGCACTGAATAGCTTCAGTGGTTCCTACTTAGGCAAGTGTGCAATGTTTTTCTAACATTGCAGAAACGTTCTGTTTAGTCCTCCTTTGGTTCTTGTTATGTTATTTTGATGGAACAAAAAAATATAATGCTGCCGGAACCTACCATTGTGACATTGCATTGCAATATTATTGTAACATCTATAAATATTATTGGTAAATTCTTCCACTAAAAGATATACTTATTAAAACATCATGTATTATTATGCTCTCAGGTTCACTAAGATGTAATGTCATTGAAAATATTGTATTGTAGGAAGTATCAGCCTCACCAACAAAATTAGGTTATGGTAATGTGAACATTGAACAAGTAATAGACTGACCAAAAAAGTATGGATACAGCATGTGTCCATTACCTAGGCTTGCCTCAGCTTGCCTAGGTTTATTCAATTAGCGGATATTGATCGTCGATAACCTGAAATTCATGACCTTTGTCAAATAGAATAGCAAAAATCATGTATCCTATAGCTACATATCATTGAAAGGAAATAAAAACCATTTCTTAAATATAGATAGAATGTGTTTGATTTACCAATAATGCCACCGTGGACTAATGAATTCAAGAGTAAGATTGACTAGTGGATAAATCATTAACCTGGCTTTCTTCAAGGACAGTTTGTTTGAATTTGTGTATTGTGTGTCTCTCAGCCATTGACAAAGACAATATCTATAATCAACCGATATACAGAAATGCTCGGGAATTGGCAAGGGAACCACAACATCACAATTCACATGGCAACGTTTTTGGTGTGAGAATTCGCACAGAAATCAATGTGATATCAAAATCAACTGTAACCATAGACATCAATATCTATTGTTCGATTTTAGTGGCTTTGAACAATTGTTTCACTGATGCATGCCGACCAAATGTAGAACTCCTCAAGATAACCCTACAGTAAGGCGGCCTCCTCTTATACTTCAAACAACAGTTTGCAGAGTTCTTGTCAATATAATTAAAATGTGTGTATATATGGTACTAAAGGGACCATATCTTATAACAATAACCACCCAATCAGAGGTATGACGTTATGATAACGTTGCAGTGACTTTCAATTTGGTTCTGATTTGGTTCTTGTTATGTTCTTTTGATGACTCCCAATTCCGTCGCTGCGACCTACTGCTGCGACGTTCCACTGCCACGTTATTATAACATTCTGGTTACGTTCTTTGACCTAAACAGAATATTCTTATAACGTTCTGTTTTGGTTTCGTCCTAACCTCACCAAAAAATAATGTTATAATAATGTTTTAATTTGGTGATGTTTCAACCTCACCATCAATAACATTTTTGTTACATGCCAACTTAGTAAGTAACAAACTGATTAAAAAAGTATGGTTGCAGAACATTTCTGTTACGTCGCTAGCTGGCTGGGCACAGATCAACAGTGAGGCCGATCATCAGAGTGAGACATGCTGCAGTACTACTGACAGTCAGTACTAAACCCTCATTACCGATGACTCTGCGAATGGAACACGAGCAGCAAAAGGAGATTATCTCAACCTTTTTGGTAACCCAGTTTCAGAGCTTAAGACAAACACAGCGAATGTATTTATGTCCACATTAAGTTTGTAATTATTGATAGGAGGGTTATTGAAAAGGATGAGCTGGAAACTGAATTTAGATACTTGAACTTCGACGGCAGGCAAGGATTATTTGCTTTCATTACTGGGGAAGCAGTACCGAATCGGCAATCAATTTGTACCCAGTTCGTTTAATGCAGGCCATAGGCACCCGGCCGAGTAGGACATTTCTTTAGGAGCTCCCTATTCAGACCCCACAATTATGTTGCTCAGGGGAAACCAAATCATCTGATTATTCCGATTCACTATTCCTTGCATAAATCATCTTCTGTTTTAAGGGGTAAATACTCTGGTGACGATAAATAACTTTAATGGTTTTCTATGGAGCTAACCAAGCACCAAATGACTGGTTACTGGCAAGCCATACGTAAACGTATTACTCAACGGGCGGGTAACAAGCGCACAGAGCAGCCCCGCAGATGGGATAAAGCGGGGCTCCCATAGGCCGAGAGGATGTGGGTGTGTATGGAGGCCTGGTCACATGTAGAGACTCAACTCAACAGTTGAGTTGGATGAGGTCTCTGATATTCTTAATGTGTGACATGGGGTTAGGACTGGAAGTTTAAGTTTCTCGAGACTGATTAGTTTGGTGTCAAATATCTAGAATAATAAGATTTAAGACAGGGTAGTCTTGGGTCTGTGGTAGTCTTAGAACCCAGTCTCAATATTATGTCTGGCCTTAAGACTGGAGTCCTTGGTCCCAAGAAGTTGTAAGGCCCATTCCTGAAAAGAAGCACTTAAGGCTGAACTTACACATCTTGAGTCAATTCAGATAAAGGCAAATTCCTCTGCCTAGATGTTATTGTGTTCATGGGCAGGGGCAAGAAGACTTAAGAATATCCAGTCTCTGTATATATGAACACTGGTAATTTTATTTATCTTTTTTCTCATTAAGACTAGTTAGATTGCAACTTTTCAGTCTCAAACCATTAAGACGGTTAATTTAAGTTCAATCTCTATATATGTGACTGGGCCTTTAGACTGTTGAGTTGAGTCTCCCTTTGTGACTAGGCCTTAAGAGTGTGAGGTAAGTTCAATCTCTCTATGTGACTGGACCTTAAGATTCTTGAGTTCAATTTCTCTATGTAATGGTGCCTTACGACTGTTAAGTTAAATCCCTATATATATGACCGGGCCTTAAGACTGTTGAGTTGAGTTCAGTCTCTATAATTATGTGACCGGGCCTTAAGACTGTTGAGTTGAGTTTGGTCTCTATATTTTGAGTTCTGTCTCTATACGCGTCTCTATAATGTGACCAGGCCTTAAGACTGTTAAGTTGAGTCTCTCTATGTGACCAGGCCTATATAGGCGGAGAGGACGTTGGAGGAGCATCTCTCATCGTCTCACGGCCCGTCGGACACGGTACCCGGCGAGGCGTGGTAATTCTGTAATGGCAGGCCCGTTTATGGGAGATACAGTGGCACATGGAGCTCCCACTGACATACAAGGGGGAGGCAGGGACAGGGTAGTCTGTCAGGCCCGACCTGCTGTTTCACAAACTGGGTCTATACATCGCCAACCATTTAAGGTGGGAATTCCACCCCAATATCCCACCATGCTTTAGGGCTGGTTGTTTATGAATAATATGAACATTACTAAACCAGCAAGCATGCAGACAGTTATGTAAGGGATGACCCAAGTATAGATAGAGGGCCGCTACAAACATTCCTAATAGATTTGAGCTATCCAGTCAGAACCATGGGTACTTGCGGATGTATGGACCCATTATGTAAGGGCTTATCTGGGTCAGATATAGATGCCCCTAGGAAGGGTATGGGCCTGGCAGGAGAACGGGGCTACGCGTCAAACGAGGGATACACAGGCTGCCGTATAATAGGACTGGATGCGATGTTTTCTTTGGGACATAGCTTTCCTCCCCTCACTTCTGTCGGGACGCATTAGGACGTTTCGGGTTCCTTTAATGCTATGTAACTATGGTGACTTAGGGAACCCATCAGCTGCAGTTCCCAGGGGAACGGTACGGCTTTGTCTCCTGTATATTGGGGGGAAATTGGGGTTGTATTGGGTTTTCTGTGAATGGAAAGTTGGGTTTGTGTGAGTGGGAATTGGGGTTATATTAGTAGGGGTAGTGGCAGTGGCAGTGGTATGGTACAGTTGGGGGGTGGGTACCCAGCCAAGCATGTGACGTTATTATAACATTGCAGCAGCATTCTGTATGGTTCTGTATTGGTTATATTGATGGCAACCAATAATGTTGCTGCAACGTACTGCTATGATGTTGCACTGTGATGTTATTACAAAAATTCTGGTTATGTTCTTCAGCCCAATCAGAATGTTCTTATAGTGTTCTGTTATGTTTTGGTCTTAACATCACCAGGAAATAGCATTATAACAATGTCCTGATTTGGTAAGGTTTCAGTGGTATGCATATGGTATGGTGGTGGTGCGTACATAGGCAAGCAGCAATATAATCAACATGTTCTGCAACCATAATTATTTTGTCTGCCTGTTTCTTGTTAAATTTTTACATAACAGTTATGTTATACTAGACTAGGTTGAGACTGACTGCAAAGAATGTTACGATAAGATAACATTTTAGTGCTGTTAAGACCTTACTCATACAGGATGTTATAATAATGTTATCTTTGTGTGAAAGAACATAACCAGAATGTCACAATAACATCACAGTGCAATATCACAATGTTATGTTCTAAAGATGTTATTGGGTGCCATTAAGATAACATAACAAAAACCAAAGCAGAACGTTGCTGCAACATTACAGTGACGTTGCGTTTCTGATTGGGTACAGCATGGATTGGGGATGGGGGATGAGGGGAGATGTGGGGGAGGGGGGGGGCTAGGAAATATGTACGGCCTCCCCCCTGGAGAAGGAGGCCGGGAGGACTGGACCAAAGAGGAAACACGTGACCATGGTAACTGGGCAGGCATGCGCAGTGGGCAGCGTCCCAATTATGGCTGGTATCCGGTGACAGTGTCGAGTAGCAGTACGCTGGTCCTGTGTAGGCTGAAGGGTCGGGGGTGGGCGGAACGGTTTTATTCAGGGGTGTGTCTAGAAATATGGTAACCGCTACACACTGCCCCGAAAAGATGGTAGTTATAGGGCATGACATACTTGATTCGACTGGGTACATTTGTCCTGTAGATTGACGGACGAAACGTTTTTTTTCAAAAAGCAGTGAGTTATTTTGAGCTATTCTGTAATGATCTGTAAGATTCCTCATTGAGAAAAGAAAGCGATACCTTGACTGAGATGTAAATGCATTGAATGTAAGACTAACATAATACATATCCAGGGTTCTCGTATAATATATATCAGTTCTTTTACCGTGGTTCTTCTTATATATATGATTAAAATGACCTCCTCAACGTGTTAGGCCTATCTCTTTACAAACTTCAATGTTCCTCAAACTGTTATATCCCCAAAAACCTCCAAACCTGAAGTAGGGTGGGAATGTATATTGGATTTGGATATTTGACTAAGTGTAAGTCTAAGACATTCATAAAGCATACAAATTATATTCTGAGTATTAGAACCTTCTACAGCTAAAAAAGGTTTTAGTCATGTCCGGTTTAAGTAACTTTTCATTTTTTTCTCATTTTCCTTTATCCTGTAAATCATACACATTTATACGTGCATACAACATTTCAACATTTACACCGCCATATCATAACTCTGGCAACCAGTTGAAACACTCTTCATTATTAAGTAATAACAAAAAATTAGGAAGACATTAGTCATAGGAGCTAGAGGCTGATCTTTGCCTCCCCCTCATTTCATTAATCCATACTACTCTCATATTAGAACCAGAGAGGCTCCCGATTCGAGGGAAGGGTGGGAATCGTGGTTTTTCACCTCGACAAAATCCCCTTACTTACTGATATTTAGTCCCAATCCCATGACTAAATTCAAATATTCCTTGTTCGCACGCCACCAGAGGGTTTTTCTTCCTTTCATACTTAAAGCCTATATTCCCATACTGAATTTTGACTATCTGGAATTTCGCAATTTCAAATTGTTATTAGAAATATGAAAGGAACCCATGCACGCTACATGCCACACGGGAATATGAAATACTTTCTTTTAGTATATAACATGCCTATGATTATTCTCTATTACCTCTGGCGATAATTACCAGAATGTATTTCATATTCCCTTTGATATGACATGTAGCATACAGGGTCTACTCTCATATTTCTGATAACAAATTACAATTTGGCAAATTACAGATAGTCGAAATTCCCTTTTTTTTTAATTCAACTTTTATTATACTGAGCTTTCGTCAAACATACATAGTCTGGTCTCCCCGTCCACTCAGTTATGAGTATTATATTGGGTTACACATATACAGTAATTTAAATGAAGTTATAAAACAACAAAATTAATGTGCTTACTTACAATGCTCCTTCTTGGCAGAATCTTTCATGGATTGTACATGGAAACATCTAGTTTTAAGAATTGTTTACATAACTAAAATCAGCCTAGTTGAACAGCCACAGCAGGTCCCATCGGTTTGGTTTGTTTCGTCGTTGCATTATGTGACGGGCCACAGGTGCCCACCTGAGGTAAGGGACTCATCGGGCGACCGGCTTACTACACTACAGACACTGGGCAGGCTTCCCTGTCCCTGTTACAGGAATGCTGAGTAAAACACTCTACATGGCGCATGGCCCATGCATATACCGCCGTCAATAGCCCATAGCCCATAGCCCATAGCCCATAGCCCATAGCCCATAGCCCAAAGCCCAAGGCCTATAACTGAAACTTCTGCAACTGAACCACATGTACTGTATCTGTGAAGCTGCAATAGAACACGATTAACTTAAGAAATTAGGTGGTGGTTAACGCTAATAGGCCTACCTCACCATAGTATAGGGATGGGGCAGTAGAGCTATATGGTTGTAAGTGGTGGATTAAGCCTGTATTCCAATAGTCCAGTCTGACTATCATTTATTTGGTAATCTATAACTTTTAACCAGTAATATGGCAAAAGACCACACATACTACATATCATTTGAAGGAGAAAGTGAAGACTTTTCTAATGGTAACATGTCTATGATTAACCACTATTCCCTCTGTTGATTTTTATTGATTGCAGTAAAGTAGACTTTAATACCTCACACAGTGTCCATAGTATAGGGATGGGGCCGTAGAGCTATATGGGTGGAGGTGGTGGTTAACGCTAATACCTCACACAGTGTCCATAGTATAGGGACGGGCCGTAGAGCTATATGGGTGGAGGTGGTGGGTGACGCCAATACCCCACACAGTGACCACAGTATAGGGACGGGGCTGTAAAGCTATATGGGTGGAGGTGGTGGGTAACGCTAATACGTCACACAGTGTCCATAGTATAGGGACGGGCCGTAGAGCTATATGGGTGGAGGTGGTGGGTGACGCCAATACCCCACACAGTGACCACAGTATAGGGACGGGGCTGTAGAGCTATATGGGTGGAGGTGGTGGGTAACGCTAATACGTCACACAGTGTCCATAGTTATGGATGGGGCCGTAGAGCTATATGGGTATATGGAGGTGGTGGGTAATGCTTATACCCCACACAGTGACCATAGGGATGGGGCTGTAGAGCTATATGGGTGGAGGTTACAACATTCTGGTTATGTTCTTCAACCCAAACAGATTGTTCTTATAATGTTCTGTTTTGGTTTTGTCCTAACCTCACCAAAAGATAATGTTATAATAACATTCTGATATGGTGAGGTTTCAACCTCACCATCAATTACATTATTGTTATGTGCCATCTTAGTAAGTGACAAACTGACTAAAAATGTATGGTTGCAGAACATTTCTGTTCCGTTGCAAGCTGGCTGGGAGTACAGGGATGGGGCAGTAGAGCTATATGGCCTAAGTTGGTGGCCAATGCTAATTAAGCTGACATCACGTGCCGGAGCCTGCAGCACCGGATACTCCCCTCATTAAGTTCTGGCCGTGCGGGCCCACCACTGATTGCCACCCAAAGCCTGAGTCTACTACTCAACTTTCACCGATATGGCAATTAGGTATTTCAGACTATGTTTAGGTCATGATAGGGAATGAGGCGTTTTTAATTGTTGTAACTCATAAGGATCTCCATAAAATCGACATCTACTGCTCGACTTTCATCGATATGGCAATTGGGTACCTACACAAGATTGCGACATGATTATGACATTGCAGTGATTTTCTGTTTAGCTCTGTTTTGGTTCTTGTTACATTATTTTTATGGCACCCAAAATTGTCTCTAGAACCAAAAACACAACGCAGCACTGTGACGTTATTGTAACAGTTATATTAATTAAAATGTCCCTTAAAAATAATGTTATCATAACATTATATATTAGTAAGGTGTCGCCTTTGCTGAAATTTAATGTTGCTATAACCCTCTTGTTTGGTGAGTCTCAATCTAGTGTAAAATGATGTAACTGTTAAGCGAAGATTTTAGCAAGAATCAGACTAACCAAAACAGTATGGTCCCAGAACATGTCTGTTAGATTGCTGCTTGCCTTGGTATTTTATATCAGTTCGATAATGATATGGAATGAAACACACTTACTTGTCATTTAAAAGAGATGTCGGTGCCCTTCTGTTACAACCAATCCCGTTGATGTTTGAGAGGTATTACCTATCAGGGGTTTAGACCCTATTACACGACATGACTTTGAACTGCTTTATTGATACAACATGCTTATATTACTGGAAATGTGTACATGCAGGAGTGGTATAATTGCTTGAGATTGGCAATTTGGAGTATTTTCCGCATGTATTACAAAGAATGCTCCAATATGTGTGATTTCTCTATGACATCGTTGTATCACAGCTCATGCCGTGTAGTGTAATACCACCTTTACAAGAGAGACTATTAAATCAGCAAATATGTGTGATTTCTCTATGACATTGTCTAATCACAGCTCATGCCGTGTAGTGTAATACCACCTTTACAAGAGAGACTATTAAATCGGCGAATATGTGTGATTTCTCTGTGACATCGTCGTATCCCATCTCATGCTGTGTAGTGTAATACCACCTTTACGAGAGAGACTATCAAATCGTCGAATATGTGTGGTTTATCTATGACATCGTCATACCGCAGCTCATGCTGTGTAGTGTAATACCACCTTTAGGGGCTGTCCATAAATGATGTCACGCTTTTTCATGGTATTTTAAGGACCCACCCACCCCCCTGTCACACTATAAATTTTCTAATCTAAACATGAAAATAAGGCACGTTTTCAGGCAGTGTCATGCTGTTCAAACCACCCACCCACCCCCTTGTGTGTGACATAATTTATGGACAGCCCCTTACGAGAGAGACGCTGAAATACGGCAATGTGTGGGCGGTTCAGAGGGCAACCTGAGCGTATTGAACCAGCCCCCTCTCCTCCAGAGCACCCCCTCCTCCAGGCCGCTCAAGTTCCACTTCAGTAGAAACCTCTGGGATTAGAAGAGGGATTCCCCCAAAAAGCAAATTGTAAAACGGGTCGATCTGAGACAAAGAGGAGTGGAGTGGAGAGCTCGTGGGATGAGATGGCGATGGGGGGTGGGGGGTGATTAGAGAGAGGGGAGTGGGCAAGAGGAGTGGGTGGAGCTTGGTTCACGCCTGGCGACTCGAGCAGTTACATCAAACATTGGGAGTTTCTGTGGATAATTTTATTTTTGGCTAGACGTAGAACCTAGATGAAAATGGCATTTGTGATGCAACAAGGCTTGTACTGTGTCAGAAATAGTATAGAAATTATTGCCCAAATAAGGTGCGGATATGTATGATTTTGGAAACAGGGCTTCACCCTATTATTGGATTTTTAGATCACCTATTGTGCAGATGACGTCACATCCCTGAAAATGGTCGTGCCGCCATATTGGTGATCAATTTGTAGCAGTTCTTATTCACAATTCTGAATAATTAAAAAGAAAGAATAATGCAGTATTTCACTTAAATAACCTCCCTGACTCATAATCAACAGTTATTACCATTTAGAACTTATAAATCTAGAACTTGTGTATGGCCACGTGATCATGATTCCCACGTAGTGATCACCAAAATGGGGTCACGTGACCTCGTCTGCACAATGTCTATATCACTGGTTTTCTCGTTAGCCATGTATTAAGAGGAGCCATCCTGAGGTATGAACTAGATCCAAAGGAGCGTGCTAATGATGTAGGAGTTCCAGTCTTGGGCCTTGGACAAGATCGAGGCATCCTCCACTCACCCCTCCCACCCTGTCAACCCTCCCCCACCCCCTAGCCCAGACTCTGAGGCCCACAGACCGGCGGTAGTCCGTAATTACGTCTTAGAGGGCGGCCCAATCGGCGGGTTAGAGTCTGCCCAGCCGTGAAATCAACTCATAATGTTACCTAGGACTCTACCCCAATGCCCGCCTCCCCAATGGAGGGAACCCACTCAAAACCTGATTAAAATGATCTGATAAAATGCGTCTTCTGAGTGGGGGTTTTAGTATTAGGTTTCTTAGGCTGTGACAATTGGTAATCTCAGTGCAGCGATTCGTTGAATAAACACCGAAAATGATATTTAATAAACACGATAAGAAGTAACCGTGGGCGGGATATTATATTAAAGCAGTAGGGACAAATGAAATTGCAATTTCGGTTAGTGTGCTTCAGATACCGATATGAGATATCCTGGAGTGCTGTATCAAGATAAATATTGTAATTAGAGTGAACCCATCAAACGGCTGTGGCTATAGCCCACTCACGGGTACCATGTACATATTATGTTACTTGATTCTGCTCCCATATACTGATATACTGTTACACATATCCCTATACAACGTCATGTTGTTATGTTTTGACCCACATTTCCCTAATTTGATAATAATTTGATAAAGTAAAGCAGCTGCTATCACTGCCTGTCCTACATTTAACTATGCTGTTTGGTGCTTTAAGTTGGTTGTTTCCACTTTCTGTTAAAAATGTCCCTTTATCAATTGACACAATAGACAGCTGTTGCCATAAACTGTATAATCTTTCCAGATAACACTTGATGCAAAGTCCAGCTATATTGTTACTTTCTGTACCACATTGACTTAGATTACTCCTTGGCGCATAAGTCTATATTTGTCAAGATTACAAATAGATTAGATTGAAATAGTAATATGATATGCCAACGATTGTATTTTCTTGTCCTTTTCTCTGTTTATTATTGTATTATAATATTAAACCAAATTATAGTGGTATCTATACACGATTCATGTTCCGTAGTCTATTGTTGTTATAATTTATTATGCAAAATAATACCGAAGCAGTGCAATGCTGGACGTACAATGTAAACTAGCAATATTACTAATTCTATTCAAGGATAAATATAAGTATAAAAAAGTCAGCTTTTGGAACTTTCTGTATTACATTTCCCTAAATTACTTGACACATCAGTTTCTCAATGATGCTACTGACTGGCTAACATATTTCATGTTTACGCCATTTGTCATTTTCTATACCTCATTTCCCTAGATTACTTGACAAATAAGGCAGCCGCTCCTATTAAATGTCTATCAATTCCCTTTACTATTTGACGCATAAGCTAGCTATTTTGCGACTTCCTTTGCCACATTTTCCCAAATAGCTTGATCAATAAGGCAGCTGCCGCCAGTGCCTGTCTCTCATTTTCATATACTACTTGATGCACACGTCAGTTGGTTACCATGCAATGTCCCCCATTTCAGTGTACTACTTGACCCGTTAACTAGATGTCGCCATTTACTGTCCCAAATTTCTATATACTACTCACATTGGTAGTCATAATAATACCAATGGCTAAAACGTTACTCGGACGCAAAAGTCTGCTTATAATGAACATATCCTTGATATATGAGCAGTGCAATACCCATTCGTAAGGCATTATTTTACCTTGCATGTATACAAAATTGCCGGGTTTTATAAGTCACCAATTTGCAAAAGGTCGAAGTGGAAATTATCCCTGATTTGTCTGACTAACATCTCTGGAACTGAGTTCTACAAAAGGTGGCATGGTTTGGATTCTCATCTACTAACTTAAGGGGTTGTCCACTGATTAAACAAGTATGTAACATGCTTTCTAAACCACCCTCCCACCCCTCTTTAGCATGCATTTGCTTAAGGCCTTAACCTCCCCCATACCCAGTTTGTAATTGATGAACGGGCCCTAAGATACTGTGTCCATTATTTGCTCTAATGATAAATCAAAACCATATCTGTCGCCCATCGAATTATCGGACAACCTAATCAGTAAGTAAATACAATAAAGTACAAGTATGTACAAATGAAATGTTAAAATGATAGTAAAGTGTATGCAAGAAAATAGATGACACGTACTCAGTCGTTCCCATGTCTGTCATGTTAACTATCAAAGTTAGATGACATCAAAGTTAGTTTGAATGAGTATTTCCCACTGTATTCTAATTTCAAGGACATCTTTCTGCATACAACATTTGGTTTTTATCTCCTGGCGCTTTGAGGCAGAGTTAACCGTAACCCCAGGAGGGTGAACAGAACGTAGGGCGTTCCTTTGTAGTTGATCCACGATCTCATTCCGTCCATCCAGCAGATAAAACAACCAAAGCCTTCAACTGCCTTCTTTTCGCCATGAACCCCCCTCCCCTTCACCTCCCTTTCTGCCGGCTGGCGTCTCGGGCTCCATTGTCTGTGCCTGCTAGTTATCTTTGATGTGTCAAGGCTCTACTCACCTACCCGATTTTGAAAAACATAAGTACAAATTACAGCTATTCATAGGCATGCTTGATATCATTTGAACGGATTTTTAATTCCCTTTCTAATGATATGTAACATGCATGGGTTTTGGTGATATTTCTCACAAAAATGTAAAGAAATAATACATTTTCCGCATGAAAATCGCCTAGTTCAACACACCTTTTGGGAGCTTTCTCGCTGCGTCCCGGCGATTAATAGCGGCGGACGGTCAGTGCTGCCTTTCAGGGACAATCTAAATGCCGGCCGTTAAAGAAGGGGCGGGTCGTAGCCCGGACCGCCACCCACATTATGTTAATTTATAGCCAATTTGCTACACAGAGGATTACACGATTGACTGGTGGGTGGCATCTAATTTGGGCCCGTCCTGCCGGCTAACTGCCGGGCTCAGCGCCCATGGTTATAACTCTACTACCCCCGACCTGGGAGGGCCGGCATTCAGTCAGCTACAGGGACTTTGTAGCCTGTTGAGGCTCGGAGCTTTTTTTATTATTATTATTTTATTTTATCTATTGAACAAAACTATCTCGTTTTACAACGCTTTTCAGATAGTAGAAAAGGTTAGTAACCAATTATATTTGTTAGTATACAGTATGATGAAATAATGGATGATTGATTGTAGTCATAACGTTACACTCATTATAGGGCCCTGCACTGTGCCGGCTCTCATTGTATCATTCATCATTTGTCTATTTGAATTCCACATCAATCACTATGCATACCCCTATACATGCTTTAGACTTAATGTATAAATCAGGTCTTAAGATAGTTCATTTAAATTGTAGGAGTATCTTTAACAAACTTGATTATTTAGCTGCCACCTTCTCGTTCTTTGATATTATCTGTTGTACTGAGACTTGGTTGGATAGTAGATATATTGATGATATGATTGCTATTCACAATATGCACTTCTTTCGTCTTGATAGAACCTCTGCAGATCCAAATCTCTTGAAGCATAAAGTAATCCCAAAAAGAGGAGGTGGAATTCTTATCTATGTCTCAAGTAAATGGGCTCCATATTGCGAATTGATTGAACAATATTCTAAAATAACACCAGATTATGAAGTCCTTACGATTGGTATTACAAAACCTAATCATCGAAAAATGGTCTGCTCTTGCTTTTATAGACCCCCTACTGGTTCTGTTGCTAACATACTGTCTTTTATTGAGAACTTTGCCTCCACCTTGACGATTATGAAAAAGGAGAAGTGGCTAATTGGTGACTTTAATATTGACGTTTCTGTCAGAAATAACTCATATGTTGTTAAATTAAACACAATTTTAAAGAAACAAGGCCTTTCCCAGATAATAAAATGTCATACTCGTTTGAATCGCAAAGGTGGTTCCACCATTGACTTGATTATGACGGACTGTCAATTTGTCAATGAATCAGGTATACTTGATGACTTATTATCGGACCATTTCCCAACGTTTGCGATACGCAAGAAATCAAGAGATAAAGTTAGTTATGTAATTAAGGAAATTAGGTTAACTTCAAACTATGACCCAGAGATAATGAAAGCCCTATTGTCAAAAGATAATTGGGATGATTACTATATTGATACAAATGTAGATAATCTCTGGGATACTTTCATTGGTAAGGTTAAGGATGTTCTCACTGTCATGTGTCCATTACGAAAAATCCGACTTAGAAAAGTGAAAACTCCATGGATGACTAAAGAAATAACTGATAAGATAGCATATCGTGACAAGTGTGTAAGGGAACATAGAGTGTTTTTAAATCAAACCTCCTATGATCGTATGAGAAAAGCCCGTAATAGTGTAAACTCTATGATTCGTAAAGCTCGTGCTATATATGTAAAAAGATGCTTACGCGAATCTTCAGACAATCCAAAGAAATTTTGGAGGCTCACAAATTCCCTATTAAAGAATCCTAGTCTGAAGAACGTAGATGTACAATTTGTTGATCCAGTAACAGGAGAGAAAGTCTCCATTGAAAATACCTGTGATTTTTTGAACGACTATTTCATTAATATAGGCTCTGCTAATTCTAACCTTTGTAATGTTATTGCTTTACATGAAGATGTTAAGTGTGGTGATATTGATTTTGACCCATTTACACTGCTTGAAGTAAGTAATTATGTAAAAGATGTTGATATTAGCAAATACAGTTGTGTGGAAGGTGTGGATACAAAATACATTAAGGATGCTATGTTAGGTCTACTTGATCAAATTTTGCATTTATTTAATACTTCACTGTTAACTAGCACATTTCCTCGCAAATGGGCTATTGGTATTGTAACTATGATACCTAAATCTGGTGTCCTGTCTAGCCCAGGAAACTGGCGTCCAATTACACAAACACCAGTACCAGCAAAAATATTAGAGAAATTAATTCTGTCTCGTCTCATGAGCCACATTAATAATATTGATTACTTGCACCCAAAACAGTATGGCTTTCTCCCTGGTCGTTCCACGCAAGAAGCCGTTTTTGATTTTGTAAAGGATGTTCACCTAGGCCTTAATAATGACCTGGTTACAGGTGTGATTTTCTTAGACGTCCGCAAAGCATTTGATTCTTTAAATCATCCAGTGTTGATTGAAAAGTTAAGAAAAATTGGTTTAAGTAAAAAATTTTTGAATTGGTTTAGAAGTTATCTAGATCGTTACCAATTAGTAACATTCAATGGGTGTTCATCTATGCCAAAGAAGGTAATTTCTGGGATAGGTCAGGGAACAATTCTAGGGCCAACCTTGTTTATATTTTATATAAATGATGTAATTAATGTATTACATAATGTTCAGCTAAACATGTATGCTGATGACTGTGCCCTCTATTGTAGTAACATAGATTGGAACTTAGTTCATGTAACATTACAGGAAGCGTTGGATTCCTTCATTAAATGGGGGAAGCAGAATGGATTGGTACTGAATGTTGACAAAACTAAATCCATGGTCTTTGCCAAAAGGAATGTTCGCAGTGCTTTAGGTGCCATGTCCACTTTTAATGTGGGCAATAGATATATATCTTTGGTTGAGCATTATACATACCTCGGTATAGTGGTTGATGAGAAATTAAACTTCAGTAAGAATTTTACAATTGTAAGGAAGAATATTGTTAATAAGGTATTTCAACTGTCTAAGCTAAGAAGATTTATAGATGCTTATACCTCCATTGCAATATACAAACAGACAATTCTTCCTTTTTTGGACTATTCTGGTTTCCTTTTAATATCTGCAAGCTTAGAGCAAAAGAGAGAATTACAAGTTCAACAGAACACAGCCTTGAGAATTTGCTTGAAAGTCTCATTAAATGACCATGTTTCTATAGTTGATTTACATACAAGATTTAATATAATTAGCCTTGAACAACAAAGAATCATCCAACTGTTAAGACTTATGTATTTACACAGCACCAAGCCTAATGTCCTAGTGTCTCCATTACGTACAACAAGAACTTTTGATAAGAAAGTTTTTAGGTTACCTACTAGAATTACAACAAATTTCAGGAACAGCTCATTTTATAGAGGGGTCAGCTTTTGGAAAAATCTCAGTTCAGATGTGCAACACTCTGTTTCGGTTGATGTTTTTAAGGTCAAGATATCTGCTCTTTATAGACAATATCAGGATTTATTAATTTAGATAACTGATGATGGTGAACTATAAAATTCTAAATAGAAATTCCTTGTATTCTGCTCTTGAAAAGTCCTACATGGCATTGGTCCTATGAGTGTGATTAATAATGATTGCTTCTTGTATCATTGATTATATGAAACTGTCTCTTAGGTACTACTTGCATTACATGTTTTGTATAGTGTCTGGCTCATTTTGATATTTGTAATTGAAATGAATGTTTTGTTCTCTAATTATATAACCAATCACCTTATGTAATATTCTGAAAACCAGGGGAAACCCTGACGTTTATTGCAAATAAAGCCCCTTAAAAAAAAATAAGCCAAAGAAGAAACGATTCTTCATTGGCATGGGTAAATCATGTTTTCCAATCAAAGTTATGAACGTCCGGTTTTTTCAGCTGACTTTTGAACTGATTTAGACTATCCAATTGTTGTGTTTTATCAGAAAGTTTATCCCATATAATACACATCCGATAATACGGACTATTTAGGATATAATGTTTTGTACTAAAAGGTCTCTTAATCTTATTGTTCGTTCTTAATACTCTTTCACCTTTCTTAGGTTCTACAAACAACGGATTTCTGCTGTATCTGTACGCAAGATTGTACCTAATTTGGGATACTAGCACGTTTATTGTAGTCTTTCATTTTATTCAATGAATATTACAGCTAAAGATATGTAAGCCTATACAATCAGTATCGAATACTTATTAGCTATCTGTCCCGCGTGAAAACATGTTTTTTTCAATCTGATTAATTTACGTACATGTCTTTGATAAATGCGAAGAAAGACAGGTTGTTCTAGGGAGGGGGGTAGTTATTCTGTTGATTTTATTACTTCTCATGGGGTATTGGTGGGGCGAGCGGGGGGGAGTCGCGGAAAGGACTCTATATTGAAGAATATTTAAGAAAAAAATATGAACAGCTGGTCGAACGAAAACAGTGTAACAGATCTGTGTAACATTTCATAATTGTTGATTGGCTCTGACAAATTAAATATAGATACTATTATTAAGACACATTATCTTGATGTATTTTAATCTTCACTGAGCTTCGACACATACAGATGTGATATATTGAGGCAAAATACCTTGCTATATCATATCTCATTAGGTGAGCGGCCGACACATAATAAGTCATGCCAATATTGTTGTTTTTTTCTGTCGCGGAGATTGATTTTCTGGCGCAGAGAGGGATCCCATTGCAGAGTGGTGCCAAATAGGACGCAATAAGTCAGACATTGCCCCCCCCATCCCAGTGTCATTCTCCACCGCGCCCCCTACTTCCTACCCTTCATGTCGTTGTAATGGCGCTGAGAGCATTGCTGGTGCCAGAACGCCCCGTCGTGACTGGATTCAGGGCAGTAACTTGGCCGGTTTATCTCCCGCCAAACGACCTAGAAATAGCCCCGCGGAGGGATAATTAGTGTCCCCCAGAGGTGATGAGGTGTAGCCTTACAGGCTCTGGTGACTTTACACCCCCTGGTCTTGCGGTTTGCGGGGTGTGGGTTCGATTCCCACCCCAGGGGCGACGCGTCTTTGATCCCGGGGAGTTATTAGGATTACAGGGATTACCTCTATTATCACCCCCGGGGCGTGCGCCACGTGTCGTCATCGAACAGGGTTAGGGGCCGGTTCTTGCCTCCATCTCTTAACACTTGATGAATCTAATGTGGAAATAGAGAATCCAAAAGACCTATAAGGAAATTGATCCTAATTTGCCACTTGGTGGGCAATCTACATAAAATCCAACCACCTCGACCCAACCCCATAATTTTGAACACATCATCCTGAAGGTTGGTGTTACTATTAACCATACCTTGATATTCTGGAGTAAGTATCGGTATATAGTATCAAACTCTAATTTGGCCTTGTCACAACTAAAAAACAGCGGATTGGGGATGTTTTACCAGAGAGATTCCGACTGTTACAAGTGCGAGTTTTTCTTTGTTTTCATTCTAAAAAGTTAGCTCTATAACAGCCAGGAATCTGAAACCCAGCCTCCTATGCACCACGCGTTTGGCTGGTATCTGGTATCCTACATTTACTGTCAACTGCAACTGATATAGATGACTTGATGCACTAGCGATGAGTGTATAGAGTGGCAATTGTATTTTCCTTTCATCTGATAGCATTCCCATATATCAAATACCTCAAAATATGCACTTTTGCTTTCATCTAATACCATTCACATATATCAAATACCTGTAAATACCCCTTTTTTGTATATTTTTTTCTAATAATGTAAATGCGAAATACAAAATACAAAATATAACATACTTGATATGAAATACTCTAATATCATTCATAAAAGTTATCACCATTAAACTACATCCTAATACCAAATACAAAATGCTCCCAATTCCTTTAATTATATTTACATTAGCATATTGCCGAAACCCAAATACTAAATACCAAATACCATATACACAAGTCTTCAATTCACATTAAGTAATTCCCTTTATCCATCACTGATATAACAGAAACCTAAAACCTAAATACTAAATGCAATTTCACCTTTTGTAATGGTTAAAAGATTATTCATTGAACCAATTACAGTATATATGCCAAACAAAATACTGATTGGTCACACCCAGAGGCATGGCCGATTACCCAGGAAAGCCATGGGCATGGGTACACTTGCACTTACTTTACAGGAAAGGGGTTTTGGTATTTAGTATTTAGTATTTGGTATTTGGTATTAATTTTGGTATTTAGTAATTGCTATTTGGTATTTGGTTTTTGGTATTTAGTAATTGCTATTTGGTATTTAGTAATTGCTATTTGGTATTTAGTATTTGGAATTCGGTTTATCATTTGCTATTCAGTATTTTGTTTTGGGAAGAGGCTATTAAGAGAAATGCAAGTATGGCCACATTGATTATTTTCAATATGATACTTACCTGTTTTGCCACTTTCAATAAAGGTTTGTGCATTTAGGATATGATATTTGATATATTTCTTTAAGGATACTTAATTATAATGAATTCATTGTAAGAAAAGGTAGATTTAGAGCAATTTAGACGTTCTTAATACTTTATGGTGGCTTTGGAGCAAAGCAAAATACAATTGCCACTCTATACACGCATCCACTAGCATTTACCCAGAAACGAGTTGTAATGCAGGCAGATTTCTTCATACGAACACATTGTCCTTGGGTAAAGTTGAAGTACATTTATCTTCTTAAATAAAGGTAGGTAACTATCATTTGATTATAGCCTTGACATCTATAGTGTAACAATAACAGATTCCTAGTACATTGTGCCGCCATCTTGGCTACTAAAATTATAACATTTTATGTGGTAAAGCAAAACGTTTCAACCAACAACAGAAGCTAAATAGAGGACACTACCACCTTGCCTACCCTGTCTAGTTCCTCCTGGTCAACCCCTCAGACAGTCTCCAACCCACCTCACCCCCTCCAGGCTCCTCTGTGTCACGTCTGGTACGCGGGGTCCACAAAAAGGGGCCCACGGGGGCCGCACCACGTGATACCGGACTGATTGTTTTGGCACCACCTAGCGGCCGAAACGGACACTTCTCTTGGCACACTCTCCAAGCAGAGGAGGTGTGGGAGGGGGGTCTCCAAGCGGAGGGAGCGTGAGAGGGGCCCATGTGTCCATTTTACCATTGGCTGGCCGCCAGCCGTGTATCATGTCACACGGAGACATGTTAGGGGGTTGACATGTAATCATGAAACACCCGTGCGTCAGTGAAGGATGATGTCAAAGACATAGATACCTTATTTCTATTCTTCTTTCGCACATGGCAAGCTGAAGGCTTCCTGTACATGTATTTATAGGAAACGGACAGATTTTTGATTTTGCATTAGTTGGGAGAGATACTTTCATTACTTTAGGAACAGTTACAGGATAATATCTATCCTCTGGAAGATCATGTTGTTACGCGTGAAGATGTATAACATTTCAGAAAAAAGAAAAAAAAAGTATACTGCTGGTATACCATGCTTTAATGTTATGTGCATGACACTTTAGCAGATGGTGCAGAACGTCACAGAACGTTTAAGAGCGTCACAAAACGTTTTAAGAATCTCGTAGAAGGACCACGTATCGTTTGTCCTTCGCTTGGTTGACTAGTGGTTACGTAACTCTTGCATTGCCTCTTAAGACAATAACTGTTCATTTATAAAGGTGATAATAAAATGATATAGATTGTACATAATATTTGCATGACTTCTGTAAAACTTGTCTGTCTCTAGACTCCACTTTCCAATCAAAGAAACAGGGCAACACTCCTCTAATCAAATTTATCCAACCAAGGAATACACTCTCGCTGTGATGTCATTTTCTATGGCCCACATTATCTAAAAAATAGACGATGGGAAATAAATTGAGACTGACTATATGCAATTCCTCTTTTTTTCCGACATAAACAACCTACCATTTAACCTCTGCCCTCCCGGTGTAGCGGGTACGACCGGCCCCAACCCGCCGCCACCCTCTGCGTCCCCAGACCTCAAAGGGCCACAAAAAGGCGGGAGAAACGGGCGGATTTTACGCCCCTCCAGTCACCAAGACGCATTACCCCCCAGGCGTTAGACCGCCGATTGTTGAATACATTTGGCCGTGTCAAACAAGCGGCGCGACTCTCCATCACCTTAATATCGCCCGGACACTTCCCCCACCCCCGGCCCTTCCAGCCCGCCTGGACACCCCCTCACACCCGGCCCTTCTAGTCAGCCCGGCCTGGGGGGGGGGGGGGTCACTCAGCCCAAAAATGGTTACCAACTGAAGTCGGAAGCTCTGGGGGGTGTAGCTGTGAATCACCGATTTGGCTGAAATTGGGGGTTTGGGTGGTTGGTGGTGGTGGTGGTGGGGTGTTGGTGTTGGCTGTCAAATAATGAGATTTTTTTTGATTTTTTTTTCTTTGGGGTGGGGTGGGTGGGGGGGGGGGGGGGGTGGGGGGGGGGGCTGTCAATGATAGATCTATATTACCCTTTATACTTTATTAGGAGTTTATCGTATGTAATTCAATCACTTCATGAAGCTTCTTAAATTATTGAGGTCATGCAGATATCAAATTATAATGACCTTTTGATAAATACCTTTTAAAAAGGGGCTGTCATTGATATAGCCTGAAAAGGAGGGGGAGGGGCTCTCAGAGTATTTCCATTGCTAAAAAAGGGGGGCTGTAGCAAATGCTTTTTTGGAGGGGTTGTCCTTGATACAGCCTTAAAAGAGAGGGCTGCCAGAGTATTCCCATCTCTAAAAAAGCGGGGCTGTAGTTTCGCAGTTTTTACCTACATTCACAGACTGAGTCCCCCCCCCCCCCTCGGGCCGCCCGGACACTCACCCACCCCCGGCCATTCCTCCCCGCGGCCTCTAGCCAACCCCTTCCCAGTCCCCCCCTTCCCATTCCTCCCCTTTCCTATTATACCCCCTTCCCATTGGGCACTGGATGGTAGGTTCCTATGTCCTGTGATGATTTTATGAAATGCTGATGCCTCATGTCATTCATTCCGATGTCATGTATCAAATCTAAGCAATGTTGAAGTTGCATGCCTTTGTGGTTTATTAATTCTTATGTTGCATATCAAGTATAAGTAATGCTGATGTAGATGTCTTTGATTTTTCGCATTTTCATCCTCTTCTATCACCATTATCTACATCAACTGGAAGAACATGAACGATTGATGTACGTGAAGTTGTGTTAAATAAAAAAAAAAAAGAAAAAAAAAAAGAAAAAAAAAAGAAACTGGACACCCACTCTGCCACTGCATCTTGTCATTTATGGATTGTCGCGTGTCGAAATTATAAAATGTCATTGTCACGTTTTATATTTCAGGGGTCTAGACCCATTCCCATCCCACCCCTCTCCATCCCCCCCCCCCCCCTCAGCGTCGGGCGGCACTTTGTCCTCCAGGGTCCCGAACCAGACGAACTAGACGCCGGTCAACAACCAGCGTCTACTAGTCACTTCCGGTTTCAAACGGAAATGGCTGGTAACCATGACGACTGTCATCCGGGATAGCGCTTCCGGTCACGTGTCCTTTAAGCACGTGAGCGCCCTCTATACTCGAGGTTGGTCATTCATCACAATAAAGGGGCATCAGGTTTTTCCTCCCTTTTCTTTCTTTCTTTTTTCCTTTCTCTTTTTTATTGTTTTTTTTTTTGTATTTTTGTTTTTCTTTTCTTTCGTGAGGGGTGGGGCTGGGAGGTGAGTTCGAGATTAAAGATTAGCGGACAGCCCATCATTCTCTCGCCGTTTTCAATTTGTCCCCAGCAGCTACCCACTTGAGATGCCGATCTGATGTCTCGTATCTCCTCCAAATTGGGGGACTTCGCCTAGCCAAGTGGCCGGGTGACAGATTTCTGATGACATGATCTGGGTGGGCCCCGGATACCTTCCTCGCTCAGACTCCGCTCCCAGAACTCCCCAGAGCCGTCTTGTCCCCCCCCCCCCCCCCCCGGGCTCCTGGGGCTCAGACAGAACTCGAGGACGGTGAGTTCGAGTATAGGGCGCCGGCGAACGCCGCCGACGTCTAATTCCCACAAGATGCATGAGTCGGAGGTATCCCTCATCCATATTCGTCACATCTGCGAAATGAAATCGGATTAGGATCAGAAGCTTTGGTATTACCAGGCCGCGCCCCACCCCCTCTGTCTTACTTTGGGAGCCCCCCCCCCCTCCCCACACCCCACTACATCCTCACCTCCCCCTCCCAGTAGCCCATCTCTCCATACACCCTAGTGTCCTGAAGAACCACGTGTACATTAGGTACTGTCACTTCTCACACAGTGGGGGTCTGTACTTACATACATTTTTTTAAAATGCCAGACTCCTACCCCTTTGGCTAAGGTACGCACCGGTTTTATACAGGAATTGTCACACTTTAAAAAAACAGACTCTTGTGCTATCCCAGAAAAGCAGTGATAAAAAGTGATGAAACCATACCTCTTTTGGTTAGTCTGTTATTTAGTTAATTGGCACATAACAATTACATTATTTTAGATAAGGTGAGGCTTACTAAAAAAGAATGTCATGATAACAACATTTTAGTGATGTTGAGTCCTTACTCATAGAGATGTTATTTTTACGTCTAAGAATGTAACAAGAATGTCTTGATAACGTCACAGTGCAACTTTGCGATGTAAGGCTCTAAAAATGTTTTTCTGTGCCATTGAAAGATCATAACAAGAACCAAATCAGAACTAATCAAAACGTTCCTGCAACGTTATGATAAAGACACATTCTTGCTTGGGATATGCGCTCAAAACACTTAGAAAAAATGGTCGAAATTCAAGGTGGCTCTCAAAAAACACGCTAGGGGGCACCCGATACAGCTTCTGTCCTAGCCACTGCGCATGCGTTAAGGTCTGACCCACTAAGCGGAAGTGTTAGTGCGATAAATTGGGAGAGGTCTCCAGGACACCGCCCCAGGGATGGAGGGGGACATTTGGTGGAATTTGATGGGGTTTGGTGTGCCCCTTCAAATGGCTTTTGGACTCCCACGGCAGCTGTGCATCTTGTAAACGGCGACAGAGTCTGTAGGACAGGTCAGTGCATCACTTAAACAAGGCTGAGAACAGTTGAATGATAGACATTTAAATTCACAATCTCATATGGACTTCTTCATATCCAAACTGCTCGTCTCTGTTGAACAACCCCAGAGAATAACATGTAGGCCCTCCTGGAGCATTGGCTTGGGAAGCTTTGCTCCTGAAAGTGTGGTATGAGATGAGTTGTGAAGTGATAAGGGTGAGGTGAGAGAAGTTGAGGGGTCTCTCGCCACTAAGAGAGCAGTGGGTCGGGGCCCTCAAGGATAGGCCCTTGACAGCACCCTGTCGAAGCAGGGACCCCTGCCCGACTACTTACGGCAAGAGTGCGTGCAGAGGTCAGCAGATAGGGAGAGAGTAAATTTTGGATAAGAGTTTGTATTACCCATAGAAACTGGATCTTATCTAGGATGTTGGGATTTGATCAAAATTCAAGGTGCAGTGAACTTTAACTTTTGAGCATTTCTCTCACGCCTGATACCCTTTGTCCAATTATGACATTTAAGGGAATATCTTTGACGTCCTGATGACATTCTGATGACATTTACCTTAAAGGCACAACTTCCTTTTAGATGTATATGTAACATTCTAGTAAATTTTGTCAGTTGCTACCGAGATATCTCATTTGTTGAGTACAAATTCAATTCGTGATTTTAAAAATCCTTTAACCTTTAGTTCTGTACAATCTAAATCAATGAAAAACCTTCCTTATAAGCTGTACAGTGAAATATGTTTCTCATACAAAGCAGAATGACATACTTTGTAATTCAATGTGGCTTGACTAAGAACCTTATACAAAAGGATGTTTCTCTGTCAAACACAAGTTAAACCTCAAGCGTAACACTAAGAACCAAATAGAATTTTTCATCTTAACAAGATTGCTTTCACTCTGGACTATCGTTGCGGTTACACATGACATTCCTTAAACTGCCATCCATTTCTAAAAGAAATAACTACCCGAATAATTCTCTCAAAAATGTGAATTTCAAATCAAAATTGAAGGGTATCATAGCAACCGAGGAAGAAGAACGCTTTCAGTTGTCAGGCCTTTATCCAGGCCCGGGACTATTACATTCTTTAGTTGGATCTGAGAGAGCTAATATAACAAGGGGGACAATGGAGAAACTGCCATACTCTCCAACAGAGAGGAAATATATAGAGCCACCTGTGTCCCTTCGAGGTTTAATGAACTGTAAAACAGTGACATATGACACAGTAAAGCCCGATACCCACTAGGTGATTTTGACTGAGTTGGCCGACTAATCAGCGCTAGAATAAGCCCATCCCACATGGGGTATATCCTGGGGTTGGACAAGGGTTGGACAAAATACACATAAATGCCATCCTTGTTTCCAAGACTTGAGGTGACTTGAATAAGCAAGTATTGTGTTTTTCTATATCCTGCCCAAACTTTATCGTTTCATAAATGTTATCGATTGACAGATTTGCAGGTTTGCCAGCATATCAAAATACTGTACTTCAGGGCAAAATAGGGTTGGACATTATTGGTTGGACTGACAGGCTTTAGTATTGGTTCCTATGGGGAAAAGTCCAAAATGTAAGGTCTCATTCTAGAAATTTTAGGAGCAATCTGTCAACCAAATTGCTTTGGTTAATTTTGTATTGTGCAACTATCTATTTGGAAAAAGCATGGAAGCAATTTCGATAATATTTCATGGTAAACTTTATTGTTGGCATAAACTGGGATGGGCTTATTGATTGATTATTTTCATAGAATCGGCCGATTCTAGTGCTGATTCACATTACCAGTCAGTATGATATATTGAAGATACATGTTTCATATGAGTAGGTCCTAAGATCAGCTGACTCTTCTAGTAGAGTCGGTTGATTTTAGCGCCATGGGTCAAAGTTGACTAGTGGGTATAGGGCTTAAGAATCAGAACTATTGTCTGTTGTCGGCAACAGTGAGTTGGGAGCAAGCAGGGTTTGTAGGTAATAAATATGACCAAAGTGTGTCTACATTATTCTTTGCATCCTTTTTGTGAGCCTGTCCCTGGTGATTTTCAATGTTGTGTTTCGAACATATTAATTTTGGATCGACATAAATCCTTACCCATTTCAACATTTTCTTTAACCTGTGGTATGCGCCTTTAGTCCTATATAATGTTATGCTTCTCGGTTAAATAGGTATGGTTCTCTCGATTGAAGAGACAACTTTTCCAGGAGACTGTTGTAACTGATGTACATGTATTACTAAATGGATTGGGTTTATATAAGTCAGAGTTGGGTCAGGAAGAGTAGAGGACACTCTGCCACCTTCATCATTTTGCTACAAGAGTGATAATTATCTGCACTGTATCTGACTCTTGGTCGGGCCCTGGCAACCCAGCAACCCAACAACTCTGACTCACCAGGGAAAAACACCGGATTACTTTTGAGCCACATCGCATATAGGTCTGCTGGTTAAGAAAGGGTCGATTTTGATTTTATATAACACTTTGAGTGCTTGAATATACCATAAGGACAAAATATCACAAGGAAAATATATTTGAAAATTCTCAGATATAGATTAGACAGTCACAGGAACGTCATATGACATCGCAATCAGCTTTTATTATAGGGCATAACACATTTTAAGTTTTAAGTTTTTCGGTCCTTTCTTGGTCAGCAGACCTATTATAGTAATCTTATCCCGCTGGTGGCGCGGTTCCTGCCTACATAGCAGAGCCTCCTCTCGTCGACTTTTTCTCCGGTGCAGAGGAAAAATCTCATTGCAAAATTTATTTATTTATTATTATTATTTCTTCTTTTTTTTTGGGGGGGGGGGAGATAACTCAGATCAGGGTGTAACCCCCTCATCCATCATACCCCTGGCGCCGCTCTGGTGACAGCAGCCCGAAACCCCACCTACCCCCACATCACCATGGGGGCGCCGGTATGAAGGTGGGTTTATCATAGAAATTGGTTTTGATATCTGCGGATTGCTTTGATAAAGATTGTATTCGGACTTAACAGACTATGGCTATGCGTCAGTGCGAGAAATCCTGTTCAAATTCTGCTCTTACCCTTGAAAGAAAGTACGAATGGACAAAGGAACGTACTTGAATATGGTAACAGGAATAAGAGATTCACTTCAAATAGTTTCAAAGATCTGACAGAGGGAGAAATATCCCAATATTTTTAATTGTATCATAATTTGTCTCTATTTTGTCTATAACTTTTTGCTTCCAGGTATATAGTGTCAAAAATATTAACATTGATTGAATAATGATATTTTTAGCAGCAATTTATGAAACATAATTACACAACTCTTGTCTAATTCCTACTACTTCACTTGCTGAGAATGAATTTTGCAATGTGAAGTATTTTTCCAAATCAATTGTGAACCCAATATGGGATCGGTTTGTTCGAAATATTTTAAGCTATGGAACCCATACCTAAGATACAGATTGATGACATTGGGCACATTGCTGTAATGTCACCGCTTTGACATTTCTGCTTTTCAATATGAATTTCTATTTCAAACGCAGGTCACATTTTTCTCATTGTATCGCCCCATTCGACAACTTAATGACAAAAACATTCTGGGTTCTACTGGCAGGAGGAAAGGTCACCTGAACAAGGGAGACAGATTTCTGTTCTATGTTTGGAAAGGCACAAATGAATTATTCTGATTGATATACAAGATGAGATGAACCTTTACTTTTTGAATATTGCTTTGTAAATTTCCTACTACCCTCCTTCCATGAATGACATTAACAGACGTGTTATTGACATCAAATTAAAGAGAATATTGAGGGCGGACTGAAATATCTCCATATTGACCTTCAAGTTAACTAACTCAGCCAAGTACTTTCTGTAATTTAGTGTCATTATTGTGAGGAATTGCATTTATTTGGTGTTAAACTGACTGAGAGGTAACATAGTGCTGTCAAAAATCATGTTAGGTTTAGGGGAAATAAACGATGGGGGCAATTTACAGCTAATTGTCGGCAAAATATCGGACATGTCCGATTTTTTTCAACTTCGTCGTCGACGAATAGTGCATAGGCCCATTCGGATTTAACATCGTCATTGACAATTAGTTGCAAGTAATCACCTCGTGAGGATCCAGTATGAGGGCCTATAATATGTATAGGCTCACCCCCTCCACCCCCCTCCCCAGTGGCGGATCCAGAGTCAGTCATCTAGGGGTGGGGGGGGGGGGGGTTGGGGGGGGGGGGCAAACCAATCCCCCCTATAAAAAAAATGAAAAAAATTTGTCGGATTTGAACAAATCAACAAGCTTAGATTATTTGAAAAATGTTCTACTCGGTCTAGGGGGGTGGGGGGGGGGGGGGCTTTTTCCCCGCCCCTGGATCCCCCACTGCTCCCCCCCACTCCCCCGTCAGGAATCCTGGTTCTGTCACTGACAGGGGTCCAGGGGGTGTTCATGGAGGTCCTGACCCCAACCCTCCTTCCTTCCGTCCCTTTCGTCATTGGTCGTACATTGATCATAACTCTCCGGGAAATTACAGTTAATTGCCAAACCCTGTGAGTCATACTCAAAGACTGGCCGAACTGGTCAAACTCTCGTCGAACCATAACTCCTAACTACCAAACACCACATCACCTGAAATTCACCTGAAATGGGATCCACCAATGCCATATTGATTTGTCCTACATTACCCTATACACAATCATTTCATTGAATCGCCAGCATGAGTGTCGTTAAAACATTATCATTTCATTATATTGCCCACGGCCATCCCTCGATTCTCCTCTTTCATATAGAGCGATGAATGCTGTGTCAAACTAACGATAAGGGATGGCGGTTATTGCAATCAATTATCATACAATAATAACACCTGCACATTAATCAGTGTCACTGCATGAATCTATGTATTTTCTAACGTTGGCGCCAGTCACATTCACCTTTACATTACCTTTTACATCAGAGTATTGTGAGGTTCCCAGGAAGGCTCAAAGCCGGCAATTTATTACAGAGCCGAGTAGACAGGTCATAAATCTGACCCTTTTTTGTGCAAATATAATCTGTTATAGTTTTCCCCCCGCCCTGGGAGGGTGGTAATGACAGACCCTCGGCCTGCCCTCACATAGGGTTAAACCCCAACATCGCTCACACCCTGCCTGGCCTCAGGGCTCCTTTTATTGTGTATACCCCCCTTAAACCTCGACTCAACTAGGCCATTTTGTCCTACGAGTATTTGGCAATTTATGAAGAAAAATACGAGCACTATGACAAAACTCATGCATGTAACATATCATTGGAAAGAGAATTTAATTTCCTTTCTAATGATATGCAACATGCCTATGAGTAACCGTTAATCGCACTTCCATGCATTTTCTGAAATCTTGCGTAAAATTGGATAGTGGGATTCCGCCTTTAAGATATTGCGGACGCCGAGCGTCCTCCTGTACCCGCCGGCCCCAACCGCGCCAAAGTCGGCCCTCCAGCAGGGTCAATCCGACGGGGCCAGCCCTTAATTTAACCCCCGCCGACCCCTAGGCCCCAAATTACCCCTGAGCCATATTAATCTGGAGAATTACTACGGGGCAGCCATAATGGCCGGCACTTCTTTTGGGGCCGGGATCACTCCGCGGGCCCTTCAAAGGCGCGAGGCGGCTTCTAAAGACGGATCCTTCCGCGCGGTGAAAAGCCCTTCGATGAAGCGGAACCGGAAGGGGAGTGGGTAACGCGCATGTACTTATTGGATTTCCGGTGAGGTTTGGGTGTGGAGAAGTAGAGGGGGTTTGGGGGGTTAGGGGTAGTATGGGTGGGAAGTGGGTAATTTGAATGGCGGATGGTAAGCTAACAGCTCCAGTAGCTATACCAACATAGCGGGTTCCACCATCTAGATGTTTTATACGTCTTTGTTCCAGGGTTTATGGCGTAATTTGTTATATCACATCAAACGTAGTAATCAGGCATCAAAGTATTGATTTGAATATTCTAGAATTAGAATTATGCTCCTTTTAGTTGAAAAAATAGTGTTTTCTGGATGGTTTCACTCTCTAATTTCGTATGTAAACAATGTAGTTCCGGTGCCCGTGATTGGCTGAATTGGGACCCTCATTGGCTGTATATTGTAACGGATACGGCTATGAATAGTAACACGGAGTTCAGTATCCATAAGGACATGAAGTAGGTACTCAGGGTTTAGTTTCAGCACAAAAAAAGGAAAGGGTCTTTATATCACATCAATATTTCATTGACATAAAGTAAACAACTGCATAAATAGTAATCCAATTAGCATCCAGGGAACAGGTGAGGCCCTAGTTCCCAACGTTAGCTAGTCACATGGTGTTTACAATTTGTATTTGATCAAATCATTCATAAATGTGTATAGACGGATAAATCATGTTGTTTAGACGCTTTTGAATGCTATTACTGAGTCATACCATCTTTGTTGTTCTATTCCATGAAACATGGTACAATAAAATCTATTTACTTGATGGGTACGAATACACGGTTATAATGAAATAAGTTATTGTTTGGCTGCCTTTTTTCCTGTAGCAAATCTGCCTGAGGAATAACACCATCAAGTCCTGTCCATATCCCATAATGCAATTCCCCAGCCCCCCTGCCGTAGACCCACCCAAGGAAGAGCCGTCCTCAGACTGTTTACACAGTAAAAGTAATCCGCTAACGACTCCGCGACGACAAGAAGTGCGCCTAATTCGCAGATCCCAGGAAGCTACATTTGTCGCAGGTCGTCATGGTAACGGCTGTGGGTAGGTTGATGGCGGACGACGTGGCTGTCAGGGGGAAGCCCCTCCGCCCCTGCCCCACGTCTCCACCAATCGGCGACGAGCCCTGTCGGCAGCCCGGCTCCCCGCGCCAACTTAATGATACCACATTTTCCTAAGCACCTGCTTGACAAATATATCTGGGGAGAAAATAATGACGTTTCCGGGGTATTTTGAATAATTTGCTGTCTTCCCTTTTTGTGTAATACTCGTTAACTTCGAGAAGGTATTCATAATCTGGCCAAAATTGTCCTTGCAAATTGTCATGAGTGAATAAGGAAAGAACGTGATGAATTATTACACAAGGCAAATTAATTGCAGTTTCGTTGACTTACAACCTTTTAAGACTAGCCGCAGAATGCGTGTGTATATATGCTGACTCTTCAAAACAGGCATAATCTACAAACCAAGGCGCGTCCGCAAGGGGCTTAATTTAGGAGTAACATCTGTTGAGACGTTATCCTACAAAATACGCTATCCAACAAAATATTTTTGTAGGATAGCATCACCACAAGCTGCTAAGCTACAAAAGTGCTGCTTAGTGACAAGAGTTTTATCACTTAGCATCTGCCAAAGATGCTAAGGTACAAAACAGCTGCTAAGTTACAAAATCTGTCTTTTAGACACTTTCTTACAAAATACATATCCAATCTGATGCTAAGTGACAAAATTTTGTTGGATACTGTGTTCTTATATCCCTTTCAAACTACACAGCAAAGTGAAGTGAACCGCAGTAATGCGATACACGTTGCAGAACACACTTCCTCACTCACCCACCCATCCTTGGACTGTAATTATCTTGAACTAAGGGATTCATACAATAACAAACTGAATTCGTATCCTAGCAATGTAGTTTACTTTGCTTTATATCCTTCTGATGCATGTCAGGAAGTGAATCAAAGCAAATAGAATTCTACAATACTATAATTAAAGTCCATATCAAATTACAGAAAACAGTTCGAAGCTTTGAGGCACATTCTAGGAATGCTGTTCATTTCAGACAGGAGCTCTATGATTTGATGCACATTGTCAACGCGATTCTCAAAAGGCCTAGGGTAGCATATTACCCTTACAGACTCGCTTCAGAAACTGCACATTCTCTCAATTAAAATGAGTTATCTAATAGCTATTTCAATTAAGAAAGCTAAGGAGATATCTTGACACCTACATTCCTATTTCTGTTTGTAAGCAAACAATATTACCGTAATTTGACTATAATGATATATGTTTTTGCTATGCTTCACTCTAGAGAAAAAATGTGGACTTCAAATTCAAATACTGCCCTCCGATTATGTTTAAATATTAAGCTAACAAATAAATATACTTGTTATGAAATTCATAAACAAGGACTATGTTGATCTGTTGGATATGTGGTTGTAATTGTTAAATGATTTCAGTGCTTATCTTCAAAGCCATGTTGATTGGTCAGACAAGTGACTGTATTTGATGATATTTTGTGTAAAATGTATTGACCACTGGTATTATTTATTGTTCTCTGTATAAGTCACCGTTTTTCATTTTTCATTTTTGTAATAAACTGAAAAACAGAGGCAACTCTGATGTTTACTGAATAAAGGTTTATGCACAAAAAAAGGAAACAGGCATATTGTGCATAATCTGAGGTTAGCCTAAAGATATTATACAAATCATTTTAAAGAAGTCACATTAGCCATTACGTTTTTGATCTGCACCCCCCCCCCCCCCCCAAACTCACAGTGGCTTCGCTGCTGCCAAAACAGCCTATGTGAACGGGGACACATTTATCTGTTTGACGCTAGGTGTCTTTTATTGTCAACTCCGACGTTTTAAATGTAGGTCTATTGTTCGTCATATGGCTGCTCGAACTGTTGTGACTTTTACATCAATGTACCTCTTCTATACCGCCCACCCCCGTACATATAGTAATCTGAACGTTACCTTATGGGCGAGGTCGCGGTAATTAAGTGTACATACCTGAAAAACAAACAAAAGAGATGCCATTAGTTTGACGTAGATTCATATATCAAAGACAGTAGTACATCCGAAAACATCATCTCTTTACAAAGGTTGTATCAAAGTATTCTTACTGTACCGTTTCACCGTATGTATACAAATGACCCCAGAGTAACGGTTCTCGACACAGCCTTAAGGCGGGTTTACACAGGCCGTCAACGGGTCCTTACGAAAATTCCCTTACGTTAACCTTACGATAATGGGTTATCGTAAGGGTAAATAATTAAAATTACATAATATGTAGGTCATTATCGTGTGTTATCGTACATGTTTGTCGTAAGAGTTGGCCCATCAAAGTGTTTACACAGACCCATAGGCACCTTACGATAAGGAGCCGTTAACGGTTGTCGTAAGCCTTACGACAACCTTACGTTAATTGACGTAAGGCTAACGTAAGCCTTACGACAAAAGGGGGTTTACACAGACCGATAACAAATTAACCTAAGAACTTGGTTAGAGATTAAAATTATATGCTAATAAGGAATTATTTTTTAGATCTGTGTCGAGACTATTTCGTCACTTCCTGTGCACATGTTGAAGATGAATAGGAGGAGGTTAGCTCGCCTTGCTTTGGCAATATCTTTAATGATAGAAGAGGAAGCACAGTTCGAAGAAATATGTAAGAAAAAAACAAAAAAACCTGTCGTAAGAAGTATCTGGCAACAACCCTGGTTCTCTCTAAGAGATGAATACCCTGAAAGGACAATGTATGGTCTACAATTGGAACTGTTTGCCGTAAGTATCGATAAATATGAATATAATTCAAACTACAATTTCAGTTTGAGAAAAAAATGGTCTTTATTGTTTTTTAAAATGATAATTTATATCTAAAATGAAACAATAAATAAATATAAATAAACATATATTTGAATAGCGCCCATGATCCTAATTTTTAAACAAAAAATATTAAAGAAAGGTTGATAACGTGAAATTCAAAATTTATTTTTCAGATTGACGACACTCTAGAGATACGGAATATGCTGCGTATGGATAGAGAAACATTCTACTATCTTTTGGAAAAAGTAGAACAAGCTTTGTACCGTCAGGATACACACTGGAGACCTTGTATCAAAGCAAAAGCCAGATTGTCGGTGACATTACGCTATTTGGCACACGGTGAGTTTAATACAATAAATTAAGTTATCATGAAATATTGAAACAATTAATTGGTTATTTGAGAAAAAAATGTTTTGGTTTATTAACTTTAAAGAAATGTAAATGAAAATACTGTTACTAATTTTTTTCAGAAAACACTAATGTGCTCCATGATATTATTATTAATATGCAATAATATTTTTAATCAACAGGTCATTCTCAAAGATCGCTTGTGCCACAGTACTACATGGCCAAAGGAACTATTTCTGTGCTCCTGGCGGAAGGGGCACGGGCTATATACGAAGCACTGGAGGAAGAGTTTCTTTCCGTAAGTTTTATATTTAAAAAAAAAAAAAAGATATATGTCTGGAAATTATTAGAAATAATTATTAGATCCACCGATAGTCAACACTTATACGAAGTTTATTATTTTTATTAACTTTTAAACCCAATTTGTAATCATAAGAATATAAAAAATTGTATAAGAATCACTTGTATTTCAGACGCCACGTACTGCAGAAGACTGGCAAGATATAGCCGAGTTGTTCAAGAAGAGGTGGAATTTCCCTAACTGCATAGGGGCCTTAGACGGGAAACATGTCCGAATTATCACACCAAACAACAGTGGTTCCGATTTCTTCAACTACAAGCATCAATTCTCTATCATTTTGATGGCACTTGTAGATGCGAATTATGTTTTCCGTTACGTTGACGTCGGTGCTCAAGGAAGGATAGGAGATGCGTCAGTCTGGAGGAATTGTAGTCTAAGTAAACGACTCAAAAAGGAGAATTTGGGCATTCCTGACGGTGAAGTTCTTGACGGGACAACACTATCTACACCGATGGTCATCGTGGCCGATGATGCGTTTCCGATGGGAGAACACATCGTAAAGCCATTCTCCAGGAGGCATTTGACAGTGCCTGAAAGAGTGTTCAACTACCGTCTCAGTCGAGCCAGAAGAGTATCTGAAAATGCATTTGGAATTTTGGCCAATCGTTTCCGAGTTCTCCTAACAGATATTCGAACCACACCCGACAGAGTGATGAACATATGCCTAGCTGCGGTCGCCCTACACAACATGTTACGTCAACGATGTGGAAAGAATTATCTTTCCCCCAACCAAGTCGACTACGAAGGACCAGATCACGTATTGGTTCCTGGAGAATGGAGGAAAACGGGATGCATGCAAAACATGGCACGTTTGGACAGCAGAAACCCAAATGTATTCTCAAAGCAGTTGCGCATCATGTTCCAGGACTATTTCGTGTCCTCCGTCGGAAGCGTTCCCTGGCAGTGGGACATTATTAGCAATTACTAAATGTTAAAAAAAAAATCACAAAGAGAAGTCATGTAGTTCCTTAATTATCAGGCTGATATGTTGACTCTCAGAGAAAAATACTCCCGACAAATGGAAATGTCGTTCTTTAAAGAAGTTACATTTATGAAATGATGAGATCTTTTTTTAATGTCATACTACATTTTCTTTTTAAGGAATAAAAATTAAAAACAATAATTTTAATTCTCGAACTCAAACCATTTTCTCTAATTGAACCACACTTTATCATACTTCTATACGATAAAAAAATGATAAACGTTACATTGACATTGAAACAATCTTTTATTTCTTCAGGAAATAACAAAAATTCAAGAGTCCTTTACATATTACGATAGTTACCCTTACGACATTTCCTGAAATAACATCGGAAGAGAACAATAGAAAGATTGTCAAAATTCTTATCGAAACCAAACATACACTATCTGCTGTCATAAATTTGGACTCTCATAAGGCTGTGAGAACCCTTAGGTTGAATTGTCGGTAACATGATGAACACTGTCGTGATCATTTTAATGGTATGTGTAAATTCACCTTGATGAAACTTTTATAAGCTGATTTGCAATGTTCAATACCGGGCAACACTTCAAAAATAGCCAAGCCGATGTCAATTGCTACGATAGTATAACCAGCAAAAAAAAAAATACAAGGTTAACGCAATAGGAAACTTTATATTTTAAACTAATCTTGTGGGACAGTACTTTAAGGCTTTCCTTAGCCTTGAAACAACTTACATAATGCAAAGGATAAATCACAACTTAACATTATAATGATACGAACTACAAATAAAGTAATAAATGTTTAATTGTCGCCGTAACATAGTGAGCCACGCCTTTGTGTGTTGTATGTTTCATACTTTTATCTTTATGTTCTTAATTCGAAATATAAAGCAATATTTAGTTGCTATTCAAAGAAAAATAATAGTACGATAACATTTTCACATAACGCCGAGCAACAAATGATAACGTCTTTAGTCTTCGCAATACAAAAATATTCAATAAACCTACTTTTTTGAAAGAAATAAACATTGATCTTCGCCTACCTCGATTATAACCTCACACATGGGTTCTGAATATTAAAAAAAAAGTTTGTTTTTTTTCCTTATTAATTCCAAATCCAGTGAAAAAAAAAACACTGACTCAACTTAAACTAATTTATATGTTTACGATAACTCTTATCTCTAACTAACCTGATGAAAGTTAACTAGATGTATAAGTGTAAACTGTCCCCTTACGATAATTAAGTCAACGTAGTTAACTCTTTGTTTTCTGGCATCTGTTCTTCCTGTTGAGCTTCCGTCAAAGCTATTTTTTCTGGTTGATTAGCGTTCATCATTGGAATATGAGGTCCACGAAACTGTTGACGCGGATCCTGGTTCATCATATGTCGAACACCCATAAATGGAATGTTTTGTCCAGGAAAAGGTGCATGGACAGGTTGATTCATCATATTTGAACCGGGCATGTAGGGATGATGTACGGGAAAAGGTGGTCGTGGCTGCTGCTGCATCATGTTTGTATCCATCGGAAATGGATGGTTAGGACCTGGGAACATGGGAATTGGCTGCTGACTCATCACATTTGGCCCACTCTGATGTGGTTGGTTTTGTGCAGGAGGTACTGGAATGTTTGATGGATTCTGGAGTCCATACTGATTGTAGTTTGAGCAATATATAGTGGTTGGAGATCCCGATAACAGTCCCATCATCGTCTCATTTCTGGAAGAAGTAGACTCACCACTTAAGTCATTCTGTCGTGACGTTGACGGCAACACTGCTTTCCTTTGAGATGCCGGTCCTGAGTTTGTTTGCGACAAAATTGTCGGACGGCTTTGGAATCCTGGATAATGACTTAAGACCTGTTGAGGTTCATAATCATCATTTTTGGAGTTTTCAATGACCGTCACCACAGGTGTCATACGTTTTACACCTTCTAGACTGGCAATACTGAGTGACTTTAAATTGTTATTTCTTTTTTCCTCCGTTGTGTTAACCTTTCTATCGGAACGCAAAGTCTCTGCTCTTGCGTCAGGTGATGTTGATCGCATTGAGCGTGTACTCCGTCTGTCGGGAGTACTTTGACATGACGGCATTCTCCGTGAAATAACAGAAGGTGATCCTGGCTGTGTTTTTCTCTTCTGTTGAACCTCTGACGACTGCATTTCTATAGCTGGTCGTTTTCTCGGGAGTCTATCTATTTCTTTTGGATTTTTGTCTGAAGAAGGAAACATGAAAGTACCCCTTATAGCTTTGTTGCAGCTTGATAGAATGTGTTCCATCACATCCATTTTCTGGTCCTGGTCATCAACCTGTCGTAACTTAGCTGCTATCAGATTTCCAAAATGAAAAGCTTCATCTTTTGGTTCTTCCGTATTCTTCTCGGTTGTCTCACGAACAATTCTGAGTTCTGGTTCTTTTTCTTCACTTATCGCTCTAACCGTTTGTGAAATATCTTTCATTAATTCGAGCCTTTCATCGGATGGAGTTACAGCTTTCTTGGCCAAAGCATTCGATACTTTTTTGGGTGCAGTACCTTTCACTAAAGTTTTTCCCTTTGTAGCTGTGTCCACAACTTTTGCAGGTGGTCGTGGGGGTACGGGAACGGAGAAAGGATCAACTCCGTCGTCATCATCGGCAGATTGAGTAGAAACCAGATCTTTAAGACGATTTCTTGCAATTTTTCCTTCCGATCTCTCATTTTTTTTTGTGATATCTTTCTCAGGTACTTTGTCTTTCCCTGCATTGTTCGAGGTAATGCCTTCCGATGATGTACCTTGTTTACTTTCATCACTGTTTTTTCCTTTAGGTTTGGGAGTTATTTTTTTGGGAACAGCTTTCTTTGTAGGCACACCACTACCTGATGGAATTGGTGAAATGCTTTGTCCTCTAGGCTTACTAGTTTTGGTTGACGCAACATTCACTTTCTTCGTTGCTGGAACACTTTGTGATCTCTGACTGGAGTCATTGTCGTTTTCTCCCTTATTAGATGATGGGTTCGTGGAAGAATCCGATTGTTTCGTCTTATCGGAAGGTGTGGATGAGCTTCTCCGTAGGTTGGTTGCACCTTTCTGCTTTGTGTTTTCTTTCGTTGAAGATGTTGCTGGTTGTTCGCCGTCATTAGATGTTTTTGTTTGTTCAACATTTTTAATGTTTTCAGGTTTAGACCAATCTTTCTGACAAATGATATAAGAACGTCGACTGCCTTTTGTTGAAGACGGTGGTTTGGGACTTTCATCTTTGGAACCTGATTTTTTTTGTGTTTGGTTTACCTTTGTCGTAACCTTCTGCTTCACTTCTTCACTTACGACATTGGCCGACACAGTTGTAGTCGACTCTTTGTCATCTTTTTTCTCAGCCGCTTTTCGGCTGTTCACAGTCACTTTCGGAATTCTTGGTCTTCCTCGAACTGGTTTTTTCACATTTTGATTTGAGGTACTTTCAATTTCATTAACTGGCGAGCTCTTACCTGAAAGAGAACTACGTGTTCGACCACTAATTGGTGCTTGTGTCGGTAGCTTGACGGTTAAAGTTTTCTGACCCTTTTTTTGTGTTTTCTTCACCTTCTTTACTGTTGGTGACACAGGTGTGGATTGAACTAACGGGGACACTGGATCTGACTGTACTTTCTCAAACATATCCTGTAATACACCCTCTAAATCATCATCATTACTATTGTCGCCATCATATACTTCAGCATTTACCTGAGCTTCATTGCTGCTAGATAAATCGGGGAAAGGAGCGTTATACTCTTCGAATGAGTTCTGAGATTCAGAGACTACACCTGACTGATCAAAGTTATTGACATTTATGCTCTCGTTAACCGTAGTGTCCATATTTTCGTCGTTACTGGCTTCTGGAGACGGGGATTGGACTTGCTCCTCTTCTGAATTCTCTTCCACCATCTCTTGGTCAGAGGAGTTATCGTAGCCATCAGACGACTGTTGACCCTCTGGTTCAGGTTCTTCTTCGTTGTCATCTTCGTTCTCATCCTGTTGAGATTGGACTGGCTGCGACATTTGTTGTGAATCTTCTTGGGATGGCTCTCCTACCTCGTTGAAAGACTGGAAGAAAACAATTATTTATTTTCAATTGGCTAGAATGTTATATTAATATATCATGGTTTAAACATACCTATATTTATCCCTTACGTTAATGATTAAAATAGTAATGGTTTGATTTCAATAATATTTTAATGTAGTTACATCTGAACCTAAACAATGAAGCAAATAGTTTTAATTGCATTTTACGGTATAGTGACTTATCGGGACAATTGTGAGAAGTGTAAGTTAAATTAATTTTTTTTTATGTTGGGGGGGGGATGTGCTTGTGTCAAAATACTTAATAATAATCAATAGACCTATTTCAATTTAAATAATGATTACACAGTATTAACTAAAAAAGTAAATTTAAGCTGCTGAATTATTATTTTTATATTTAATATTTAAATGATATTTTTTGTTAACCTCTTCCAAGTCCTTTAGGGTTGATTTCGTTCTCCGCGATTTCACGTAAGGGGCCAAGAAGCTCAGTTTTTTCCGTAGTAATGCCACTCGTGGAGTATCGGGAAGAGGCTCGCTCCCACTCTTTCCGTAATGAGGCTTTCGTTGTGAAGTTGATCTCATGGAGTTGTAATGTTTCTCTATCTCCGAAGCTGCCAAAGAGGATATCAATAAGTTAATTAAAATATATTCTAAATTAGTATAAAAATATAGTTGAGAAGTATGTGTAATTACGAAAAAATAATTATGCAGAACATTGATACTAAGGTAAACATAATAACATTTCCTTTGATTGATTACTACATAAAAGTCGGAATTATCAATATAGAAATTAAATTGCATCGTAAGGTTAATGGTTACATATTGTCGTGACATAGGGAATGATAAATTTATTTTCAGTTAAAGCATACTAACAATAAGTATCACTGAAGTCAACAACGTTATTAAAAATAAACATTAGAATAAAAGAATTTATACATCTATTAGGTTAAGTTTTTTGTCTATCGTAAGGCTTACGGTTATATCATGATTATCGTAACGAATGGTATTAAGTTATCGTTAACGTTTATGAATGAAAACATTATAAAACGGTTCTAATATGATTTCCTAATGCATATATCAATAAATATCAATCCAAACAAAACACAATCTTATTCGAACTCATGAGCGATAATGGGGGATTTACCGGTAACGTTCAGTGTTGCACCAATTTCGGCATATAGGTTGAACCTCTTCTTTCTGTTCGCATATCCAGCCGTGTCTTTCTTCCACAGACATTCGTTCTTGAAGATATAATCTATTAAAACGTCTTCACGTTCGTCTGTCCACGCAATAGAATCGTCTTCCTCCGCCATGTTTGTGTTTTGTTACACAGAACTGATCACGTGATCAGCCGCATTCTGATTGGTCAATGCTTACGTCAACTTACGACAACTCACGTTAATACCATATGAATTTGTCGTAAGCGTCTGTACATTAAATTATACAGGATGGTTTACACATAACATTTTCAGACGTTACGATAGAAATTTGGGTTATCGTACGTTAAATTGCATTGTCGTAAGGCGTTTATCCTAAGGATTTTGCCAAAAATTTCAAACATGTCTGAAATTCGAGTTGTCGTAAGAAAATGTCCCGACAAGTCATCGTTAGCCTTACGACAGGCTTCCGTCAACAGCCTTACGTCAATTTCCTTACGATAAAAAGGGTTTACACAGACCGATAACCTTATCGGGACTGTCGTAACCCTTACGTCAATTGTCGGGACTATCGTAAGGCTTACGATAATGACTGTCGGGGAGTTATCGTAAGGATTTTATCGGTCTGTGTAAACCCCCCTTTAGGCAGTAGACACGTTTAAACACAACACTAAATCATCATCAACCCGGAGGGTATATAACTAATCAACCCATGGTGGTTCAGGGAGATAGTAGGTGTGTGTAAACGGCCAATGGGGACGGAGGAGGCCTAATTGGCCTCAGAAAACAGTGGGTGGGTGGCAGGGGATAGGGTGATTGGATAGGGGTTCTCTGGTGGTCGGGAGAACTAAAGGTAGGTTTCCACAGAATGACAAACGATGTTTGTCATTGGTCGTCCAATTCTCAATTCTTAATGACCAAAGCTTGCTGGCGTCAATAGCTAATTTGTTTGGAAATGGTTAAGACTAGATTCATCCTTTTGAAGCCCCGCTTCAAGGCTGATATCCGTAGAGCATTTAATTTGTATGTAATCGAGACTATAGATGCACAGAGTAGTGTCTTGATAGCAGGCAACTAGGTACACTATACTCTCTTGAATTGAAAAACCAGACATGCATAATAGTTGGTCAAGCCACAAGACATCCCACAAGTCGTTCCACATTCTATTTACCATGATATAATAATTTTGTGTAGTGATACCTGTGGGTGGAACTCTCCTGTACAGGAGTAAGGAATAAAAAAGATTCACAACATGGCTTCTACTACCTTGTCAGACTTCGTGTTTGTCAATGTTTGATCCCAAGATTTCTTGTCTAAATGATGACACTATTCAGCATAGTAATCCGGCCATGGAAACTCGGCTCAAGCGGCATCTAGAGGGGTGTTTCTCCCGGCGTTAGGAGTCTGTGGAGGGCGGTGCTCAGAAGACCGATGGGTCCAGTTTAACGGGGGCCACACCCTCAGGGAGGGGTGGGCGACAGAAGTATGTCATTTCTGATAAGGCCGAATCTCGGTCAGTGGGGCTGGAGGGAGGAGGTAGGTTAGGGGGAGGACCCAGGCAAGGATGCGATGTTATTATAACATTGCAGCAAGGTTCTGGTTGGTTCTGTATTTTGTTCTGTTACGTCACAAGAAGGCTGGCATTGGGGGCGGGGAGGGGGTATACAAGGGGGAACAGTCACCACCTGGTACTCGGCAAACCCTGTTAACCCTATTATGTGAATTTAGATCATGTTTTTAGTGATGGCCAAGTTGGGACAGCAACGAGATTTTTATGTTATTTAGCGTTTAGCCTTTGCTGTTCTCCAATATTTGCATTCCCCAGAAAACCTGGCCAGGATGTATGACTGACGTTTGCTCTTAAACCTCCATATAATTATTTTGAAATCTGTTAACAAATTGAATTACAATAGGAGCACGGGCTAACTAGCCATTGCCCCTGCACAGGCCCGGCTAGTCCAAACCATACTGCAGCCACTATCACTCCTAACTAAATGAAGTCTGCATGAAATGGTTTCTGAAATTAGAATTCAAAGAGTACAGAAGGTGAACACATCGTATCACAGCTACTGAATGTGACAGTTGCTTAATCATAAGCCCCATTTGTTGTTTCACTATTATCATTATATATCATATATATTTATATTTATACATGATTATATAGTTCACCCTGCACAACATCCCAATTTCTTCTAATTACGTACATAGTTGGAAATGCAACAGCCATGAGGATGTTGGTGGCCATGACAATACCAATCAATGTCCGCCATAAATTGACAAATGGAAAATAGCTTTCAACACTTTTCAACACTTTTCAACAAATTTATAGTTTATAGCATAGACATACATAACTCTTATGTATCTCTATGCTTATAGTGATAAATACGTTTGTGTTCATGCTTGTGATTTTTTAACGATACCAAGGAAGTCAAGGAAGAAATTTAGTGTGGGGAAATGTGACTAATGAAACACAGGCCTAAGCCTAAAATACCACCATATTGTGCCATACAGGAGCTAGCCTGACGTGGTCACGTGACCGGGGATTGAGGACACGCGAGACAACAAGGCGTACCCGAGAAAGGCCGAGAGTTGGGTGTCCCCTTGGGATTGGGGGGGGGGGGGGGCGGAGAGGTAGGAGGGGAGGGGAGGGTTGGGCGCACAGTAGAGTAGGGTGGGGCAGGGAAGACAGGTTGCTGAGAAACGTCAGGAAAGGAATAGAATAAAGCATAAGCCAAGCAAAGGACTTCCTGTCTTCTGGTGAAAGCTGTGGTAACTCTTGAAAAAATCATTTTTCATTTTATGGTGTTCATTTATTGTTATAGTCGTGGTTGGAGTGGCTGAATGTCTCATTACATAAGTAGTTCACAGAAATTGGGGTTTGGAGTAGGGCTAGGGACAGGGAATAGGTAGGGCTCAGAACGAAGGAAAGATAGAAAGAAACGCCCTAGCTATAGGTAGCAGACAAAAGAATATTCACCATAATATCGTGAAGGTCGAAGATAAGTTTTGAAGGGGTTTTGATCATGAATCAAGAAATAGAGAAGAAATTGAGAGATCAACAACAGATTATGAATCCCTACTGTGTGCCCACTACAAGAATATACAGATTTTGATTACATTTAGGTTCCTGAAATGTAGTTCATTTATATAAATATATATATTTCTTGAGACTGATTCCAGTTGAAGACTCGGGACCCCTCCCCAAGGAGGTCGAGAGGTATTTCAATGGTGGAAGATTAGGAGATATAAATTCAGAAAACATCAATTTATAAGGATTTGACATTTTATCAAATTTTAAGAACCCTAAATCCTATTTCTGACCTTGAAATGCTCAATTTTTGAGGAATCACCACAAAATTTGCACATTTACTCCATCTTGATATCCTCTAGAACTTAAAAGTAAAATTGAACTTAAAAAATGTATCCATTAAAATGAGGCAAGGTTGCAAAACTAGAGGCGCGTCAAAACTGGCTCCTTTAAAAACCATACAAACACTGTCCAGGGGATGAGGAGTACAGTGGTCCTGAGGTGAAGGAGGAGAGGATTGGGTTTTAAAGTTGTAATCCCCCATCAGACCCCCATCAGCCCCCTATTTAGTCCCTTTCTCCCGTCCCCTCCCCTCCTGGGGTGGCGGGCCCCCACTGGAGGCCGATTGGGGATCAACTGGGCGATAATGAAGGCATTGTGGTCAGACGCAGGACCCGGATGTAGGGCAGAGACATCTGGGGACACGCGGGGGAACTAGGGTCCACTGGGGGTTCAAACTGTAATTGTGTTTAGGACAGTACGGCGGCAGACGACAAATGAACACACTTGTCTCTGGTGGGACCCGTCGGTCACCAGATTCCCGCCCTTTTGGTAAAGCCCTGTTTCCACCAACCGATTTAACCACTGATTATTTGGTATTTTATTACTTTTAACTAGCAATTAGAACAAAAGATTATATATCTTACATATCATTCGAAAGAGAATCAAAAACCCTTACTAATGGTATATGACATTTTCATGATTAACCAATATTTCCACTGCCGATTTTTGAAATCGGTTGTAAAATCGGCTGGTGGAAACAGGGCTTAACTCCTTGGACTCTGCATTAGGTCTTTCTTCTTTTTTTCTCTCAAAGTGATATACACTCTACGAAAATAGACCGACACTGACCTTTATGTTTTGTAAATAGACAAACGAGGCGCATTAAATGTAACAGAAAGGTCATATCTACAAAACTTGACCAGGCTTTTAAATAGCGTCTTGTAATGTCGTACAATGGATGTCTCTCTATAGCGTTAAAGAGATGTATACCTTTAATGAACCTTTGTGCCCTATTTACAAAGTTTAAAGGTGTTTAAATTTCTATGTTCGTCCATTGATATACTGAGATAACAGTATATTAAATTAAAAATTAAGAACTACCAAGTCCGCCCTTAACACATCTCATGTATAACATTGTAAAACTGCTAGAATAGAATGTAGGGCCTAATAGGCCTAAAATGAAACCATCGGGGAGGGGGGCAGATGGGAAGCCCCCCCCCCCCCTTCCCTAAGACCGAGGAAAGACCCGGGGAAGATTCCTTTTTGATTAACACATCCGTTCATTCGTCCCAATCCATTGTCTAATTATTTTCACTTATTTCACATCGGGAAGTATTTCGCTCCCCAAGATGACTGGCTCTGGGTCCGGCCCTGAAGACTCTAACATAAAGCAAACAACCTATTATAAAATAAGTTGAATCTCATTGTGCCGGACAGCAACTTTCTGTGGCGGGGTACAAATTGTAGCAGTGGGAGGGTCAGTGTGAGTATGTGCGGACCGGGGGACCAGCCTTATATCAAACCACTATCCCCCAACTCTATCGATCCCCGTCTTCACCTAATATCGGCCACATTCCGGCGAATCCTCGCGGCCGGCGAGAGGCTGCGAGATTCTGCGAGATCAGCCGCCAGACCAGAGGCGATATTTCAGACCCAATCAATCGAGTCCAACTCGGTTTGGGCATAACCTGGCCAATCTTATTTCCGACCTCGATTCCTTCAGAATCTTGGGGGCAAGGGAGAGGTCCATAAATAATGATAATAAAAAAAAATATAGAGGGGTGGGAGGGACTTGCGGGAGTCTGCGCATGGTCAGATGAAGGGTTGTTCTTTACAAACAAATCTTTTATAATTTATACATGAATAAGTAAATAGATAAACGTGTAGAGTGATCAGATTTTTTCCTGCATATTGTCATTTTCCATCAACAGGTTTCAATCATGCAGATATGTTGCCCTGTCGTGCAATAAAGACTGAACTTTGTATGTAATTATACAAGGCGAGAGTACACAATGGAATACAGATACTGTAGACCTATATATTATCATAGACATACATAGACATACAAAACATGTTATGTATGTCTATGAGATCATGTAGAATATAGTCAGCTATCGTAAAACTCGGTGAGATGGCCGATGTCAACTGAACTTTGCCATAATTGCCTCCTCTGTTATTGAATCAATTATAAACAAAGGGAGAGAGACCAGTGAGAGGAGGTCGGGTGTTGGGGGGCGGGAGGATAGAGGGCGACGATAAGGGCAACTCACGGACATTCCCGGGTTAGATTCCCAGATGAAGCCGTCACGAGAAACCGCGAGACTTCACGAGACATCCCGAGAGTTGGTGATAACCTTGACGCCCCTGGAGGTGTCCCCAAGGTCACCCCCCTCCCCTGCCCGCCAACCCCCAATCCCAGCACCCCCCGCGCGGGGTCAGGGGTCAGGGGTCAGGGGTCAGGGGTCAGAGGTCACCCAGGGGCAGCGGGGGGAGTCATCAAATCGGTTTTGTTGTCCAGCCCTGCGTGGATTGTCCACCCAATAACGGTAATCCTGTTCTAAAAGCAATCACTTTGGGACTGCAAGAGCAGTGGCTTATTTGTCAGTTTTCTATTTCCATTTTTGTTCACGTGAAGGGGTTAAGGCGGTATTACACTACACGACATGAGCTGTGATATGACAATGTCTCGGAGAAGTTGTGCGTATAAGCATAGACATACATAACATATAAGAGACAGGCCTACAATTCAGTGTTACGCATATTTGAGATACTCCAAATTGCCAATGTTTAACAATTATATCACCTGTTTGCAAATTGTCTGTAATATCGTCATATCACGCCATCATCGTAGCCTAAGTCGTGTAGTGTAATACTGCCTGTATGACCGGGCTGCCGGCTGGACCTCACAGTCCCCCACACCCAGGCCATGGCCTAACGCCTGATTTACCAGCCCCAAAGACAACCAAATGCACCCTGTTTGCCAAGCGTGGCACATTGATTTTTTTCTGTCACATACAAAACCCATACAGAGTGTCGGGAAATAACTCGAATATAACTCTCTCCGTCCCCCAGGGACACCGGGGAATATTTAGAGACTGTTCGTCCCGGTCTCGCGAGACCGGCTGGAAAAGGCCGAAGGAAGGGGACTACTTCGTAATGATGTTATGATAGATGGCTAATTTCTGAAACTGGGCTCCCTACGCATTTTGTATAAATGATTTATGTTGCCCTTGGGAGTATTGAGTGTTGCAGGGGCAGATAGAGTTAGCTATGTTTGGTAGCGCCGGCTGTTCCTTCGGCAGGCCGCTGGGAGACTGTATGTGGACTGTGTGTAGAGTATTCTCACACTAAATGCACTGGACTGGAGTACCGACGTAGGCAAACATGCAGTAGGCACTGTGTCCATATTCCTTGAATGAGCTTTCTCAGCGAATGAGACAGAGCATACGTTTTGAATTATGGTGTGTATGTCGATGTATTGTATTTGCTTTTCATTTAGAATTACTTTATTCATATGAAGGCGCATGGGGATGTACAATTTACAATTGATTGGCCAATGGAAATTCCTATTCACATTGATGGGAGATGTTATGATGCCAGCAGAACTTATTGGACCAATACAACTTAAAATGTTCATAAATACAGCAGTGCAATGGTAATCTAGCACTGCAACATTGCAATGAAATCAAACTGCCGCAGTGCTATATAGCCACATAATTACTGCATGAACACTGCATTGCATATAACCACTTAACTGATATGTAACAACTGCACTGAAATAACTTCCAACCTGCACTGTTAAGTCACAGGTTGGCTGGGTACACAGATATGATATTACTACTGCACAGATGTATAACCGATAGACTGCCATAAAATCACTATGATATATAAACATCGTGCTGATAAGTATCTGACACTCTGATATATATCCACTGCACTGACATGTATCCATGGCCCTCCTATAGCATTATGAGTGACAACCGTTCCAATGTGGCGAGATGACGCTGCTATAGAGGCTGAGCCCGGGCCCTCCTGCCTGCCCTACATGATGTACAGCCACCCCTGAGTTATGATTGACTTGATGGTATATAACAACTGCACTGATAAATAACCACTGTACTGATATATTATTGATATATATATATATATATATATATATATATGTGTTGTTATATATATCCCCACTGCACTGATATATCATAACTTAATTGATATATAACATCTGCACTAACATAACCACTGCACTAACCTATAACCACTGCACTAATGATATAATCACTTCACTCATATATAACCACTGCACTCATGTATAACCTCTGTGCTCATATATAACAAAGGTACTTATAGAGCCACCCCATTGATATACTGCCACTTCACTGATATATTATCAATATACATATATATGTATATATATATATAGGCCTCTATATATATATATATATATATATATATATATATATATCCACTGCACTGATAGGAAACAACTACATTAATATACAAACATTGCACTAATATGTGTAACATCTGCACTGGAATATAATTGCAGTACTGATATATAACCGCTACTCTGATCTATTGATAGGTAACCCTGGCCCTGGTATAGCGCCATGACTGACACCCATCCTAATGGGGTGAGATGACATTGCTATAGATGCTGAGACATGGCCCTCATGTCAGCCCTATGTATACATGCAATGATATAATATATTGTTAAACACTGCACTGATATCTAATTGGTATATATATGATATAAGATTGGTACACTGATATAATATTATAGCTACCTCACTCATATGTATTAAAAGTGCACTGATATAATAATTATATCAGTGCATCGATTATATCATAAATACCGTGATATTCACTGCACTAATATATATAATAGGTGCACTTATACATAACCACTGCACTGATATATGAAAAATGCACTGGTAACTATATATATATATATATATATATATATATATATATATATATGTATATAATATCACCACCGCACTGATAAGTAACCCTCGGTCGTACTGGTATGGCTCTATGACTGACAGCCTTCCGAATGCGGTGAGATGATACTGCTATACTACCCTGAGCCCTGGCCCCGGTGCCGGCCCTGCGTGGTGTGTGCCCACCCAGAGCTGTCTGCTCACACCTTAAACCCCCTAATGAAGACAAACTGTCCCCCATCATCACTACAACTCAGCCCAGCTGTCCACCCCCGTCAGCACCTAACTACTGCACTGTAAACCCCCTACATGTAAAATGAGGCAGGGTGAGGAAATGTATGGTGTGGGGTAGTGTGTGTATGTGTGTGTATGTGTGTGTATGTGTGGTTGTGTGTGTGTGTGTGTGTGTGTGTGTGTGTGTGTGTGTGTGTGTGTGTGTATATACCCTGCCAAGGATGTGACGTCGAAGAACGTTCTGATAACGTCGCAGAACGTCACAGAACGTTATTAGAGCGTCGCAGAACGTGACTGTTACGTCGCACCTTGGCTGGGTAGTGTGTGGGTACATACAAATATACATATTTACACCCCCTTTTGAAGGACCCCCAGAGGGGAAAATGCTTCATTTATTAAACCATACTCACAATTCATATACATGTACATGTACTTCTCATGTACTCATAAAGTGTAATAAAACCCACTTTATCAAAGCGATCCTGCTGAGTACGTAGTGAAGCATGTGAAAATGAAGTCGCGCTTATTGGACGTACAATGAATTTGACCCACGTCAAATCCCTTTTTCTGTATACTACTTACACCATTATATATTTGAAGAAGGGTAACAAAGGCAGTAATGACGCTCTTGCCGATTCAGGAACTAATTAATAAACAAAGCCGGCCCTTTTATTAACTAAATCAACAAATAAGAATAAATAAAGAAAAAAAATACAGGAGTAAGGGGGTAATGTCTTCGCCTAATGACGACCAAGGAGAGATTAACTTTGGCGCCAACACAATCATGTGATCAATTAACATACATGAATATTAATCAAGTGAGGCTCGCAGCATTCCCCGATAATATATATCTATATAATAATAATAATGATTATATCTGACATATATGTCGCTCATACAACTTAAGTGATTGTGTAAGGCCCGTTATCTTAAAGGGAGGGGCCTGTGACCATAAATTAGCATGCTGCCGTGATCCTCACCATGCAGGGAATAAACATAAAGATAGGTTTTATTATGGAATTTTATTATGGAATTTGAAATTTTGAACTATAAATTTAACTGTCATTTTGTGTGACGTCACACACAGACGTCCTTAACAAGGTGGACAGGGGGTCTAGTGTGTGATCTGATAAAGGAACACAGATTTCTATTTAGGGGATCACTTCATAGTTAAAATAATGTCACATATTCATACTTAGGCACTATACCTACAGCATGATATGGGAATTTAACAATTTTGAAATTTCACTGGCCCCTCTCTTTAAGTAGTGGCAGAACCAGGGGAGTTCGAGGCAGGGAGGCAGATGGGGAGGTTGTCCTCTCCTCAGTACATTGCGAGGCAGTGGACGGTTTTTGAATAATAGTCCCCAGCCAAGGATGCTATGTTATCATAACGTTGCAGCGACATTATGGTTGGTTCTGTATTTGGTTCTTGTTATGTTCTTTTGATGACTCCTAATTATGTCACTGCAACATACTGCCATGACATTGCACTGTGATGTTACTACAATGTTGTGGTTACATTTTTCAACCCAAACAGAATGTTCTTATGACGTTCTGTTTTGGTTTCGTCCGAACTTCACCAAAAATAATGTTATAATAACATTTTGATTTGGTGAGGTTTCAACCACACCATCAATACTGTAATTGTTACGCGCCATGTTAGTAACTGACTAAAAAGGTATGATAGCAGAATGTTTCTGTCACATCGCAAGCTGGCTGGGTAGTCTCCTCTGTGCAATACTCATTAGATACACTATCTTATGATGTATAAAAAACTGAGTTTTCCCTCTCCAGACATTTACATGATATCGTGTTTCTACTTGAATCTGAGAAATTTAAACTACTACAGTTTTTATATCTATTAACAGCTTGATTCAGATTATTTGTTTCAGGACGAAACCAAGGAAAATTTGAAACCATATCTTATGGTTGTTTTTAGTGTTGTTTTGGCTTGATAACAATTTAATGGGATAATGAAATACAACCGTTGAAATGCACGACTTGGGAGATTTTGAAATAAGACGTAGAGTTTTATTGAAATTTAGTGACACTGGTAGGTTTGAATTTCAATTATAATCTGACAAGTGCGACATAAAATCACACGTTGCTCTGACAACTTCTGAGTAAATGCCAAAAAGTGGGCTTAAAAAATGAGGAGGATTTAATGAAAGCGGAGTATCATCTCCCCGGGCCGAGTCTGGACCCCTCCTGACTGCCTCTTAAATCGGAGTTATCACCAGGCTGGAGATTGGGAGGGGGTATAAGGGGGAGGGGGGGATTTATTGGTGGCTTTTTGGGGGTAGTAGGTACAGGACTGGGAAATACAAATGCTATACATCTTTTATTTACTTTTTTTTTTATCTATTCATGTTTTTTAATTGATTCATAACTATTTCACATTACATGTGCTCATTTTAAAAGTGGTAATGATATATATATATATGTGTGTGTGTGTGTGTGTGTGTGTGTGTGTGTGTGTGTGTGTGTGTGTGTGTGTGTGTGTGTGTGTGTAAGAGAGCACTTATATTAGATCGTATGATATTTTGAAATATGTCGATATAGAGTAACCTCAAGACATATCGAATACATGTAATATTACATGTAATATTGTACATATTTAAACTTTTACCGTGAAAATGTAATGCTTCTGAAAACCAAGGGGAACCTCAACGCTTATTTTCTGATAAAAGCCTTTAAAACAAATTATATATATATATATATATATATATATATATATATATATATATATATATATATATACACACACGCTTGTGTGCTTAATTTGAACACTTTAGCTCTTTAGTTTTTTTCAAAAATGATACGTTTGCCTCCGTCACACCAATTGATGCTCGGGTACATAATCAATGTGAACTTTCTCCTGCAAATTGTGGTTTGGAGCATTAAATCTGATGAAATGTATTGATAACAGGGACTGTATTTCAACTTTAAATTACCTGTCCGTATTCTTGAAGGATGACAAAAGAAAAGTTATGCATGAAGGTATAAATAGTGAAATATGTCCCCCTTCGTAAGTACAAATATAAGAACCTTGGACATGACGCTGTTTAATTCATTACTAATTAAATGGAGCAGTAAGTGCGACTTATTTATTTTAGACTTGTATTCCATAAACCGCTTTTGATGCTTGCAATTTTCTACTTATTTGGTATTCACCTTGATGTGGCATAAAACTATAAATCCTATATAATACCAATTGAAAGATATTGTAAAACTGGTCTAGTGATACCCTGCACGTCTTTATTCAACCTTAATTCCTGCTGCTGACTTTTAAAATCAGAGGCAAAATAAGCATGTGGAACATAGGCTTTAGAGAGTCAAAGAATTACAATTCAGTGTTAAGACTTAAGCATTGGCAAGTATGGTGGTCCTTTTAACATGTGGGAACGTCCTTGCCTAATGCACCAGGCGTCATTAAGATTCCCGCTCTTGAAAACATTGTTTGTAGGGACAAGGCACACCAAGAGGCCCCGAAAAAGGAAAGGAAACGCCATCAAAGATTAATTCAATCTTGAAAAAAACGGAATCTAATGCGTTCTGGTCGTGCCTTCGCTGCAGAAGGGGGACGTTTTACTGACGGGATGATGTTGTCGGGGGGAGAAATGTTCCGGCTCCAATCATTGGTTGGTGGGTTCTGTGCCAACCCCGTGGGGGGGGGGGGGGGTACTCACTCTTTGATGGTAGGTATCCGCTGCAAAACTAAAGTCCTCCCGCCCTATTCACAATATGACAGCTCTTTGAAATTCCAGATGTTGATTTACAGCCACCTATTTTCTGACGTGTCGAGGCACAGCCCCTTGTTTTCACTACAGCTGCTGTATTTGGCTCAGATATGAGTATTGTTCTTCAACAATTATATTATGATTAACCTTATGATGGAGTTTGAAGAGCCTGAAATGTGTCCTTGATGCTTTCTTCTGACTACAAAAGATATCTCATGCTTGACAGCCCCCCTTTTAGTGTTGCCTGGTCAGCGACAGGCCCCCTCTTTTCCTGCCTTTGCCACGATCACAGCCACAGCTCCCCAAGTTTTGCAGTGGGTACCCAAACCCAAGTCGAGTACCCTCCCCCCATCTCCACCAGGGTTGGCGGGCTCTGCGCCAACATATCGGGATGGGGAGTCGGAACTGTTCTACCCTCAGCCATTTGCCATTTAGGCCACACACATTTTTCACGGATCTGACAGATATGGAACAGTCTTAAAGGGAGAGTGTTCTTTGCCTCTAGTACGAGAATAGGGGGAAGAAAGGGCTCGGCATTATGTGCAACGCTTAGTGTGGGAAGTTGAGTCGGATCTGAAGCACTGCAAAATGTGTTTGAAAAAAGAAAAAAGGGAAACTTTAGTAGAGTGACGTAATGTGCAGGTGTGTAATGTGGGACTGCTAGCTATAACAACATTCAAATCCTTTCTTTTTTTGTAAGAGTTTACTACGTGAGGTTCAATACTTTTGCAGTACATGAAGGTATTTACTGTGGCAGCCATCCCAGCCAAGTGCTACGTAACAGTCACGTTCTATAACGTTTTAATAGTGTTCTACACCGTTCAACAACGTTATATAAAACATCATGAGCACGTACTGTGACATCACATTCTTGGCTGAGATGCCCTGAGGGGAATATCTAGTTATATAGGCTCTGTAGATAGACGAAACTATTAACTCTCATTATGTTGTAGCTTACACAACCTTTGACGTGTTATCTTCACCAACTTACACATCTGGCAATCAAAATTCCAATCGAACTGCGTTCACACCATTCCCGTGCAGGCAAGCACGCAACTTAAAAAAACACATCGCAGTGATGTTCTGCTTGGTTCTGTTTTGATTATGTTAACGTTATTTTGATGTCACCGTAACACGCCTCTAGAACCTAACATGGCTAACTGTTGCGTTATTGTAACAATCTGGTTATGTTATTGTTTAGAGTTCCTGAAATAAGCCCCAATGAGTTTGTGCCATGTGTGAGACAGCCATTAGGGGGATCGCCCCATCTCCCCCCGCCAAAAGTAACACGCCCAAAACAGGGTTAATGGACGTAGTCGTCACCCCACGACCCCTTTATTTAAATCTCCATCCCCTTCACAAAATGGCGGCGCCCACCACGTCACGTGATTTATCAGCGGGCTCCGCAAAGCACGCCGTGTGAAAGTAGTCCCTAAATGTTGTAGTATCAGTGCGCGTCCCCTTTCAGTTAGACCTGTCTATACGTGTTGACGGGTCGGCCAGGGGGACATATTTTACCCCGGGTTCTGCGGTATAGGGGGCGCTGAAGTGCACGTCATACACCTCCTGTATTATACCAGGCTGAGTGTCGGCCAGGTAAATCAAGGATTCATGAGGTCCAGGGGGTCCTGACACACTCACCCCTTTTGGTTGGGCTTAAACTTTCCAAAGACAAAAATATGTTTTGCATGTGTGCACGAATGAATGCCATTTTGTTACTCAGCCCATATGCTAACCCTCCTTTTTCGAAATTCTGTATCAACCCTTATAATTCACTGGGATTTTGGTCCCATTTGGGTAAAGTCCTTTAAACTTATATCTTTCTGAAGAATAATTAACCCTCTAATCCTCTTACTGAAATGAGCTAACTTAAGTAGCCAATTGCCCCAAATGTTACATAAATACATAGCGTAAAGCTTTCTGAGGAAAATGGTCCAAGACATTCCTCGTATAATCGTCGTGCCCTTAGATTACCTGATTACATTCACAATTATGAATGGCACAAAACACTCCCTCCCCGATACCAAATATTCATTGCAACTCAACATCTGGAGGAACATGGTATCACGTGATGTTGATAAAAAGCGTACTAGAAATCTAAAAAAACGTCTTCATTAAGACAATTTTATTGTCCTTATTATTGACACTTGGCACCCCCTACGGACGCTGCCCCTGCGTCCACCCTGCGTCCGTCGGACGTCCATCCCATAGCCTGTGATCGGTCATACTGCGCCTGTCTGCCGGCCGTGTAGGGTGGGGGGGGGGGAGGTGGGGGTGTGTGTGTGTGGGGGGGGGGGGGGGTTCTTCATTATCCTGCTCTGTAGCATTTTTGATTAGTTCTGTTTGGGTTCTTGTTATGTTGTTTTATGGCTCCCAATAATGTCGGTGCAACCTGGGATGGAATTGTTGCACTGTGACGATAGGAATGATAGAGTAACATTTTGGTTATGTTATTTCACTGTAAGATAATGTTATCATAAAATTTTGTATTGGCAAGGCATCATATTGATTTAATGTCATTTTAATGTCATTATTGCAATCTCTTTTGGGGAGTCTGAAGCTTAGGAAAAACAGTATAACTATAAAAACAGTAATAGTATTGTCGAGGAAATACCTATTACATTGCCACTTGCCTTGGCACGTTCACATGTTCTGCCCTACCCCCAGCTAGCCACCCTATAAGGACGGCCGTTCTGAAACGTGAGACGACCCATCCCGATGGCCTAGATCTTCAGGGCCGCATTCATCAATGTTATGTCCCCAGAAGCCTTAAAAGAGTCGTAAGTTGGCACTCACAGTCTTCGTTTAGGCGGCAGGGACGCCTTAGCTGTGGTAATAGGACTTAGCAATAGACGTAAAACACATAGGAACCCACAGGCCATTAGGGATGCAATGCTCAGAAGACGAAGACAATGACCCACTTTTTGTAATTCTTTTCAACAATTGAGCTACATTTGTGTACTGTAAGTGACATTATTTTCTTACTACTGACGAGTTTATCTCTTGTATTCAGTGATGATTTCCTTCGGAGTGAACATTGTTAACGTGGTGCAAATGGCAAACAAATGTAATTATCTGATGCCGTGGAAATAGGTCAAATAAAACACAATCACTGCGCTGCTGATTCGACAAGCAGTACATATTATCCAATATTCTGGAACCTAGCCACATTTGAAATGATTTTAATATAACCTCCATGGAAACACAACAATACCTTCATTGTAGATGACATTGTGAACAATATTCTTTTTGGCATTCCTTTAGAAATGTAACTCCCTTTCTTTGAATAAAAGTACCTAAAGCAAGTGATTCCAAGCTGTTGGTGTTTCTAAGTCACAACACTATATAAATACAGTATCTATACCTATAATGATTGCACTATGGTCATTTGTATTGTGGTTGCATTATGGATACTATATACCGCAGTATGGAGTTTGGCCCTGGGCGCGGCCATATTGTGTCACGTGGTACAATTGGATACTCCTCATTGGCTGGCAGGGTGGCTTGACCCCCGAAATCTATTGGCGCCAAAGGATTAGGCATGCGCAGACCTAAACTCCCTACTGCGCTATAGACCTGAGTTAATGTATGCACAGTGTTAGAGGTATGTCTGTATGGTAGAACTCAAAATGCGTCCCTCTGTACAATCAGGGTAGCTTGTCTTGTGGCACACAATTCAACGTTTTGACTGTATTGTTAGGTCTACAGGAATATCATAATTATTATGGTGAATTCGTCGATTTTTTATTTTTTTTATCAATTTAAACGATGATTTTATCTTTCAGCTCCCCCTTTCTCAACCCAGGCAAGCAGGGACATAACTGGTACATACTACAACCACAATTTGTGTCCACATAGCAGTTGTCTCATTTAACACGAGACTAAGTTACACCAAGTTCAAGAGATGCTATCGGGCGCCATCAAAATAACGTAAGAAGAACCATAATGGAACTAAACAGGATGTTATTGCAACGTTGTGATAATGTTGAATGCTTGCCTGGGATTGCACTGCTATCTGACGTTAGAGACTGTCAAACGACAAGCCAACAGGGCAATGGTAACCCTTAGGTAACGTTGGATGCCTACGCCCCTGAACACCCCTCATTTAGCACGAGGTCATCTCCCATTTCCAGAGTACGGAAATCCACCCTACCGTTCCAAATAGTATTCAAGGTCATAAAAAAGTGAGAGTCGGATCTCTCTAAAACTTACCAATCGATTCACTTTTGAAGCCAAACCTACAATCCATAGATCTTTTTTTTTCTCCTTTGAGTTACAAAAACAGAACTTTGCATTTTTGTAAGCACGCAAACTATGTCGCTGCTCCTCTGTCCCAATACCACTGTGGTAGAAGCAAGGGAATATTTACTTGTGTTACCATGGGTGACCAATCCACCGGATTCTTTGGTTTGGATTTTTTCCTGTACCTTTTGCGATCTTATGCAACAAACTCCATTGGAAATCCAAGCTTATCTATACCCACAATAAACTTGGATTTCCCATGGAGCGTCATCTGATGATATATCTCAAATTGAATGTATGAACTTCACTTTTGTGATCGTTTACAACAGAATCGCATAAAAAAATTAAATCTAGTGTACGCACCTACACCTTTTGCTATCCTTTAGACACCGAATTTCATAACATTCTCAAATTGAGTGTATGCACTTACACCAGTACGATCTTTTACAAACACTATTAAAAATTGGCCGAATGAAAGATAATTTGATGATATTTTGAAAATTGAGTGCATGAACCTACACCTTTTGCGATCAATTACGAACACAATCTAACATTTCTCAAATCGAGTGGATATGCACTTACACCTTTGCGATCTTTTACCAACACAATCCGATATAATTTCTCAAATTTAGTGTACATAAAAGTACATCTTTCGCGATCATTTTGATGATATTTTGAAAACTGAGTACATACACTTGCTGCGCCAACAGCGACATCCGATACGGACCGGAGGCACTCTACCCCTACAGCCGGGCGTATCGCCCACTCCCTAAGCCGGCTTATCTCCTATAGGGTTTCTCCGAGATTAGTCCAGTCGTCAGATATGTTTTAGTAATTAGGCAGAGTACCCTGCGGCCATTTGGGCGCCACACACGCAACACCGGCAATGACTCGTGTTACCATGGCAGCCAAATGGGCCGGATTCTTTGGTTTTAGAGGGTTTTTTCTGTTTTGGTTTCTTTGTTTTAGGTTATTTTCCCTGGTTTATTTTTGACCATGCGTCATCTATATAGTACCTGTATCTTACCCATGGCTCAAATAGATGTGTATGTACTGAAGAAGTGGAAGGTTTGGATTTGTGATATTCTAAAGTGAACATTGAAAGAAATAACTATATTTAAAGGTAAATATGGGTATTCAACATGATTTCTTGATAACCATTATAAAATTATCAAACTCACACAGCTGTTAGATGAATACATAGGAACTGTAATAAAACTTTTAAAACCATATGTCACCATATCCATTTACGAGATATTAGCATTTAAAAAAATGACAGTTTATCATTGGCTTCAATGGGGAAAATCACATTTTTGCCCATCAAAAAATAAATATCCATAATTTTGACCTCAAAAGCTGCAAATGTTTAGATAGGAACCAGATATACATTTTAAGATTAAAAAAAACATGGGGTCACCATCAAAAATCAAAACTTATTCCTGAAAATACCAAAAATTGACCCCCAAAACCCACAAAAATAGCTTATTCTTGTTTAAGAAATTAACAACAATATATCTTTTAGGGAAATTATTGTAAATATTTTGAGTTTATGATAATTATATCACATTTTGGCAACATTTTAAAAAGTTTGAGAGATGAAAAACTATTAACACTAGGTGGCACTGCAGTGAATACCCATATTTACCTTTAATATATATATGTATATGTATGTGATTTGTTATTAACACAATTGTAGTAGTAATATATATATATATGTAAATATCAATTGAAATTAAAATACCATATTATCAACTCCGAGCGTTATAGTATAATAGGGCCTTTACATATGGTTTGGGCAGGTTTGGACCCTCCAGTCCCTTCCCTCTCCCTATGTCTGTGCCTCTATAGTGTAATAGGGCTTTTACATATGGTTGATCAGGTTAGGACCCTCCAGTCCCTCCCCCTCTGTTATGTCTGTGCCTCTATAAAGTATAATAGGGCCTTTACATATGGTCTGAGCAAGTTAGGTACCTCCAGTCCCTCCCCCCTCCCCTATTCCTTCAGCTCTATGTAATCCGAGACAAATCCCCCTCGGTGCCGACAGTCAGTGGCCGGCCCTCGATACAAGCGGGGGATGTTTACAACATGGCCGCCAGCCTGTGTATACAAAGGGAAGCGCCATCATGACTTCTGTTACAAAACTCATTCTGCTGGACCTCTCCTGAATGAAGTGGGGAGGGGCAGTCTGGTGGATAGAAGAAAGGAAGTCAGGGAGGAACTTAATGGCAAATAACAATATTATGTAAACTAACTGCATGGTTTAATCTGTGTGCTACCTATCTCATGTGCATGTATTATAATATGTTTAATATAAGTGTTAAATCATCTTTAATATCATAATAACTTTATATGTAAAGACTGGAAGATCACAACATGATTATTGTGAAGTGGTGCTCTTAGTGAAAAATAGGTATCCATGTACAATTAATTCACAAGACCACATTAACTGCACCTGTAGTGGCAGACTTTTATTTTGTTTGATTATTTTTCCCTTTGGTTTCCAAGGCCATGTGGACATCCTCTCATTACACACCTGTCATGGTGGAGGGACTGTGTCAGGGCTGGGAATGGACAGGTAGATCACAGGTAGATCACAGGTAGTCCCAGCCTACCTGGCGCCTCAACAGACTGTCTCCCGGTGCATCAAACCCACTCACACCCCAGGGGGGCACTTAATCTTAAACCGGTACCAAAGCAGGCATGCTATTTCATCATAATATTGCAAATATGTTCTGTTTAGTTCTGTTTTGGTTCTTGCTATGTATTCTCATGGCACAAAATAACAGCTCTTAAACCTATAATTGCAACTTTGCACAGTGATATTCTAGTTACATTCTTTCACAAAAAGATGACATTTTTAAAGCCGCGTTTTTGTCGCCTCTGACACCACCACTGGCTACGATGTAACCGTCCCAGAAGACCACCACATTGATGACATGACCAATAACTTCGCAGGATTACATTCCATTATATGCAGTGATATGTATCCGCCAAAGAATTAAGAGCAGTCTAAAAGTCAGGACTGGTCAGTCAGAAAAAAAAGAGGCCTGTGGTCGTTTGGATTGTACAGTAACCTTCAAAGAGTCAGTATATAAAACAGTGTGCAAGAGAGAGGTGAGAGGAATTTATTTGAATAGTGAGGGAACGGAAAAAATGTGTGTATGTAAATGTGTGTGTGTGTGTTTGTTTGTATATGTATTTGTATATACATGCGTAGTGCCCCCCATGGCCACCCCTCCTACAAAAACACTCCCTTTTACCCCTCCATAAACCACGGTCTGCGGTAGCCGTGAGAACCCTTACACCTGCGAAGAGGGCCTCATCAGTGTCATTATCGCCCCCTGTGAAACTGACCTTCCTCCGGGGGGCGCCCCATCAAAGTGCCTACCTGTGGGACCTTACCTGTGTCGGCGCCCAGATCAAAGGTAGGACGAGGGGTCGGGTTTGTGTAGCCATGGGAACACAGCCAGAGGTAATTGGGAGTGGGGTAGGGTGTCGCTGTTAATGGGGTGGGGGGTGGATGAAGGGGGGGGGGGCTGCAACATGTTGGAGGGGGGGGGGAGGTTGGGGGGGAATGGAAAAAGTGTGTGTGTGTTTGTATGTGTGTACACCTTTGTACATACAAACATGTATAAATATATAGGTATCTAGCCAGAATTAATTGGGAGTGGGGTATAGGATATCGGTGTTACTGGGGTGGTTAGATGATGGGGGGGGGGGGGGCTGCAACATGTAGGGGGGGGATGGAAAAAGTGTGTGTACTTGATGTCTGTATGTCTGTATGTGTGTATGTATATATAATGTATGTATACATCAATGTATATGCATGTGTGTGTATATAAATATATAGGAATCAATTCAGAGATATTGGGAGTGGGGGTGTTAATAGGGTGGGTGGTTGATTAGGGGAGGGGGTTGCAACACATATTAGGGGGAGCAGGGATAGAGGATATGAGATGAAGGGTGAGGAAGGGAAAATATGTTTGTGTGTGTGCAAATATATATGTATACATGTATATATACATATATGTATGTAGATTCGGATGAGTGAAAAGAAGGGGACTCCGAATGAAAGGTGAGTGAAAGAAGTATATCAATTATATATATGTCTGCATCATTGTGTGCATTTTTGTGTGTGTTTGTGTATTTGTGTGGAAAAACCTTGTAGAGGTTATGAGATGGTAGTTTCTTTAGGATATATCTATAACATACACATTATGGTAATGTTTGAATTTGATTGGATAATAAACTGTCATAGAAAAGAGCAGTAAGGACCCATAATCATAATTATGTCATTTTATTCAATTATCTAAAGACTGTCTTCTCATATCACATTCGCTAGCTATTATAATGCACATCAAGTCTAGGGGTAGTGGGAAAAATACTGTAGTAGGACTGACAGTAACATGAATATTGCTGACCACTTTAACAACCAATGTCATTTTAAAGGAACAAGGATATGTTCAATATTTCGTAGGCCTGTTCTTATGATATGTAGCAAAAAACAAAGTTAGATTAAAGGGTGCCAAAACCAATTTTGTGTCAAAATATGACAAAACTTTACCAACTCAAATAACTATCAAAATACATTCTTAGAGTATAATTGAAGCCATTGGTACAGTTTAAAGATAACATCATTGTAATACTCTGTATTGGTAAGGTCTAACCTTCACTCAAATGTAATATAATTTTGGAACTTTGTTATAGTTAATCTCAAATCAACATAAAATAATGTAATTGTCATATACAAATTCAGTAAGTAATAGACTGACTAAAGGCCTGGGAACTAGGGTGTCATACAGAACCATGGTATTACTAAAGAGGATTTAGGTTTATAAAAGTAAATACATGTTCATCTGATACTACTAACTCTATAAGCTACTTACAGGTTATAATCAGTTGTGGAAGACGTTTGTTTTTAATTTGGCTTGTCCTGACATTGATGTAGTGGTACGTATCTCAGTGGAATTGTCTGACGATATAATTACATCCTCATTACAGTCTGACAGACGTTGTTCTATAATTAGAACCGACGGCCATATAGTATTTCAGTGATAAATAACTGTATAGAGACTGCATGGGCGCTTTAGCACACATTAAAACTATTGAATGGAAATCAGAGAGCATTTAATGGCAAATAACAAGGCACTTCCACATCATATTTCAATCAAGATTTAAACATCATAAATATTTCATCAAGATTCTTTCTGTAAATTCGTAATAGCTGTACATAGCAAATTCGCCACCATTGTTAATTTGTATGATAAAATCTATCATAGAAATAACATGATTGTTATGTGAAAATTTATCATAGACATTAACAACATTTGATATCAAGTCTACATAAAATCGCCTTTGAGTTGGACGTATTATCGATAAATTTATACTACAACCTTCTACCTTTAATTATATTCATATCGCGTTACAGGTAAGCATTTCCTAGCATCAACTACGAATCAATATGGGTGCATTACCTGAAGAAGAACTATAAAACACCCGGTTTAGATGCGTGTTTGTTGGTCATGTTATAGAGTTGTGCAACAAAAGTCAGTAAAACAACCGTGCTGTAGAAGAGTATCAAACATGACGGCGGTGTGCTGCAAAAAAAGTCATTCTCCTCCCAACCAACAAAGTGCACTGTGGAAGGAAACGCACTCTCACAATACACGACAGCATACCACGCCATCCCGTCTGACCAAAGGCTGTGTTACACTGCAGCTGTCTGATTTTTTACTCCCGATTTTTAAATTCGCCAATACAAATATTGACTTATTATAGCAATGTTATATATCATAAGAAATGATTCAAAATTGTCGTTCGAATGATATGTAGCATGCATGGGTTTCTGTCATATTTGGTATGCAAATTAAGAGATTTCCAAATATCCCTATATAGATCTGGTCAGCAAGAAACAACTTTTTGTGTTCCTATCATTGTGACATAGCAATAGCTAAGAGTTCTGGCTAGATATTATAAATGTTATTTTATATTAACTGTTGTACATTAACGGGACACATATTGTCTTTACACTTTGAATGTGTCATTAGAGTTGCATTTTGGTGAACTTACAAGAACATAGGAAAAGACAAACTAACAGGAGCTGACAGAAAATGGTCAGGTTTTTGAGTTGTTTCTTGTGTCCCAGATCTATAGTCAAAATCGCCTAGTGGAATGCATGCTTTATCTATGCATGCGTTTCCCTTTGCGTCAATAAAATTTCCGTATAATGTAGTCTGCTGGAAATAATCCTATGTGCATCTAGCTCTCTCCAGGATATCTTAAACCGCCATTCTTGACGGAATAAAACACCACCTGCCGGATCTCAAATACACGCCATTGTTTCTGCGGCTGCGCAGTGCGTGCGTGGCGGCAGCTAGAAACGAGGCTAAAAACACGGAATGTGTTTTAAGCAGCCAATGGGGGAATGGGACTCAATCTGTTGTTTGTACCGATGGGTTAATGGCCAGTGAAAAGTCCCACACTGGTTGATGGTGGTGGTCCTTAATGGTGTGGTAGATTGGCCGTATCATGCTATAGGAAGTGGTGGGGGCTGTAACATGTGTAACATTTAGATAGTGGTTATGTCAAATGGTGTATTGCAAGGATTAAAACTTGCCATTCGATCTGAAGACCTATCGGTCTGTTAGCTCAATTGTTCTCATGTTTTTTCTCCGCAACTACATATATATTTTAATGTACAGATTAGGGATGTTTAAAATAAGTTTTCATATGCCATTTAGAGTATGCTCATTTAGTTACTGATCTTTAGTATTTAAATTGTATCAGCCAATGGAGGAATGGGACTCAATTTGTTGTTTGTACCTCTAATGGCGGCGTAGATTAGCTGTAGCATTCTACAGAAGTGGAGGGGGTTCTAACATGTGTAATATTTAGATAGTGGTTATGTTAAAATGGTGTATTGCAAGGATTTAAAGTGCCTCTTGGTCTGAGGATCTATCAGTCATCTTAACCATTTTCACATGGACTTTTCTGAGTAGCTACATACTTCAATGTACAGATAAGAGAGTGAAAATAAGTTTTGATATACCATTTTGAGCATGGTGTTGTTCTATTGAATGATTACTTAAATCGATTCTATGAACTCCATATATGCAGTCTCAAATATGACTGGCTAAACTTGAGGAAGGTTAAGTATTAAAATCATGTCACTTTCATTTAGGGCTAAATGGCTGATTCTGCAGTACACGTTTCCTACCTTGAACACATCATCGTCACCAGGATACCAGTAAATTATGTCACCTTCATTTAGGGTTAAATGGCCGATTCCGAAGTACACGTTTCACATGCATTTAACAGATCGATGCATCAAAGAACCCCCAGCTAAGGGCTACTCCAATCCTTCACTCACCTCCCTAAGGGCTTCACTCCCAGGATTACAGGAAAAGCTCCATTTCCCTGGTCCCTTTTTTACCCCAGCACCTTACTTAGTGAGAAGACCCTTATCTCTATGTGCGGCCCTTTTTTCTCCCCCTCTTTGGGTTTAGCTCGCCTTCATCACCCTTTGATGCGCTCTGTGCGGCACGTGCAAACCCCCTCCCTCACCCTGCCTCCCTCAAAAACGCCTGAAGTCTATATTCCACTGCTCGATTTCACTCACCATTTAAAGAATTGGCAGTATAAATATAGATTATTCATATATTATAATTATGTTATATATTATTAGAAAGGATTTCGAATTTCCTTTCAAATGATATGTAGCATGCAGGGTTATCTTTCATATACTCTGTATTTCACTACCCAATTTGACACACTATTTAAAAAAGTGCGAGTGTGAATATGGATTAATCATATACAAGTTATATATCATTGGAAAGGACTTCAAATTCGCTTTCAAATGATATGTAGCATGCAGGGGTACCTTTCATATTACCATTGATATTTTTAAAATTGTCATATTTCATATAGACCAAATCGCCTAGTGTAATATAGGCCCTAATCAGCACTTAGTGACCCACCGCTCTTTGATCCGATCGAGGGATTATCGCTCATTAATCCCACGTCCGCAGCGATCCTGGCGGCCGCCTGTGATGGTATCATTAACACAGGGAAGACTCCACTGCCCCCCCTCCCCCCCCCCCCCCACACACACACAAAAGTCACACTCACACGCCCTCTCCCACACATATATACTGTATGGTGGCCGAGGTACCCGAGTCTTAGGACACTTTTCCTATGCTACTTACAGTCTCATCAGATGGTAATTGCAGGGTCGACGTCGCATCTCCTCAGTACGTATGTACCGCCATGGGGGGCTATATGTGGTTTCGACCACCTCAATATTCAGTATGGGTGCGATTTCTGCATGGTAGCTACCATTTGGTGCGGTCAGGTGGCCTGGACCGCACTGGCTAAAAATGTCAGAGTATTTTGGAGCTGCAGGCCGTATATAATAGTAAACTTTGCCCGCTAGTGGCAAGTTTTCTGCAAACATAGCAGAGACCGATCTCAAAGATTCTTTTCTGGCGTGGAGAGCGTCTCGATGCAGAATAGTTTCTATTACCTTAATCAAAAGGACAGAAAGTAAGTTGTTTTTGACAAGAGCTAGTCTGTGAAGCTACATTCAAGATATTGGATATTGGATGAGTATCAAAAACAGTCAAACATTCATGATCTGATGTAATGTCCATCAGAGGACAACAAATTTCTACCTCCCGACTTGGGAGGAAATTAACAAGACGGCAAAACCCGCCTTGTTCGTATCATAGTAGTCAAGACAAATAGAACGGCTGTATCATGATGAAAACGTAGGATCCTTCCTCCTCAGAACGGCTGTATCATATAGTAAACGTTCCCTAAAACACTGTAAATGAAGTATCCTCAACACTAGTATCAAGGTAACAATAAGAGAACTGTCAGAGGTTGACAGTGTCATCCCGAATACGAGGTGGGTGTCGAACAATAGGGAGTGTTCGCCAATAGCGGCTGGAAGTAGCCCAAGCCGGCCACCAGACTACCTATTGTGCTAATTACAGGTACAAGCAGTGATCACTGGTGCCACGCCTCACTACACATACCTGCAGGTCCCAGTGGACGCTGGTCAAGGTGTGCTACCTATTTATTATACCTTAGGGTGATACAAGTTTAGTAGTTAAGAGTTTAGCTCAGGGTGATACAAACCTGGGTGATAACCAGCCTTGTATCACACTGCAGTGTGATACAGAAACTTTTTATTTTTCTAAAATTCATGAAAAAATGAAATTATTAAGAAATCAAAAATCTAACATATACATTATCTGCACAACGTTCCTAGCTACATTTTACTGCTTACTGTTTGTGGATTTGATGGATATCAAAAGAGTTATATGAAAAAACATGAAAGAATGTGCAGCATCACAGCCCCACCATCACTGATTGCTGTGCATCCTTCCTTGGGAGCCCAGATCTAACAGAAAAGGTGCAATAAATCCATAACCAACCTCGAAGGGAGTACTCGGGGGGTTATCACCCCTCGCCGGGACCCCGATATCAGCCCTCGGCCGGCCCTTCGGGCCCTGGCCTCGGGCTGATATCGGGGTCCCGGCTCGGGGTGATAACCTCCCTCATACTCCCTTCTTGGTTGGTTATATGTATATACACCTGGCTGGTACCTGCCAGGCCCTTTTGCACCGCTATTTGGCCGTACATGCCCTATTACTGGCTGAAATACGAGGTGTAATAAAGTACGGACAACTCATGTACACGCCACTCATGATTCAGAGAACTTTTCCCATATTACTTCCTCGACCTTTCACGTTATCTTGACTCCTATACTGTTTGATTTATCCAACACTGATCCCAACATCTGTAAACTGTACGGGCATGTATAACGCTGACTCCCGGGGGTGACCGGTAATGCGGAGCTCGGGGACGAGTTCAGCGGGAGAAGGCTCAAATGTCTGTAAGTAGTATGATAAAAGTGCTGTTTTCATAGACCTAGGTATCAATGTATCACGTGGGGAGGGTGTATCTAAGGACCCCGGGTATTGATGTATCATATGGAATGGGTGTACCTCATAGATATCATATCATGTAGAGTATCATGGTATCATATTGAACCCAGCTCAGGGTATCATAGTATCATGTGAAGAGGAATCCAGGGGTGATGGTCAAAGAAGTTTCACGCATCTACACGCATCCACAAGCTGCTCCAGAAAATGATCACGCGTCTAAAAAGTGTTGCATAACAGTGTAAAAAAGATCCGTCATGGATTCATGGAGGAAAATGTCCATATAAAATCATGTACAACGTAAAAATATTTATACAAAATATTTCATTATATCTATTAGAAACAGATTGCAAGTGTTTTTAAGCAAAAATAAATGTCACGAATCTAACATTTTGTCTTATTTCACGAATTGAAATTTTGGAATCATGGGTATGAGACGCGTGAAGTTTCTGTGGTTGGGGTATATACACCGGGTTTCCCCCCACTCTCAGTTACCTGGAAAACTTCTGAGTCAGGTTAGGTCCACTTACACCGACCCAGGGTATCATAATATCATGTGGGGAGTCATCCAGCCCAGGGTATCATAGTATCATGTGGAGTGGCACCCGGCTCGGGGTATCATAGTATCATGTGGAGAGGCATCCAGCCCAGGGTATCATAATATCATGTGGGGAGTCATCCAGCCCAGGGTATCATAGTATCATGTGGAGTGGCACCCGGCTCGGGGTATCATAGTATCATGTGGAGAGGCATCCAGCCCAGGGTATCATAATATCATGAGGGGAGTCATCCAGCCCGGGGTATAATAATATCATGTGGAATGGCACCCGGCTCGGGGTATCATAGTATCACATGGAGAAGCAGCCAGCCCTGGATATTGTAGCATCACTGAGAGAGGCACCTGGCTCAGGGTATCATAGAATCATGTGGAGAGGCACCAAGCTCAGGTATCATAGTATCACATGGAGTGGCACCCGGCTCAGGGTATCATAGTATCACGTGGAGAGGCACCTGGCTCAGGGTATCATAGTATCATGTGGAGAGGTAACCAGCTCGGGGTATCATAGTATCATGTGGAGCGGCACCCAGCCCAAGGTATCATAGTATGATGTGGAGAGGCATCCAGCCCAGGGTATCATAGTATGATGTGGCGAGGCATCCAGCCCAGGGTATCATAGTATGATGTGGAGAGGCATCCAGCTCAGGGTATCATAGTATCATGTGGAGAGGCAAGCGGCTCGGGGTATCATAGTATCACATGTAGAGGTATCCAGCCAAGGGTATCATAGTATCATTGGAGAAAGACATCCAGCTCAGGGTATCATATTATCATGTGGAGAATCACCCAGCTCAGGATATCATAGTATCATGTAGAGAGACAGCCAGCCAAGGGTATCACAGTATCATGTGGAAAGCTACCCATCTCAGGGTATCATAGTATCATGTGGAAAGCTACCCAGCTCAGGGTATCATAGTATCATGTGGAGGGGCCCAGCTCAGGGTATCATAGCATCATGTGGAGGGGCCCAGCTCAGGGTATCATAGTATCATGTGGAGGGGCCCAGCTCAGGGTATCATAGTATCATGTGGAGGGGCCCAGCTTAGGGTATCATAGTGTCATGTGGACAGGCAAGGGGCTCATGGATTATATCATGTGGAGAAGCACCCAGCCCAGGGTATCATAGTATCATGTGGGGGGGGGGGCACCCAGCTCAGGGTATCATAGTATCATAGTATCATATGTGGAGAGGCAAGCGCCTCAGGTATCATAGTATCACATGGAGAGGCCCACCCGTATCTCAGGCACACCAAGTGATCAGTCTCCTCGGGCAGATTGGATTGCCAGCGGAGATAATTAGCTGCCTGAAGAGGGCCCGGATTGCATGCCTATCTGAGGCGGGTATTGGGAAACAGAGCCGGGCGAATCAGGGATACAAGCACAGAAGGCATGGTAGGTTTACTGCGATGTTCCCTGTAATACTCAAACAGTGGGGGTATCAGGTGGTAGGTATACTTGTTGATGAGTTACTGGTCAATGGGTTGATGACCACTGCGTCTCTGATGGGGTTATTGTTCAATGGGTATTACTTGAAATGGGTGCAAAGTAATGAATTATGCAAATCATAATATCAACAAAATCAATCCTACATATTTTAATCATCTAATTAATCAATTGTGTTATTTCGCTGGGGTCCGCGGCACCACTTCTGATCTGCTCCGCTACTCTAGATGTTGCAAAGAGCCGCAGGTTCAGCCTAATTTTTCTGGCCATCTGATTGGTTGAGGAGCGGCATGTGACTTCAAGTTCATGACAATTTGATAAACTTAGCATTAGGCTGTACCTGCGGTCTATCACACCGAGTCCTCCTAGAGGAAGACTGGGGAACCAGCCAAGCCAAGCTGCGACGTAAGAGAAACGTTCTGCAACCGTACTCTTTTAGTCAGTCTGTTACTTACTAAAATGGCACGTAACAATTACGTCATTGATGGTGAGGTTGAAACCTCACCAAATAAGAACGTTATTACAACCTTATTTTTTGGTGAGGTTAGGACGAAACCAAATGGAAAGTTATAAGAACGTTCTGATTAGGTTGAAGAATGTAACCAGAATGTTATGATAACGTCGCAGTGCCATGTCACAACAGTATGTTGCAGCAACGTTATTGGAAGCCATCAAAATAACGTAACAAGGACCAGTTCAGAACCAAACAGAATGTTGCTGCAACATTATAATAACGTCACATGCTTGCCTGGGAGCATATTGTGTCATCTGGAAGAGCGCAGAATCCTCGATGGTGACTTGTTGAAGCGAATAATAAGAGCTGGATATTCTCCTTCATAATTAACAGATGATATGATGTCCACCCTCCCCAGCACTTACTAGAGTGAGGAGGATATACATGTGCTAGGCTGGCTGGCTGGGGAATGCCACCCTTTATGAATGATACAGTGAGGCTAATGGACAACCAAAACGGATGACAGAGTAGAAACAAATGCCAACAATGATGCTACTGTCATTTATTTCTTTAATTCTTTTATTCTTTCTTTCTTTCTTTTTTTTTTTTTTTTTTGGGGGGGGGGGGGGTGGGGGGGTGGGGGTTGCTTTGTTTTTCCACCCATAGACAGGGACCCTGGTGACGTTAACAATACATGCCCCTTACCACATGCACAACGCTGCGACAGGACATACCGACGGGATATGGTACACGCCGTCTGATTGGTCGCCCACGTCACGTGACCTTACACGGCCTCTGATTGGTCGATCACATCACGTGACCCCTCGGCCCGGCGTCCCTGCCGTCTGTCGACCCTGGAGGTGGTCGGCCGCCCTCTCCATGGTTACCGCCGTGGTCACGTGGTTAACCTGCGCCCGTCACCCACCTGACGGTACATGGTCATGGAGGTTCGTTTGGGGTTCGTTGGGTGAAGGACATCAACATGGCCAATGACCTTCTTAAAATACTATTCCTGGGGTACAACTAATATATATCACCCGCACGGCCGTACAGAGGCCAGTGAGTATAAGTAGGCTGTACGGCCCGCTCCTTGTTACCGCGTTTTACACGCATTTACAGAATTGTTTGGGTGATAAAATAAAGAACACCCTACGGACGACCCTCTGGCCAGGGTACGGCCCAAGGCCGAAGGCCAGGGGCCGTACGCTGGATGTTCTCATATGAATACGTGCCTCCACATGTCATTTACATGTCACGTTACACATCCAAAGTCTCATTGCCAAGCAGCTAATGGTAGAAGTATAACAACAAGGTTCTTAGTTTACTGACATATGATTGCTTCTAAGCCTAATAATTTATAGATTCTATTTGGTGAGAAATATTGACCTTAGGAAAGTCTGGTGTCTGGGAGAAGGGGGCAAGGCCAGCCGGTTAACAGAAGGGCCATGGAGCATGACCACGGCCCCCAGGGTCAGTGAGGTGGAGGGGGGGGGGGGGGAGTGGTTGAACGGTTGGCGGGGGGAGTTGGTCGGGGGGTTCGTTTGGGGGTCGGTGGGCTGCGCCGCCCGTTGACGTATGGGCGCAGTGAACGACGTCGGCGGAACGTGATGGATGGCGTCTGAGGGCCCAGGGGTGAGTGCGATTGGTCCGGGCGGCGGGCGCCGCGCCTGTTGCCGCCTGTTCTGCATGGTCAGCCGGTGTCGGCCGGGTGTGAAGTCGAACCCGCCGGCTGATGAATGTATATCGATGTGTTCAGCCGATTATGAAGCATGAGGTCCTCAGAAAGTTACTCGTAGATTGGGCGGAATATCCCAAAGTTATAATCCCTATTTAGATACATTATACGTAACTTATAAGGTGTAAGTTTCACATGTTAACCAGTGTCTACTCTACCTACTCTACCTATTCTAGTGCATTAAGTACATATTAAGGCTAGATAGGTTCTTACACTTCGATTCCATCACACATTTGATATTAGGCCCCAAAGGATAGAATGCATAATCAATACAATGTATGAGTTCAGAACCTCATTATGCATTCTAGCCTATCATCCTATTACTAGACATGGTAATGCATCATCTCCTATTATACAGAATATAAAAAAAAAGTCTTTCAAAGACCGAGGTACAAAACTTTCCATTCGAAGTGGATTAACGTTTTTACTGCCCTCCTTTGAATACTTTTTCCGTTCACGGTGGACTTGAAGCGGTGTATTTAGATGAGGGGACGCTGGGTGCGCGTCCCCCGTGAAATGACGAACGCCGCTCGCCGCGTCTGCTTTTCTACATTTATCAGCGTCTTATTCGGCTAATCCTACTCCGCGAAGCGTGTAATCCTTGAGGGGGGCTGGTCCTTTGTTAACACCCAGCGGCCCCGTGAGGGATGAGCCCCCGCGGGACGGACCGGTATACAATATGCACCGGGGGTAGATCGTGGTGGGGACTCTATCATTACTGCCCCCTCCCCCCTCCTTCTTCCATCCCTCTCCTTTCCTGCCCCCCTCCCCCCTCCTTCTGCCTCCCTGTCCCCCTCCTCCTGCCTACCTTACCCCTGCTGCTCTTGCCCGTCCGCCCCGCCCCCCTGCTCCTTCCCTCCTTCCCCTTCCCCTCCCTTTCCTGTCCCCTTCTCCCTCCCCAAACCACACATGCACTCCGTTCTCCTGCCCCTCGCCATTCCCCTCCCCCCTTCCCCCTTCCCCCTTGCTCCCTATGTTCAACCTCTTCCTCATCTCCCCCATCTCCCCGCATCTCATTCTCCCTCTCCATCCCCTCCCCCCCCCCGCCCTCCTCTCCCCTCTCCTTCCCTTTCCCTCTCCCCTCCTTCCTACTTCCCTCCGTCTCCCTCCCTCCCTCCTACTTTCCACTCTTTCTACCCCCGGCCCCTCCCGTTCTTCCCCCTCATCCTTCCCCTCCCTCCCCCTCTTCCGCCTTCCCCCTCCCACCTGTCCTTCCTCCCTGCCCTAAATCTCCCTCCTTCCCTCCTTCCCCTCTCTAACTCCCGACCCCTTCTTCCACTCCTTCCTCCTCTGTCCCTCCATCCTAATCCCCCTACTCCACCTTCCGCCTCTTCTCCCCTCCCCCTCCCCTCCCGCCCTCCTTCCCATACACCTCCTCCGTCCTTTCCCCGTATCCCATTCCAATAAATGGTCACTACTTTTTGTACCCATCCCACCCCCCACCCCCCATCCCTCACACCCCACCCGTCCACCACAGGGCCGATTTAGCCACCAGAACTGGCGACTCCGTCAAGACAGGTCGTCCCTGAGCCCATGACAACCGATAACGCCCCGTCTGAGATATAACCACAATCCATATTCTGGCATCTTAGCATCATTTTCTTGGTAGTTTTTCCACGCCCTCCACACCTCCCACCCCCTCCTTACACCTCCTCCCACCCTCCCCTACACCCGCCCCATCCCTATACATCAGCCTATGGCCTGTATATCACTAGGCGATTTTGACTATTGGAATTTGTTAATTTCTAGGTTTTCTTTAGAAATATTACACGAACTCCTGCATGTCACATAACATTCGAAAGGAAATTCAAAATCCCTTCTAATGATATGCAACATGGCTATTATCAACACATATTCCTTATCACATTTTCCAAAACCGGGAGTAAAATCGGATAGTAGTATTGATACAGCCCTAACACTGGCTAAGAGCGGGCTCCCCCTATTGACTGAGATCTCATAAAATCTTATTCAAGCCGTAAAAACCTATCACGGCTGTTTTTATAGTGCACCGAGGAGTATGGAAGGATGTTTTCCGACCCTCGGCGAGGAAATTGCAAGAGGAGGCTTGGAGGAGGCCTTCAAAGGGATTTCCTTGAGTGTTGTCTTTGACGGCGGAGGACGGGGGTTGAAGGGAGGAGGGTTAAGGGTTTGGAGTAGGCCCCAAACATACCATTCCGTACAGAGATGATGCATAAGACGAGCTACGCCCACATTGTGTGTAACGTATCAAGGGTTTCCAGCTACAAATGTAGCTACCCTGACGGATCTTTCAGCCAAGCTGATACAGGGCGAGGGAAGTGTCTGGATTCTCTTTGTATTCCTAGGCTAACGACCTATAAGGCCTTTGCTAAGCCCCCTAGCACTTTACTATTTGAATTGACATTTGAATTGACCTTGTCGTCGCTCTTGGCAGTACATTTAAGTATTTGGTCACCTTCAATATCCTAGATAATATAATATTTCCTACATTTCATGACAATTATAAAGTTGTTTTTTTAGGAAATATCTTCAACGTTTTTGCGTGTTTTAAACAGCAATAGGATACCTTGAGCCCACAGTATGGTCTATAAAAGGGGAAACCAATATGATGTACCTCTATATTAACCTGAGGTATCAGGGTATCATTAAGCGTATATTGACTCTATTACAAGGCCATCAGGACACAGTATTTTCTTTATAAGAAGTAACTAATATCTGGTAACTGTTTACACCTACTCCCGAGCCGCGAAGGGTGGAACAGGTGTCCCTTACATGGCATCCTGGACAATCCTGAGATCCCATTACCTTTTCCTTTTTGGTAAAACATGGCTGAATTAGCCCTGACTGTTGTACCTAGTTTGTTCAAGGACATCATGGGTATGTTCAATGACACTGGTAATCAGTAGAAAGGTGACAGTAGACTCTGCGGCAAAGACCTAGTTTTGCGTTGAAAGCAGGATAGCCTCTAATTATACTAGAGAGACGTTTTGTTTAATATTTCAGAAAACGTTGAAAAATGGACAGAAAAAAATCCCTCTTTCTCTACAGTTTTCAGGTTTTAGCAGCACATAAACAAACATGTGTAATTCCCTATGAGTGAACTAACATTAAGTAAATACGCATACCCAAAAGAATCAGAAAAAAACTGAAGTACGCAAAAAAACAGGAACACACACACCTTTTAAAAAAACAATCAGCTCCCCCTCCACCCCCTGTGCTGCATACATACTTAATGTAAGATCCCTAATGATAATGTAGATCCACCGGCAAAGAAATGACAGCGCTCCTGTTATGATGTGACATTTACCAGCGTGAGACGTAAAGTATATACGGCTGTCAGAAGGATGGAGTTGTTATCTCTCTTAATGCAAAGACGATGACTGCCAGGCCTTGGGTCTAGACAGGGCCGGGCCACAAACAGCGGATGACTAATGCCACTCATTCTTCACTTAGTAAGACGTATATCTGCGCTCTGAGACTGCCCCAGATTGATATGTGTGTGTGGGATGTTTATCACAGAAATGACAGAGGAGGGGAGGACATCATCATATGGTTCTCTATAGCAGGGATGGAGTATAGAGGAGGATACTTTGAGTGGGGAGTCTGAGATTTTAGAAAATATGTGTACGTACTTAATGAAAGGGCGTCTGTATATAGGCTAACTACGGTAATGTCTTCATCTCTTTGTCAAGGTTAAGTTTCCACCAAAAGGGGTATGGAGGGGACATCAAGACCCCATAGACCTGATATTCCTCTTTCTATTGGCTGATTTGTATTTGCTGATCAAATATTCCAATATAACTTTGAGTTTTTCAAAAAGCAATGATTCATATAACACAATCAAACTAATTATAAAGAAGAAAAAGATATTTGAGATAAAGATTAGAAAATCAATAGACATTCTAAATATCGACTTACATAATATCTTCCTATAAGGAGTGCTATCCGGAGAGAATGGCCCTTCCTGATAGCTTAATTCAAGAATGGATTCCCAAGCACTGCGCTCCACTAATGCCGCGTTCCCACTTGGGCGACCAACGACGGCGACCAACGTTAGTCGTCCGCCGGTTAAGAAATTAGTACGTCATCGGGCGACTAACTTAGTCACCGGGCTACTAAAACACTAATCGCCACGTTGGGACGCTCTTGCAGTTAGTCGCCGGGCAACAAGGGGGAACTTTAGTACGTCGCCCGACGATTAACTAATCGCCCGTGGCTATTGAACAATATTAAACATGTCAAATATTTTGCCCTAAACCCACGGCGACTAAGGATTTGGTCGCCAGACATCACGGCGCCAGTGTGAAGTTGGTTGCCCGGCTACTAAGTACCTTGGTCGCCCGACGAAAGTGGGGACCTGGCTTTTCAAAGAAATTTAACGCCAACAACAAAAATGAAAAAGAAAAAGGATAAATAAACCCAATACCAAATGGAAATGCTGCATCATGTGCTCAGCTCGTTGGGTAAAAGAAAGTAGATGTACATACATTGCAGAATCATTTGCTGTATCTTCTTTGTAACCACCCCTAAAAGTATTCACTGCGTGGAACACTAAGGAATAACGATGAGTTTGTATTATGAAGAAACGACTTTGTACTATAAAGAAACATCGCCAGGGCCCATGTAAAACCTATACAGTCTGAGAGGAACTAATTTTTTCTTAGCAGGAGCGGTTATATAGGCCTAAAAGCTCGGTTTTTCTGCTTTGCACTGCAGGCCCTAGCGGTCTATCCCTCCCTGTGCCATGCACGCGACGCCTCAGTTGTCTCTCCCCAAAAGCCTATATTCTACAAGGTGATTCTGACTATATGGAATTTGGCAATTTCTAAATATGAAAGGAACCATTATAGGCTATGATTATCATTTAAAATGGTATATGAAATCCTTTCTAATGATATACACCCACTTAGGTATCTCGGAAAGTTTTCAATGACCAAACACAAATATATGGGGTTATTACCAATCGATAGGGCTTAAAAAATAATAGGATATCTATTTTGATCTCCTGAAACGGTCAATTGATTGATTTCCTATGACTTATTTTTGTATAAAAAGATTCTGGAACGTGTTTCCATCATCTTAAGAAATACAATAAAATGCACGATTGAAAGAAATCTTAATCTAATTTATTTTTTACACTGGGACGCCACTGGGACGCCAACACAGCGTCTTGTTAGGATGTTATCCTACAAACAGATGCTATCCCACAAATACAACCTAATTGTCACTTAACATCCATGTCAGGACACAATCATGCAAACATTCACTAAACCACAAAGCACTTTGTCAGTTAGCAGCACCCATATGCTGCTAAGCTACAATCAGATGCTATCCAACAAGATGCTATCCTACCAATGGATGCTATCCTACAGATTTATACTGAAAAATAGCAAACCAATTTTGAAGATTATTTCATTTGGGTTTGGAAGAGAGGCGTACTGTAAACTCCTAGAGGACATAGGACTAACCTTTTTGAATTTTCAAATATATAATTTATTTAGGAAAATTAAATCACACTTTCATTTTGCAATTTCTATTCCGTATCAAAATAAATTCGATTACTGATTAACTATTAACAAAATAAATTCAAGAAGCAAAAATAAGACTTGAGTTGTTCAGCCCCTTGTCACTTCATAGCAGTGAAGGATAATAGATAAAGATAAACAAACATCGGTTTGTTCAGAATGATAACTCACTCATCTTAACTGTTTAATTGATTCTCCCATTTGGAGGACATAAAGCCTATTTTTGTATACCTAGTTGTTAGTTGTTGCACACAACCCTTTTTTCACAAATTCTGTCAATATTCTTTGAAGATCGTACTAAAAAGACCAAAGTTTCAGGAAAAGGTTAATGTCTATCACCTCTCATATAGTGATAACTAAAAATTGTCCCCTGAATCATCCCGACTCACTGAAAAATGCATTATATTCCATGATTTCTCATCTCAAATTTCCCTGAATAGAAAGCTAAAAATGTTTAGACAAAAATATACTATCTATTTTATTGGACATTCTATTAAAATAAAGATAAGGAACTTAACGTTTTGAGGCATAATGCATAAGAGACCTAACACCCCCTTTCAATCCTACAGAAAAGGAAACTTTGCTGTATAATACTTTAATAAAGCCTTGTGCAGAGATGCTATCCCACAAATATTTGTGAATTAGCAGATATGTTTGTAGCTTAGCATCTTGTGGTGATGCTAAGTCACAAAAGGATGCTAAGCTACAAATATTTATGACTTAGTGTCTATTTTTGGAAAGATGCTATCCAACAAATATTTTTGGTTTAGCATCTGTTTGTAGCTTAGCATCCTGTGGTGATGCTATCCTGCAAAAAGTCACTAAACCACAAACATTTGTTGGATAGCATCTGTTTGTAGGATAGCATCCTAACAGTCTCCCGCTGGTCTTCAGGTGGTAATCCATGGCCTTCACCGTGTGTGGCGGCCTCAGGGGTAGAGAGGACTGTTGACACCTCAGGCGGAGCCTCTTTAGTACTGAGTGCACCCTACTCGCCCAATTAACACACAGGCCTACCTAAACCCTTTTATGACCGTCCTCTTCTTATCAGGCAATGTACGTTTGTTTGCACATTTGCTCACACTGCCAACAATGCATTAATACACAATGTATAAGATGTGAATCGATAGATTATATCTATAAGATAGTTTGATAGTACAAATGTGACAAAATGTGACAGGGTATTAACATACATGTATTTATATACACACACACATACATATACCCTATATATATATATATATATATATATATATATATATAATTACAAATCCAGAAATTTGATAAAGTGGACGCCCTAATGCAAGAAAAAGGCATCCGCTTCGGGTGCTGACGTTTGAAAAAAAATTCTACATTTGGCAAAGGTTTATGCCAAGATTCAGCTTTAGTTTCTAGCTTAGGCTTAGTAACCCCCCCCCCCCCCCCCTTCACCCCACTGCCTGCTGTCGGCACGCCCTGCTGGCGTGCAGCCTGCCTCCTGTACATCTGTCAGCTGACACAGAGTCTATTCGTCTGATTTTCCTGCTATTCATGTGTACAACTCGTTTTATATTGCGTGCCTAGGGGGCACATAACCACACACGCACGCCTTGACTTGAAACAGCTCCCTATACAAGGGCCACGTTCTGCGTTCAGTAGGGGATGAAATGTAATACTTATTTGAAAAGAGCTGCTAAGTTTAGATGGATGTTCAATGCTAAATGCGTGTATGAAGGTTTGCAGGGTGATCACAGATGCCCCTCGACATATATATATATATATATATATATATATATATATATATATATATATATATATATATGCATTGTGTTCCAAAAGACTTTGACATTATTGCGATATTCTGGTTATGTGTCGTCACATAAAAGTAACATTGTTTTAACATTTGGTCTGAGTGAGGTCTCAACTTCACTAAAATGTAATGTTATTGAACATTATTTTTCAGCCAATCTCAACCTAAGCTAAAATAACATAAATTGAATGTTAAGTGAAAATGTAACAAGTAACAGACTGACCAAAAATGTATGGTCACAGACCATACCTGTTACATTGCTGTTTGCCTGGGGGTCTGAACAGTTGAGGGCCTTCCATAAAGTATATGCACACCAAAGGGGACCTTCCATTAAGTATATTAGCGCACCAAAGGGATCTTCGATTTTTGAAAATGTGTGTATGCTCCTGTACAAATCCGGTGCGTAAATAAGTCCAAGGGCGTGGGGAGGGGGGTCTAACAATTTTGAAAATATGCATACCTACTGACAGGGGAGGAATAGTGGAGAAATCCAATTACCTACCAGGATAAATAAAACTGTTTTAAAAAAATGGAAAAAAGAAGAAAAATACGTAATGGACAGCCCTTGGTGTCCTGTAAAGAGTTCACCAGCCTACTCTAACAAAATTAGTTATCCTGGTTACATTTATTGGTCTCGACTGAAGTCTTATCAGGCTAGGACCAGGTATAATCTCACTATTATACCTCACTATTATAATCTCACCATGGAGAGACATCAACTGTCACCATAGCTTACAACAACGGACAGCGACCTCTAGCAGTCGGTCCAGAAAATTAATTTTCCAAGAATCCTCCATAAGTGTAAACAGCGGATTTCCAGCATCTAGGCCATCAGATTACAATTGAAATGAAATATAATAACATAGAATTATATGAGATGTTGTCATCTTTTGTATGGCGAATGTGTATGAATCCTTACGATAGTTTATTGGATTTAATAGCATAGGAAAATTTTAAAAATCATATTAAAGATAGCCCATTACATGCCTTGTTAACAAGTTTTATGATGGAAATCATAAAATATTATATTGAGTTGGCAAACCTATCCATCAAAGTATAATCCTCAATTTCTTCAACTTGTCTTTTCATTTAATTGATATCAACCCTACCTCATTCGTATGTACGGGAGGGAATAGTTACAGCTTTATGCACGATTAACATCAGTTTTACTTCTCATTTATACCTCCCATAGTCTTTGGCACTTATCCCTTATCTGGATAGACGATGTTTCCTAATATCCCGCCTGACTGTACCCGCCAATGGCCTAAATCAGATCCAGCGTTTTACATCAGATTATGACGCCCTTTATTGGTTGTAACTCACCTACAGGCAATAATATTGACGGGCATAATCAAGCAATCAATCCGGAGACGACAGTTATGTCTTACAACCCTCGCACCACCCAAGCTAGAGTCAGGGTATAAGCTGCGATAAAACCTGGGAATTTGGAGAGCTTATTCAGATCTTAAACTGTCATCTTCAGTGTTTTTCTTCATCTTTTCGCTGAAGCAGGTATTTTACATAGCGATTTTACTATTGGGAATTTCAAAATTTTAAAATTGTCCCCAAAAATACAATAGGAACTCTTGCATGCTACATGCTTTTTGAAAATACATTAAAAATCTCTTCTAACGATATGCAACATTACTATGAATAAACTCTTGCTTCCATAGGTAAATACTGAAAGTGCAGGATTTGATTTGATGGCGAAATACAGCCTTTAGGATGACAAACAACTGCTGTTTAACTACAACAGTTATTATTTTAGTCTTCATTAATTGATGTATGGACGGAATGCTCAAGGCTGTATTCCATCGCCATTTTACTTGGGTTTCAAAAGTCGGCAATGGGAATATTAATTAATCCTAGATATGCATACCATTGGAGAGTTTTCTTTCATTACCTTTCAAATAATCATGTCGCATGTGTAGCCGTTTGCCATATTATTCATTAAATAAGATAATTACCGGGAGGTCAAAATCGGCTAATGGAATACAGCCTTCAATGGCTGTTAAAGATGGACCGGAAGTGCGCTGGTCATCAGCAGTACTGTGCTGTAGCCCCTAACCCGTGCCGGCAACAAGCAGCGGTAAGGACGGACGTCAAATCCAGTTAACCTCGATTCAACTGCCCACAACGTCGTTGTGACGTCACGTCGTTCATGACGTGAATACTGGGTCAGCAGTGGGCTGCTGGAGGCGGTAACCATGACAACCAACCACAGGGGGAGGGGATACATGAATACACATCTCGGCGTAGGCATCTTATTATATGGTAGAAAGTAAGAAACATGGTGTCCGCCCAGCTGCCAGATTTTAAATATTAAACTATGAAAGAGATGGCAAATGCTTACCCGAGCGAGAAGAAGAAGAAAAGAACCCCTAAGCACGCTCAATGTTTAATTCTCGACGTTATGCTTTTAACCTCTTAATACATAAATAATGTTCTGAATTATGGAATGGCAGTCTAAGACTATTTTCAAACGTAGGCCTAATATCCGTGGCCTTCGAAATGAGAACAAGAAGAATTGAGTACAAGAAGAATTGAGCTAATTCTAGGCGGGGATCGCAGGATAGGACCTGGAAGGCCTAGGGGTATGCAGGGGTCGATGCAGGATTTCCGTAAAGAAATGGGGGGGCGGCGCATCTGTCACTGATGCTTGAGCTTTCTCCGCTTTTTGTAGTTTAGGGTCCACCAAAAAGGATAGTATTAAAGGCCTCTGGTTGCGTCTGAAGCGAATGAACATTCCTCCTACCTCCTATTCCTCCCCCCCCCTACACCTATCAGCGTTCCGCATCCCATAGCACCCCTGTCCCGCCACCCCCCACCTCCCCCCCCCCCACCACCTCGTCCTCCCACCTGCCCCCCCCCCTGCCCCCCCTCTCCCATCAGCGTTCCGTATCCCATAACACCCCTTCCCCAACCCTTCCCCAACCCCCACCTCCATCTATCCCCCCTTACCCACTTCCCCCCTCCCTTCCCAGCCCCCCACCCACCTGGCTGAGGCAGTAAATGGCCCTCATAAAGCATACCCGCTGTCTTCATTAGGCCTCGATCGATACCCTATTCCCATCCCTTGTGTATATTTACCCACCAACCATTTGTGCCGACGACAAATTTATAGCGATATTACCGCTACAGCTTATAATCCTGGCACAAAAACCTCCCCTGGTGAGGGGCGGGATCTATGGGGCTTCTGACCCCCTGAAGGGCACATCCCAGCCAAGGATGTGACGTTATTATAACGTTGCAGCAACGTTCTGGTTGGTTCTATATTTTGGTTCATGTTACGTTGTTTTGATGACTCCCAATTATGTTGCTGCAACATACTGCCATGATGTTGCAATGTGATGTTATTACAACATTCTGGTTATGTTCTTCAACCCAAAGAAAATGTTCTTATAACATATCATTTTGGTTTCATCCTAACCTCACCAAAAATAACATTATGATAACATTCTGATTTCATCAGGTTTCAACCTCACCATCAATAACGTAATTGTCACATGCCATCTATGTTGACACATGTTGATATATCGAGCTCTGTATTGAAACTGTTTGACTATTAGTTTGATAATTTGTAATCCTTTTGATCTATGTGGTGACATTGCTGTCTCCCGATGCTGAACCCAGCTAGGGCTATGGCTATGGTGCCCATATTGTTTGTACTTGTATAATTATTACTCACCTAACTTTGTATGAAATCTACTTATACGGAAGATCATTTCTTGAGAAATGAGTATAGTTCAATAAAAAAATAAAAAAAAAATAAAAAATCTTAGTGAGTAATGAACTGACTAAAAAATATATGCTTGCAGGATATTTCTGTTACATCACAAGCTGGCTGGGATGAAGGTCATTCCCCCAGAAGCCTGCTAACCCCAAACTAGGGGGAAGGGGGGGCTGGTTCTTTTCATTCTCTCTAATCCAAAATATGAGTTATCTTTCCCCTGCTTATTAAGCAAGTAAACAGCACCATGGAAAAAACGTATCAATAAGGTTGGCAAATTCTCCCTCTTTTTCGCTGCTGGGAGCAGCATTAAGGCGAAGCGCGGGTTGCTGGCAGGGCCTGAGAAATCCAATAAGGTAAGGGAGTGATTTGTACTGTCATCAGGGTAACTCATTTAGAGGGACAAAAAGACGCCCTGCACAGTACACAGCCAACAGGCCGCTCATTGGGGGCTAAGAAAACTTCAAGGATAAGGTGCCACTTACAGTAATTGTGTAAACTTGCAAGTCATCATCTTATATGTGTATATCACAATATACAGATTATGCTGTCGTAGTCTATTTGGTAGGGAGATTAGGGCTGAAATAGACCAGCCTGGGGAAAGCATAATTGAAAGGGAAGTATAGATGGGATTCTATAAACAAGTTATGAGTAATATATTCACACCTTATACAGACAAATCTACAGGTACTATAATTCTTTCGATATAGAAATATTGGAGACCATGTCATCAAAATATCCTAGGGAAATGATTTTTTTTTATATTCACAATATTTCTTTATTGCCTATCTGTAATTGATTTTTTCAAGGCGTGTTCCATCAACAGTCAGTTGCCAATGCTTTCAGGGGATCCTAATCAGTCTAGACTAGACAAACCCATCTGATAATAAAAGCCCTTAACATCATCTGTATGCCCACCTTCGGACCGTCAGGCGCTAACGGGAGAATGGTTTACATATGCTGGCAATTTCGTCCTCAATTTGCTCTGATATTGCTTCTTGATGTCTTTAAGCTGCTGAGAAGTGTGGTTAGACATTACTGATGGCATTTTAAACACATCATTTTATAAGATCCGTGCTATGCAGACGAAGCATTCATTTTTGTATATATTTTGTACAGCGAATACCACTTATACTTACTGACTCACGACCAAATGGTCTTGTATCAAAATTGATCATTTTACAGTCGTCGTACAATTCATAATTGAGAGAACTCGCTTGCAGTATTACTGCCCAAACCAAGTAGCAGACGTTCTGGGACGTTCCAACAACGTTTTATGACGTTTTTGTTATAATAGCGTTCTATGACTCCATTCAAGGAGCACTCCCAATCCATCGATGGGACATCAAGACTGTGTTAGTCCGTGTCTGCACACCCGTCAGAACATAGGTGTGGGAGTAGTGGAGGTTAACTGGAAGGGGTTTTCTCAAGCAAACCCCACAGGGCGTTGTCAGCCCTGACATTAAAGGGGGTTCCAAGTGAGATTGAAGGGGTCACACGTAAATTAAAGGGGGTTCCATTCTAAATCATTCACAGTACTTTTTATGTTTTACTTATGTTAAGGATATCAAAGGGGGTTCCAGACTCCCATGCCCCCCCCCCCTCACAGTCAGCCCTCTTGGGCACGCCAATGAACGGTGATCGAATTCCACTTTCCGTTGAGGGAGAATGAGCTTAAATCCTACATTCTAGTAGGCGACTTTGACTATCTTGAATTTGGCAATTTCTAAATCATTATAAAGTAACCCTTGCATACTGCAAAAGATTCGAAAGGGTAATCAAATCCTTTCTAATAATATATAACATATTTATATCTATAACCCTTGATGCCGCTGGAGACTTCTGAGATCCTAAGTAAAATCGGGTGGTGCTATAGACCCTGTGCAGAGGTGGTCACATGACTAATCTTTGGTGATCATCATGTGTTCTCCATGACCATGTAGCTATTAAACAAATCGAGAAATAATGAATCATATGTAATTTAAATTATTAAATTTTATTATGATATCATATGATAATTCTAGATACCCTCCACTTAAATCATTGTTCCAGAAGTTTATATAATGTCAATATCAAGAATCCTAGATTGATCACCAACATGGTGCCCATACCCTTTTTGGCTATTGCATGTGACGCCATCTGCACAACGTCTATAGATGAGCCTGAAGGCTGGGGGTGCCCAACAGGGAAAGGCTTGCTGTATGTGGGCCCGGTAGAGACTGGTAAATCCCACTTAGGGACTCACTCAGGGATACTCCTGCTCCTCCCCCTGAACCAGACACTGTCTAAGGAATTAAGTCACACAATAGACGTGCTCCAGACTGACAAGTGCCTTTTTTGTTGATATATTCTTCACGTTCTGATTTGTTTTTTGATTCAAGGTTGTTTTATCAAGGTTTTCAATGCCTAAGCCCCTTAGGCCTATGTTGGGCGGGATATTGATTGGGAGAACGGCATTTTCAAGCTTTCGTTTCTTGATTTTCGTGAGAAAGAGCAAAGCATGATAAAATCACGGAAAAGGAAAATAGGGTCATGGTTTTTCATCAAAATTGCAAGAATTTCTCTAGCGTTTTTAAGCTCAGGGACTTTAGCATGCATCAACAGTACCTTTTTCCAGATAGTCTACAATGTATCTGCGGCAACCCTGAAAACGCTTTTTATAGTCACGTATACACTAGATTGTGTGATGGTAATCGTAGCTGCCAAATCGATTAGAATTATAGGCATACAAGCTGGCATTATGTTTAAAAGAACAAGCCTGATAGACTTCTGTGGCCCGTTGCACAATGACATTCTGTACATTGATATAAAACTGGGAAAATTATTATTTCCTGTAAAAACAAATATAGCTCATTAAGAGCATTCTAGATAAGTGTTTTTGAGTGTCAAAACAATCATTGTTTACGCACACAGTGACAAGGTAAGGTTTCGTTGTTTTGCCGATTTTCCTTGTTGCGATCGGTATTGTGCATCAGGCCATTGACGAATGACATCATGTAAAAAGAGGAATTAAGGGGAAAATTACCTGACGTATCTGCAGATGTTTAGTGTACAACCGTAAGCACCTAGATTGGACCCCTGAGAACTACTTCCTGAGCGTATTAACACACAAAAGGCCTGCCTAAAGTGAGGGGAGGGACACAAGCCTGTCGTGAGTGTGGAGGGCCGGCGGGCACGTCGAGTGTCCTATTTCTAATCCCAGCCTCTCACAAAGAGGGACGTTTTACCTTGACGTCCTCAGTCGATCCCGGGCTGCAGCCAGGCGACACCTCTTACAGCGTTAAGGCTGGTTTCCACGAGCTGATGAACTCCTGGCAACAAACGTTTTCGCTGGAAGACATTTATTAACGGGATTAAGGACTTTCTAGCCATGTCATAGCTAAATGGACCAGCATATGGGTCAGGCTCACGAAATCGTCGCCAGTGGGGTTGGGCATTTGAAAAAAAAAATTGTTAGTCTAGGCCCTGTATTAAACTTGTTTTATATAGTAGAGGGGTTGCTGGTTCATGGGGAAAAAAAATTAGGATCTAATCTATCTTCGTTTTTTCGTGACGGCTCTTTGAAGTTTGGCCTCCGTAGTCACAAAAAGGCCCCGGTTTATCCGTCAGAATAAGGATAAAGGTTCTTTCAGAGGCCTCTATGTGTACCAAATTGTGGTTATAAGGCCATTTTAAAGGTTTATATTCATACTAGAGGGTTATGACACTTAAAAAAAAGTCAACTTATACTAGTCACGGCAAGTATTTGGTTGGTTTGGCTGCACCGTAGATTTGCTTATTTTTGTGCGCCCTGAAAAATTCAGTTTTCTGGAAAATGTGCTTGCTGTCGTTTCCTGTAAAACTGAAATGCCCGAGACCAGAGTTTAAATTCCTATTTTATGGTATAGATGTATATATATAGCGTTGATATGATTTGTGAGGTTAGACCAATGCTATGGGAATAAATAACCATGATAAAAACATGTGTCACTGTATTCATTTTCAAGATAAATGGGCTTGCAAAAATGAGGTTTTACTATAGGCTTCTATGGGAAAACACTAGTTCTTCATCTCCTGAAACAATTAACCAGCATTATATTAATTAAACATGGTTGAATATCATCTATGGACCTTTACCAATATATTTCAGCAAAGAAAATTGGGGGTCACTGTACTAATCAAAAGCTACAACCCTTAGAAACAGAACAATATGACATTTCCTGTATATTCCTATGTAAACAAATTGCCTTTAAACCTCTTATTATCCCATTGTAAGTTAAAATCTCTGTGGAAAAAGCCAGTATTTCTTTGATAATGAAAGATATATTTGTACATAAATAAGATTTCAAGTCCCTCAAATTTTCACACCGGGTGGAGCCGGCATGGTCAGTCATAAATTCCTTTAACCCTTTCACAGCTATCAGCTGAGCCCATCATAAACCATTGAAGCAGTGATTGTTAAAAAGGGTTATGTTTGTTGCTGGATGACAAACTCCCGTTTTCTCTCCTCATAGGGACAAGGCTTTAGGCTGTTTTTTTTTAATGAGGCACACAGTTCAGATCTGGCGAATAAAAGCACACTGACGCCATGATGGCGGCCTACTAGATAAAACATTTGCTGTCTTTCTTAGCTGAAAAATCCGACATGTCTGATAATTTTACTCTATTCGCTGACGACTAGAGCTTTTTGTTGCGCCGTAAGTCGTCTAAGAAATTCTCAAACAAGTCATCCCATGAATCGTCGCCTTGGTTGTATGGCTAAGCACAATTCACCAGTTATTCACCCTGTTGAAACGCAGCTTTAGCCAGCAACATTCCCAAGCTGCCATGGGATTCAGATTGCATCGGGTTCTGCCTGTTAAAGCCCACACTATTGTGATTTTTAAGTTGATTTGCAGACATTTGGCCTATTTCTCATTTCAAGGTTTGCTCACTGCAATCTGTCACTCTCCAATACTGTAAGCAATGTGCTCAGGAAGATGGATAATGTTAAATCCAATGAAAATGGGTTTTGGAGTAGGAAAGAGCTTTCAGTTTTCCCACACTCCCATGAATGCACGTATATGAACAGCTGGGAGGTTACAGAAAATGTTTGGGTTTTTGGATGGTCTCTTTTGTCCCAGATCTCAGGGGTGGATCCAGGGGGTGTCCAAGGGGGCATGACCCCCCCCCCCCCCCCCACACACGGCTCCTCTTTTGGTGGATCCCAGGGGCGGATAGATGATTTCGGTAGGTGGAAGGTTTGCATATAGGTTAAGTATTAAGACAGCATGAATTTGCGCGCACACGCACACTGTTTTTTGTTCTGTTGAGCAAGTTTAGGTTCCCAATAAAAAAAGGGGGGGGGGTGTCAGGATTTCCAGGACCCCCCCTCCCCCGGACCCCACTGGAACCCCAAACTACCATACGAGGAGAAATGCCGACTCTGTGTGCATGAATGCACATCGTTTTTTGTATTTAGCCTATATGCTGAAAACCGCCCCCGCCCGCCCCCGTCAGAGAACCCTACCCGTGAGAGTGGAGAAACAATAATTGGCAGCCAACCCAAAGCTGGGACAATGAGGTCATTTTGCGGCCAACCACCAAACCCCATCTTTCACCTACAACCACCCGTGTTGGGCCCTGCATTTAAATGGGTTCTTCTGTATATAGCAAAAGGCACTGAGGGGAGCAGGTCAGTACTGGTACAACTCTGAAGAAATTCAGATGTAGGTTTTATGTGTTTGCTATGATCGATTGAAATGCTTTAGCATTTTGACATTATTCTTCCGCTATGCATCTTGATCTAGGGTAGCAGGCAAGTGAAATACATGCCCTGGGCTCTCTTTGCTTGTGAGAATAGCACAAGATTATAATTAGATTCGGCTCAATATCTGATTAATATGTTTAATACTAAATATCATACTTGGTAAACCTAATCTGATTTACTTGACAATTATATCTTGCCGTCGGTTGCGATTAGCCAGTCGCATTTAATGTATTTGAGGGGTAAAAAATATGTATTATATAATATGGAATAATGTAATATGATGGAGTAGGAAACAGGACATTACATATCCCCATCTTTGTTGGATTTCTCATATAATAATGGTCAGCACCCAACAAAACAGGTGTCAATCTTTTAGATTCCAGGAATTTCTCTCACTTTTTTCAAGCTCAGGGACTTAAGCATCAAAAGTTCTGTTTTCCAGATAGTCTACAATTTAACTGCGGGAACCCTGAAAACGCTTTTTATAGTCACGAAACAGGACATTACATATCCCCATCTTTTACTTTGTTGAATTTCTCATATAATAATGGTCAGCACCCAACAAAACAGGTGTCAATCTGTTAGATGAATTTAGATAATGAAGTGTAGTGAAAATCGGCTTTTAATAACATTTTGGAAAGCGAAATTCCATATCGCATTTATGCTTTACTCATATTTTCTGTTCTCCCATTCCTCACTTCTCTAATTCAATAGGCAGTATGAAGATGCGGTGGATATGAGATAGTGCGTGGAAGTGGATGCTTTATTGTGCCGGACCCCTCCCCCTCTCTAGATAACTGGAGCCATTTCAATAAGAAAAGTGGGCTATGACGTCGTCGGGTGCTGTGACTGTGGAGATGTAGTGGCGATATGGTCGACTTATGCCGCGGTTTGCAGAGGACCAGGGGAAATTTGCCCCTCTAAATTGCTAGAACAATTGGTCTACCGAGCGGGCGCTCCGATTGGCTGTCGAGGGACACGTGGTGCTAAATGAATAGGACCACACTCCATCAATACGACGATTGTCGCAGGGCGGAGGGGAGGGGGGTTCGGAGTAGCTCAGACAAAGCTCACAATTACCCCCCGTGAGCTGCTCGCCCGCCCACATCGGACGCCCGTCCGACGCCCAGCATCTCCCCCTGCGTCCCGCCAGCGTCCCCGTACTAACACCCCATTGGTCCGCATTAGCCGCGCACGTCCGACGGCGCATGCGTCAATCATTGCGCAGGCGCGGTGAAAATTGGGGACGAGATGGCCGTGAGATGTGATCATCACGTCCTGACGTAGACTGTAGTTACGTCCAAGCCCGCGAGGCGCTCAAACTAGGATTGTGAACCATTTTAGGTGGCAATTCCCACCCATATACCAGCAAGCTTTGCAGCCAATGGACCATAAACAAGCCAGCACCCAAACAACCATCAAATGGGTTCCCCATGCCATTCATAGAGGGCCAATAAAATAATTCCTTGCAAATTTTAAGTAGCCACTAGAAGCCATGAACTGTTGTTGGTGTACGGACCTATTATATAAAAGCTAAGTAGGCCAGGGACGGACTAGCCCTGACGGTCCGTTCCGTTTACCAGGGGGAGTGTGGGGGAGTCGTTCCGTTTAGCGTGGTTACGTCCTCCCTTTACAGCCTCAGGGTAATCCCGTCGTCGTGTTTAATCGCCTTTGAATGGTTTGCCGTGTCCCTACTTGTTAATTCCTCTTCAATTTTACTGTTCCCACGCAATAAATAAAAGGCGATGTTAGCAACCATCAGCCCTCAAGGCGGAGGAATCTAAGAAGTATTGAAAGCGGTGGCCAGTCCTACAACCCTGTCACAACTCGGAGATATATGTACGTCCGCTACTCTACCATTATTACAAAGGAAGCTAAAGCGACAAAGGAGTATGCAGTCCTACGTCAAACCTCGAAGAGACTGTGCACTTCTTATCCATAACGGTACTCATTTTCGCGCAGTACATATTTTCGCGCATTTTAATGCCAAAAATAATAATGTTATCATATAGATTAGTACAGCAAAATACCGAAAAAAAATCCCAATGCAAAATGAGGACAAAAGCTAGATACACGAACATTTTAGCAGCGCGAACTTTCTACGATCACACTTTCTTAGTTTGGCAAGTTCCTGTCATTGAATGTTGTCTGAAGGCTTTGAGCGTTGACTGTGTCCTTAAAATGATTTCTAATGTTTTTACTTTGGCACTCAACTACAACTTAATGGTGATGTTACGCATGTGACGTTACGCACATGGCTTAACCGTACTAAATACACTTTGGTTTTTGTGCTTCTGCAACATTTTGTTCTTACTGTTGAAAATGTCAGCACATCAACCGGAGTGGAGGCCCGTGTTCACGGCTCCTGAGGGGGGAGGGGCATTCTGTGCATGACTGAGTCGGCATTTAGATCCCCAGGCTTTCAAAATGGGGGCTTTCCATTAAGTACGTACGCGCCTTTCCAAAATATTTCTGCTCCCCCCCTCCCCCAAAGCCCTTGGGCTAAAGGAAGCAATAAAGTTATACAGGAACGTACGCACATTTTGAAAAATATCAGACCCCCTCCCCCCTTGATGCATATGTACTTAATGGAAGGCCCCAAAGAGGCATGTGTGAGCATAATTCCCACCATTAATGTAACACCTTTGTCAAACCAAAAAGGCATACAAAAGTGGGATAAATCCCCTCATCCCCGGAGCCTGAATGCTAACAACACGTGACTGTTGCTCTGGTAACGCCGATTTAAAACCTTAATTAACTTTTATTTCAGCCAACCGAAACATTTGAGTTGCCACCTTGAGTTGTGATGAAGGATAGGCGACTGAAAGACGTGCGATTTATCCTCTATTTCAGGGCCTTTAAGCCAGACGTGGTTCGATTTGTTAAGTGTGACAGACTGCGGGCTGTCTTAGTCGACACCTGCGGCCTGACGCCGGCGTTACGAATCGAACTCACCCTCCCTCCCCTAGCGGTAGCATGATGAATTAGGCTCATTTACCTAATCACAGGGCCAGTCTTTTTTCACAGGCGCGTCAACCAATCAAATTTATAGACGTTTCTTTTCCTAGGAAGTCAAAAGGAGTCCAATCGAAAGATTTGTTTTCTTGGGGGAGAAGGAGATTTGATTTGAGGACGAATCAATAGGCTTAATGACCACGTGGGGACGCCGGGCGTCTACAGACGACTCACGTGTACGCACGCACCTTACTACTACGTATACAGGCTTCACCTAGACACAGAAGGGAGTGGGATGGCTTTGTTCTAGTTTAGAGACATTCTTTTATCATTTTCCACTTTCATCATTAAATCTGCAAAGTATTTTGCAATGTTTTAAAATACTGTTTTGGGACAAAATTAAAAAGAGTAGAACGAAACTCAGAGTCAGGTTTCTCAGAGTGTCGCTGTGAGAGGACGTCTTTACTTTCTGAATAGTTGAACTGCATTCCCAACTGAGATTTGTGGACTCATAATTATTCCATGAGTGGTTTTGTTAGTTAGTTACATGAAGATGTTGTAAAACTGTTGTGACTTTGTAAGCTTACCCTTTCTAACTTATGGTGTAAGCTACAATTGTGGGGAAAATATTGTATACCATTATGGACTGCACATATGGGACACTTACAGAATTTTCCAGTAAGAGTCACATGTAGGGGAGGTAAGTTAGAAACAGGTTTATTTGTAGAGTTTGGATGGACTGAGAGTGTCATAGGAGATATGGGACAGTTTCCCACAAAGTTGGGAATGCAGTACTGGCCTGGAGACCGGGCAGGATATGTGAAATAATCTAGAAATACTACATATATGATTGGCTATCATAATTTGGATGAAGAACTGCTGTAGATAATGAAACCTGTATGTGAAATCTGTATCATATTTCATGTTGCATGGTACAATGTTACTTGATAAATGTGTTTCTGAATGTAATATAATGTATTTAGCCACACTACAACCCGTAGAAGATATATTCAACCTATGCTATGATCTTGTCGTGTTGTAATAACCATGAGAAAAAATCAGGGGGAACACTAACAATGTTTACGCAAATAAATAAGGGCAATCTCTTGTTCTACTGACGACCAAAACTACATCGTATGTATATAAGCCTTAGAGGTGGTATATAAACTATGAACAAGTATTAATTCATAATAGATTTATATACTCACGACATATCCGTTTGAGCTTTGGTTTAAATAGCTTTCAATATTATACAGCATATTATTCCGTCACGTATACTTTATACTTGTGTCCTTTAGATTATAGACAGGCCCAACTTAAGAATTATATTCGCAAGTTAGATACAATACTAAACACAATGAAAACAGAAAAAGAAATTCTACAATTAACGACGTGAATAGAAATTTAGACTAGGTCTCCATTCGCATGGAAGCCGTTGCTATCATGACACGCTCGTTTCCAGACACAATAAGATACTGACAAATTAAAGTTGGTTATTCGCGATAAAAATGTCCCAATCCAGTAATCCGATGTGACATATGCGCATTCCTGGCCTGTTTTTCCGCCCGACGACCGCGCCGTCTAGCGGATGTTTGTTTTCCACAGAGACACCACTGCGCACGCGCCGGCGGAAGTTAGACGGACGCCGAAGGCCGGCACATAAGCGACGCCCGTCATGTTGTTGATCACAGAGGCCGGTGGGGGCTTTTTGTTTGGAATTCCATTTGCGTTCTTGAAGTCAAAGTGTTATTAGTCTGGTAGTGGGGGAAGAAGGGGACTTAATGAAGAGGAGCATTAGAATAAGAGGGAAGCCCTACAAGTAGTCCGGACCCGCCGCCACGCCCGGAACGACTGCCACACAATAACTCACATTCCCCTGCACTACTCACACTCCCTACTCATAGCTGTCACATTCTCTTTTCTATCATTTCTTAGTTTAAACACGCATCACATTTAGACAAATGGAAATGAATTATGCCATTGAAAAGAGAAATACCGAAGTGTCTTACTGTGGAGTGTTTTTCTTGAAAAGTGAAAAAAAAAAAGAAGTAAAAAAAAAAGAAAAAGAAAAAAAAAGAAAAAGAGAAGTCCCTCTCTTTATTCTATAATTTCTTCAAACATATAACATACATTTTCACACTATAAGAAAATAAGTACTCGCTAAATTTGAATAGCGAGGTATGCTGATGAATGTGTTTTTAAATTAGATCTTTAAAAAAACACAATAACATACAGTACAGTCATAGTCGCCAACAATAAGGCGTCGCATTTGCAACATAATTTCCTCAGAAACAGATATAGATCTTACATAAATACGCCCTTCACCGCCCATCAGGGCTCACAAATCACCAGTTATTGGGCGATCACAGCGTACAGATACATCCATTAAAGCCCCATCCCCACTAGGTGACTTTTACAGTCGGCCGGCGAGTCGGTGCTAAAATCAGCCGATTCCACCTCAATAACCGACCAATTTTAGCAAAGATTCAGATCAAACATGCATATTTCCACATGCTATACTTACAGGGAATCATAGGAGTTGGCCGATTTTACTACGGACTTGTTGGCCAACTGTGTAAAAGTTGCCTAGTGGGGATGGGACTTAACTCAATGGGAAATGGATTATTGACCGTCTCAGAACACATAAGGTACTTATACTAACTGGCCTTTATTCTGGGACCAGTGAACAGCGCGTCGACCGGGTAGTTAGCCTTATAAAACCTGAAACTTATACATGTGATCGTAAATCGCCTATTGCTCACTGATCTATGGGCTGGCCTTGTTTTTAATGATGCATTAAATCGATGTGACGCGAGGAATACAAGCGTACAGATTTATCATTTAGCCGGAGCATAATCTAGAACTCTTTTTTATCGGCCTTACAGTAATGTATCGCGCGTTTGATAACGCATTAAACTAGGTATAAGCGTATAAAGGGTGTCTTTCTATTTAAGCTGGCGCTCTTCATCAGTTTCAAACAGAAGTTATTGCTATGCGAGACGACATAAAAACTGCACTTAGTCCGTTTAGCAATCGCCTCCAACCAAATTGGATGGAGATGATATGCTTAAGATTGGGTCCAAATGGAAATGACGACGTTGCACTCGGATTCTGATACTGCAACAGCCAATCTCTCTTTTTCCGGCGATCTTTGGCAAACAAGATTTGATTCTCTCCAATCTTTTATTTTAAATGGGTTGTGATTTGTCAGTAGTGCCATTATCCTGAAGACCTGGTGAAGACATTCCGAAAGACGGGTCACACCCCAGAAGGGGGCAGGGGTCTTCTCAAGGACGTCCCCGGTGGCAATTGAATAAATAAAAAATAAATAAATGAAAAATAAAGTTACGTTTTAATTCCGTCCTCCTTGCAAATAGTTACTGTAATTGGAAAACCTCTCCCGTGGAACAAGACATTTGTCTGCAAGACCATTTACGGTTCGCTAAAGCTTGTGTAGTTTTACTAACGTTTTGATGGATACGATCCAAGGTCATAAGCCAATTTATTAGTCCCACTGATGGTCTAGACATCCTGACATACTTTGGTGTCTCTATTTGCGGATTAGCATATATCCGAACATTTGTGATAGATTCACGCCCTTAGATTTTTTCATTGTAGTAACTTCACATATTGATACATGTTCTTCCAGTTACAGGTATGTAAATAATAGAAATGGTTTAGACATTCTGGACACATTCATAACGAAACAAAACACATATATGTTCCTCCTGTCCGAATCCAAGCAGATGGTTTTAAACAGCCTTTAAAGGGTGTGCTGAATAGCTTTTGCAAACATGAAAGTACGGATTAAATCTCCACCAAAAATGTATTTCATCTATTCATTTGAAAGCAGTTCTACACAGAGGCTTTTCTAAGGTAACGATTGTGTCTTAGTGAGACCAAAATGAATAAGGATCAATGGATTTAACACACAAAAGGGGGATCTCTTTCTAGACCACCATGTGTGTCACGTATTCTTTGTTTGACTAACTCTGTTAAATCCCAAGGGGAGACTTTCAGTAGATGTCTTCAATACTAAACTTTGCCTTATATGAGGATTCCTTTTCAGTCCATATTCCACATATTGAAATTGCATTAGCAGTTTAATTCGCTGCCGATATAGTTCACTATAGGCAATATATATTCTTCAACATTGCCAATATAATTAACCAACATTTCCTGCCTATTATATATTGGCAATGTAAATCGGAAGCCTGTACCTTCTACCTGAATTTCGCACCAAAAGGGACATCGACAGTGGGTGACACCGATAGCTCATTATTATTTATTTTCTATTGAGTCTAACACTATCACATACATGTACTTTTCAGACAGTATGGGTTTTAATGGACATGCTCAATATTGACAACACACACCTTCGGATATTGAATCAAACCTTATTATGCAAAGTATGTGTTTGGCATATCTTTGTGTTTCAGTAGATTCAGCAGGTAGATATTGATTGGAAAATAATATAATGTACAAGCCTAAAGGGCCATGCCCACTAAGCAACTTTAACGGCTACAGGCAACTGGGAGAATCAGCCGATTCCTATGATCGCCTGTAAGTATGCCATATTCAAATGTGTGTGTTTAATCTAAATCGGTGCTAAAGTCGGCCTATTTTAGAGCCAATCAGTCAGGCGATTGCCTAATGGGTATGGACCTTTAGCCTTTGGCCTCTTGTAAACACGAGTGTTTTAATATCAATGCTAACGATAAGTTCACAAATGCTGCAGAAATCTGTGGACAGACTCCCAGGCCGAGCAAATCTGACTCTCTCTTCCTGACAAATGACAATAATATTAATGTTACCTAAGGATGAGGTTAAGAATATCAATATATTATCATTAGACTCAGACCAATTACATTTATTGTATGGTTTTCCGATTAGGTAATGTCAAGGCCTAATTCAATCACGATATGGGTCTAGACCATAAAATATATAATCGTCAGCTTGACACGGCCATTCCTTTAATTCGACACAGGACACGAGGCCTTAACGACTCGATAGGATGGTTTAAAAGTCAATGTGACATGCAACATCGGCATTTCTTAAATTCGACACGCCACATAGGGACCCCCCTCCCACCCATCGACGCCCCCCCCCCCCTATCCAGGGCCCCCGACCGTCAGTGTAACGTTCTGATTAAGTGAGATCTAGACCAGACCGAAACAGACGTTTGGGGAGTGTACCATATCAGAAATTAATATATGACAACAAGAAACAATATAATGTTCACCTAAATAATATCAACCCATGCTTATAAATCTGTATGTGAAATATAAGATACTCGTAGTTTGATTACGTATACGTAAGCAATAAAATATGATATGGGATTGCACGCTGCGTAGGAATATGTACACTGAGGGGTCATAACAAATATAGCCTACTAAGAACGAATCAAAATGAATTCGTGGATGAGGGGTTTCTGAGTGTCTGGAACCCCCTTTAATAAGAAAAAAAAGGTTACAAAAATATAAGAAATATTCTAAAAAAAATAATTATTAGAACCCATTCTAATGTTTCTAGGATCGCCTCAATTTTACTTGGAACCCCCTATGATTAAATTTTGAAAACGGGCCATCGATCCCTTGCTCCTGTATACTTTCATACCGTTGGCTTTTGCTGGGATATTTCCCCTCCTCCTCTGCGCCTATCCTACCCGTGCTCTACATATTCCCAATAATCTATGCCTAGAGCAGCTCGTCCCGAGCTGCTCGGCCCCTGCTCTACGTGGCTCCAGCCCAGACCCACCAAGTATAGGGGGTATTACAACACGCGCTAGGGGTACGATACGGCGATGTTGCAGGCAGTTTGCACACATGAGATGTACAACTATAGAACATATGGAGCCTTCACTCTAGTATGTATGCACATTTTCTGAAATTCACCCCCCCCCCCCCACACCCCCACCCCACCTACATATAGGCTGAAGTAGATTTTGAATATTGGACCGGACATTTCAGACTCATCCAATGCCCTTGGAATGCACATACCCTCACAAAGCCATCACAAAACCTTGAACAGCGCCGAGTTAAAATAATTATGCCACTTCTGATTCCGAATCGTTTGTGATATTATGCTATCATGTTGATGCAATGCTGATGTAATGCCGTCTTTAACTCTTAACTGAGATAGGGGTGGACCCTCAAAATTGACCGGGTACCATGGACGTTTCTTAAAGTGACCAAAAACCAACATAATTGACAACATTTTCAAATTTCTAAGTATGAAAATATGTTAGATGAGTCAGTGATAAAGTATACGCTGTGAAAACTAGCTCAAACTGAAGTTGAATTCCACTAGAGATGGTAAAATTTCCATTTGTTTGTAAACAAACCCCACCTTTGCGCATCTGCATTAATTATGTTGAGCGAGGAAAACTTGTTTTTACTTATTTTTTACATTTTACCATTGCCTAGAAATAGACTCAGGAAATGGATTTCCATGATTATTTGAGTTTGGAAAAATAGTGAAAGGAAGAAAAAAGCGACTTTCCAGCAGGAATTTCTTAAAATCGAAATGGGACGTTCATAGAATCAACGTGGGGGATTGGAAATTTAGGGACAGGTGAAATTTTTTAAGTGTTTTATTGCAATAATCTTTGGGGTTGCCTCCGGTTTTCAGATAAAAATGGCTATTTCTTCAAGTAAAATTGTCTTAATGTTGCAGCAATATTCTGTGTCAATCTAACCATAAAATAAACGTATTGCTATGTGCCACAGTAATGGAGGGGAGTAAGAGGAGGGAGAGAAGTGGGTTAAAGTGTTCAGAGCTGGTGGTACACGTGTAACAATACTCCAGTCCCCTCCCCACTGCGTGTGGCAGATTTGGCAGGGTCACTACTAGACCCCTCCGCTCGATAGCGGATTGATTTTCCCCTTCGACTCGCGGCACGCCCATACCAACTTCCAAAAGTAGTCCACAGCAGCGCACGAATCAATTGCACGGTGCGCAGCCGTAAATCATCGCCAGAAAGTAGTCCGCCGACGTCTAGTCGGGAGGATCAAGGGGTTATCAGATGTTACGCGCCGGAAGTGAGAGCCCGCTGCAAAAAGTGGTCCCGGGCTCATCACGTGATCTCCAGCAGCCAATTGGAGGCGGCGACAGAATGGGTCCAATAAAACGGGCTGGGCTGGCGGTGGAAGCAGTGGCTGGGGGTTTGGATAAGGGGTGATGTTCAGAGGGGGTGTTGAAGGGATATCAGGGACAGTAGTGTTATGTGTTCACACATAGACATTACTGTCAACAATAGACGTTGTGCAGATGATGTCATATCTCTCAAAATAAGCAGGCCGCCATATTGGTGATCAATCTAGGACCACAATAATTAACCATTTAAAATATTTAGAAGACATGCTTAAGAAAAATTCACTCCATATTAGCTCACTGAAAAATGATAGACAATTTTGATCATTTATAATTGATAAATTTCTGTTATTTCTAAAGCCATGTGGCATTGAGAACCACGTGGTGATCACCAAAATCTGGTTATGTGACCCTGTGTGCACAAGGTCTATAGGGGGCAGCACATGTACACCGTACTAATAAGCCCATCCCAGTTTATACCCACAATAAAGTTTACCATGAAATATTATAAAAAATGCTTCCATGAGTATTCCCTAAAGAGAGCTGTACAATACAAAATACATGCAATTTGGTTGACAGATTGCTCCTTAATTAAAATTTCTAAAATGTGACCTTATATTTTGGACATTTCCCCATAGGAATCAATGGTAAAGCCTGTTGGTCCGATCTATAACATCAAACCCTATTTTGCCCTTAAATACAATATTTTGATTGGCTGGCAAACCTGCAAACCTGTCAATTGATAATATTTAAGAAATGATAATGTTTAAGTAGTTCTTGGGGATATAGAAAACCACAATTCTTGTTTATTTCAGTAATCCCAGTAGTCTTAGAGACAAAGATGGCATATATGTCCATTTTGTCCAACCCTTGTCCAACCCCAGGATGTACCCAAAGTGGGATGGACTTATAGGTGGCGCCCCTGAGGGCCAAAGGTTGGACGATAATAAGTGAAAAAGTCGATAATAGGGGGCCACAAACACTGATAAACAGTGGGTCACGTGTGGTGAGACCATTACACATGAGTCAGCAGTTTTGACCCATCCTTTAATGTTGTTGCTCTTCTTCTCGCCACTAATGGATCGTCATCATGCAACTTTAAAATCAGAGATGGGGATGTCCCGACGCATTATGGCCGCCCTCACGATTACCGGGTGGGTGTAGACCCCTAAAATCGACACGGCGTCATGGTCAGTTCTTACATTCAACACACGCGATGGGCCTAAAGCCTAATACCCAGCTGGCCACTAAGAAAATTTTACACAGTTGGCTGTCTGATCGGTGCTAAAGTTGGCCGATTTTACAGGTAGAATCGGTCGACTTCAGCGGCAATTTAGATCAAACACACACATTTCAATATGGTATACCTACAGGTAATCATGGGAATGACAATGATTCTCTCAGTCGCCCATCGCCACTCAAGTCACTTAGTGGGTATGGCCCTTTAAGCCCAATACCCACAATGACACTTTGGACTCCAGCGATCGTGTTTTTCTCAGATTACTCGCCAGTATGCATGGTGTATTGAAATATATATGTTTGATAAAATCGTTGGGAGAATCGTCCGGCAATTTTCGGAGCAATCCAGATAAAATATACATATTTCAATATACCATACTGATGGGTGATCTGAGGAAAACATGATCACCAAAATCCAAAGTGTCCTAGTATTGGGCTTTAGTGACATGAGAAGAAAAATAAGATTGAACATTTCTTAGATTCGACTTATGATATGGAAGGTTCTTAAAATCAACATAGATAATCAAATATCGTAGTGACCGGCGTCATGGCCATTTCTTAAATAGGTGCCATACGACATGGGGACCCCTGTCCACACCCCTACAGGGCGCCTTTCACGCATGCGCTGTTGTTGCCTGCTCGTGAGCTGTATGCCGGTCTGTCCAGGCACTGTGGGCTGATGGATTCGGAGGAAACATCCCTTAAAATCAAACACTCAATGTCAGGACCATTTGGGGCCAGACCATATAGTCATTGGATCAAAAAGATCGATGGTACATGTTCAATTAAAGATAGATAATACATTAGTCCGATGTTAAATGGACAACCTCACAACCATCTATATCTATGCTGGTTGCTGCCCACGGGTCGCAGTAGAAGGCTACTGTTTTTTTCCCTGGAGAAGGGGGGTGGGGGGGAGATTCCAGACCAGCTTCCCCTAAAAGTTAGAATAAAGTAAATATAATTGGTGTCTTTCGACAATCTGAAACATTATGGTATTGAACCATTGTCTAACTTATCGTTCTAATAGAAAGGTCCTATCCCCTCAAATGCCCAGATGGATCGACAGTATCAGGGACACCACACCAGGGACTACAATATAGCAGGAACATTTTGCGACCATACTTTTTTTAGTCTTATTAAGATGGCGCAAAACAATTGTGTTATTGATGGTGAGGTTGAAACATGACAAAATCAGAATGTTATCATAACAATATTCTTTGGTGAGGTTAGGATGAAACCAAAACAGAACGTTATAAAAACCGTCTGTTTGGGTTGAAGAACATAACCAGAATGTTGTAATAACAACACAGTGCAGTGCCACAGCAGTATGTTTAAGCAACAAAATTGGGAGTCATCAAAAGAACGTAACAAGAACCAAATACAGAACCAAACAGAACGTTGCTGCAATGTTATAATAACGTTGCATCCTTGGCTGGGAAGAAGCTTGCACCTAATGGGATTAACACTGTCTCATCTTCCCGATAGCTCAAGGATATAACGATACAACCGCCTCGTATATCTCATCATTTCAATCAGAATATGGCATGCCCCAGATTGTCGCTATACACCCTAGGGCTTTGGGTTTGAAGCTGCTGTCAAAAGGATTTCACTGAGGCTATCCTTGCATGAAGTGGCGGCCCACAAATCGCCTCATTTATCCTATCCCAGCCCGGCGGCGGTGCTGTGCCCGTACAGCCCACATGAAACGCCTTCTACATGCTAAAATCTGTATCCACAAGGCGATTCTGACTGCCTGCAATTTTCCAATAAAGTCTTTTCCCTAATACAACGACCAAAGGCCATGCATGCTACATATCTTTTGAAAGAGAATTAAAAGTTCTTTCAAATGATATGTAGCATGCCTATTACTATTCTCTATATTCACACTGGATATTTTTTAAATTGGGAGTACAATCGGCTAGTTGAATATGGGCTCTATGATAGCCACGGCAGCCCGGCTACATCCTCTAATTATCAATTATGCCCGGGCCTTTGACTGATGAATATGTCTTGTCTCTTATCCGTTACAGACCCTTGGGGGAGGGTGGGGGAGGGTGGGAGAGGGTGGGGGAGGATGGGGGATGGGGCGTTGGGTGCGGACTGTGGACATATATATTCATTATTGGCCAGCAGTGATGGTGGTTTTTTGTTCATTTTAGAAATTCCTGGTGCTACCCCGCCAGGGACAAACGCTGACATTCTGCGGGTGGTGCAGACTGGGGCTGTATGTATTCACTACCGGTCAGTGGTGGTTGGTATTGGTGGTTTTTTTCTTTTTCAACGAATTCGAGATTCTATACATAAAGGAGGGTATCCATAGTGTTTATGAATACATAAACGTAAATTTTCTTAGCTATGTTTCTTAACATGTAACAGTCAAAGGAATTAAATGTTCGCTGTGCAAGATAATGAAGAGAGAGGTGGAAACCGAAGAGGAAATCGCTTGTACTATGTAATGGTTCTCTCTGCTGATGGTAAAATATACAGTACAGATGTTATAATTGTGAAAACGAAGAAGTTATCTCTATACATTTATTTGTTCAATAACAGCGCCTGACATGTACATTGAACCCGAAATCCTAGCCTCCCCCCACACACCTCATCCAGGCAAGCAGTGGCATAACAAGCACGTTTTGTGACCATACTTTTCTGCTTAGTCTTTAACATGTCCAATTTTCATGTAACATTTACATTATTTCAGGTTAAGTTGCGACTTACTAAAAAGAATGTTATAGTAACATTATATTTTAGTGAAGTTGAGACCTTACTATAAATGAACATTATAGTAATGTTATCATTACAGAAAAGAATGCTACAAAAATGTCACAATAACGTCACAGTGCGACGTCGCAATGTTACATTCTAAAGATGTTCTTGGGTGCCAAACAAGAACCAAGGCGGAACTAAACAGAACATTATAATATCAAAATAATAACTCCATATTCTTGCCTGGGTACCTATTCAATACCCTGTCCCTGTCCTCATTTCCTCGTCCTCTTACCCTTATTCCACCCAAAGTGATCGAGCCGCATTCCTCTAAATCAGAATTCGGAGGATGGGTTTGGCGCCTGCGACGACAAGCTAACAAGAGCCCGGCGCCGAATTGACAGTGTCAAAGATGACGTTAATTGGCGCTTTTACCGTGAGGAGACTCGGCCTACCTGGGGTAATGAGCTCTCCTGCCGCCAGAGGGGGTAAGGGGTGGGGGGGGGGGGGGTGAGGGGGTGAGGGGGCGGGGGGGTTCTGCCCCCCCCCCCACCCATACCATACATCCCAACCCCCATCGTCCTCAACCTGAGGCCCTAAAGCGCCATACCCACTAGGCAACTTTTACACAGTTCAGTTGATGGATCGGCGCTCAAATTAGCCGATTCTACCCCTAAAATCGGCTAATCTGGCACCGATTCAGACCAAACATGTACATTTCAATATACTTTATTAACAGGCGGTTGTAAGAATCAGCCGATTTCAGGGCCGTTCCGTCGGCCGACCGTGTAACAGTCACCCTAGTGGGTATGGGGGTTTAACCCCCATCCCCATCACGATGCTGAAGGCTGGTTTCCACAAGGCGTTTATTGCCATGTAATGAGGAAGAGGAGTACTTTCCTGGGCCTGGGTACCAGCTACAATTATCAGGATAGCACGCCGGTAACTTTCTTTGCCTTTGGTGCCCAGCGTTTACACTAATAGCCTATGAAAAGTCGTTTCCTCCTAATTGGTGGCGAGGTACGAACATATACTTTTGCTGGTATACTGACAGCTGGGGGGCGGACCAAAAAACATCCACGAGAACTCTGATCCACGAGAAGTTAAAATACCCACGATCACAAAATTAGCTCTCGTGAGTTGTGAATTTCTCGTGGGACAGAATTCATTTTTTCCAATAATTAAAGTGTTCCAATGTCCTTCTAACACACTTTTAAAAGTGTTTTCTATAAATAAGTGTATTATGGGAATGAATTTAGTATGATTTTTCAAGAAACTTTCATGTCCAAAAGTTCTCGTGGATGTTTTCTAGGAAGAATTTTATTCTCGTGGCCTAACAATTTTCTCGTGGGTTTGAATTCACTGCCACGAGAAATCGTGGATGTTTTTTGGTCCGCCCCCCAGGTGTATATGGAGGCGGGGTACAGTTATTTGAAAAGCAGGGGGTGTGCTAATAGAAATGGGTTGCGCCCCGCCCCCCACCTATTTTCCAGAATTTTACATTAAAAAACAGCTGAATTTGGCAAGAACAACAACACCAAAATGGTGGTGGTGGTGGTGGGGGGGGGAGGTGCTGCCACTGACCATGGTCTAACAATCGAGTGGAAATCTCCTACATGAAAATGACCGGTAGTGGGGTCCCAAAACGTCACCATTAATTCTCGGCCGTGCGTCCCTTTTGTGCACTTCTAGGTGAGTGAGCGTGGCAGAATTTTGACCAAACTTCTGGTGCCTCCCGCACACGAGAGTTGAACCCACTTGCGCTGTATACTATATGCTCTTGTTTTTAGCTGCAAATAAGATATGTCTGCTACTTTAACTGTGTTTTCCAACGACTAGAACGGGTGGCTGCTACACAAGTTATCCCACAATATATTCCCCAATTATTCACTACTCTCTGTAGTTATTCGCTCAGTGGAAACACAACTTAATGCCCTGTTTTCACCAACCGATTTAACCACCAATTATTTGTTAATTTACTTTTAACTAGTATTATAACAAAATTTTGTATATCTTACATACCATTTGAAAGAGAATTAAAAAAGCTTTCTAATGGTATACAACATGTTTGTGTTTAACTAATATTCCCACTGCTGATTTTTGAAATCAATAGTAAAATCGGCTGGTGGAAACAGGGCTTTACCCTCTTCCCTAGTTACCATATAGGAGGCGGGAAAGGAAGTAATTGCTGGTTGCCGGTCGATCATCCACTTACTAATCACGACGTGCCGGTACCGGCTGACAAGGCCTTCTGGGTAATCTCATGAGCCATTCGTTTTGTACTCCACTGTTATAGTGGGGCAAGTACTTCCTACATAGCTAATGCATAATCACTTCCCATTGCACATGTTCATTTCCTTTTTGTGAAGATAAAAAGTGCTCATTTCATTGTACAAGACCATATTCAAATATTACGATACTATGAATCAATTAATAACCCCGCTCTACGTATTTTTGTGGATTATTGTATATAATGGTATTAAAAATTATGTGGGTAAACAATGATATTATGGACCTAATACAAAAATACGAAATAAGGGAAATCATAATGGGAAAATTATCTTATTGTCATCTCGATTGCATGAAATTGTTGTTGCATGAGAGATTATGTGTTCGCTGACAATTTCTGCTAATCAGTTACCTCACATTATTGGAAAGGACGCTGTATCTATTTCCATTTATGATTAATTTTGTCTACCGTAAGATATCACATAGTACCAATTGATTTTTAAGATAAACAATGGAAAGTGTACTCCTCAAGAGAGTGTTATGTTCAGACTTACGTCTACTGTACACAGCCTGGCATGGGGGGCACTTACCTGAAAAGAGACAAAGGCAATATTAGTACGTGCTGAGAAAACAGAACAAGTTTAATCAATGAACTGGAAAGTTTACTGTATGGAAATCAACAGCAATAGAAGCTTTTATACGCTTAGCACAATGTGAGCGTACTTAGCATAATTGTTGAGAGAAAGCTAAAGACTATAATGTCAGCTTGTCATGAATCTAACAGATAGCTTACAATTCTCCCTTTACAACTCAACTCGATGATTTATGGCAAAAGCTAAGGCGTCAAAGAAACTATCGATTCACAGGCTGGTTCATTAGCCAACGTTGCATATGTATATTGATCTTTACAGTAAGAGTTAATCTGTCTTTTATCTCATTGGATAATGGTATTACTGGTATAAAATAGTAGCAAGATAGATAGGTATATATTTTTATATTTCTTATATTCAATAAGTTCATATGTTGTGCCTATGCATTGTCCGGAAGTTATATGATGACAAAGACAGATAACCACTGATATCTGCATAATGCAATAGTCATGCTCGGTAGATCAATGCAATATATTATATGCATATATATATATATATATATATATATATATATATTCAAAAATGCTGAACACTGTATACTGTGAACATTTTAGTGCTGTGTTTTTTCCCTCATTTTGCGCATTTCCGCAAATGCGCAAAATATTATCTGATTATATGGGTGACAAAATTGATATCATGTATCAAAAAGACATAACCATAAACTGCAGAAAACTTTGATAATATCAAAAAGAACTCACTGCTAAATGCTCACAAATTTAGCAGCGCAAAACTATACACATCAACATTATGTATGTATGTGTGTGTGTGTGTGTGTGTGTGTGTGTGTGTGTGTATTTATGTATATATGTATGTATGTATGTAGTTATGTATGTAGTTATGTATGTATGTATGTATGTATGTTCGTATGTATGCGTGTATAATGTATGTATGCATTCAGGTATGTATAGGCCTATATGACTGTGTGTTTATACATACATGTTTGTGTCTATATTTATTCATATCCACTAGATATCCGATCTCTATTCATTACGTGTTATATTCCCCATTATGTGGCAATATGCTGTCAATCCCTATCTAATGAGAACACATTGGAGGCAGCAGTGTACGTCCCAGTGTCCCCACTACAAAGCCCTGTTACCACTAACCGATTCAATGGCCGATTATTTGGCAATTTATTACTTTTAACTAGTATTATAACAAAAAGTTATATCTCATATACCATTTGAAAGAGAATTAAAAATGTTTTCTATTGGTATATATCATGTTCGTGATTAAATAGTATTCCCACACTGCCGATTTTTAAAATCGGTAGTAAAATCGGTCGGTGGAAACAGGGCTTAAAGGGCCGGCAGGGCCGGCGATGGTCGCACTTGGGCTTTTCAGGCACGCCACCCATCACTTCAGCAGGCAGCCCTTTGTATAGAAATGCCCTGGTTTGGGGCCTAGCACAAAGGCTGAGGACCATTTGGTGTGGGGCCTGTGATAATCCTGTAATATAGTGTAATGGGACGGTCTACTACCTGACTCAGCACCCACAGTTTGCTATCTATAGACAGACAAAAAACAGCCTTGATTCTGCCCACGTTCTGCCCAGCTGGGGTTTATTAATGAAGGCTGTATTCCACGATCCGATTTTACTCGTTTTATTAATAAAGGCGTGATTCCACGATCAAATATCAGTTGTTTTACTAATAAAGGCGTTATTCCACAATCCAACTTTACTCGTTTTATTAATAAAGACATTATTCCATGATCTGATTTTCCTCATTTTATTGATAAAGGTGATATTCCACGATTCGATTTTACATGTTTAATTAATAAAGGTGATATTCCACAATCCGATTTTACTCGTTTTATTAATAAAGGTGATATTCCGCGTTCCTATTTTACTTATTTGATTAATAAAGATGTTATTCCACAATCCAATTTTACTCGTTCTATTAATAAAGGCATTATCCACGATCCAATTTTATTCGTAATTTCTGAAACTGCCATTCAGAAAAACTGATTCTTAAGAGAAGTTATATATCATTAGAAAGGATTTCTCACGCTCTTTCAAATGGTGTGTAATGTGTATGGGTTCCTGTAATATTCCTATTGAAAATTGTGAAATAACTTTGTTTTCCATAATAGAAATCGCCTAGTGGAATTCAATCTTAATTTGAGTTTTGAAAACATGATGCACTTTTTCCCATTGTGCTTCATTTTGCCAGACATATGAAAACTTGATCGGCCAGTATTGCAGCTTAGATGTATTTATCTAATGGGGGTATTCTGTGCGGAGAGGCATGGTAATGGCTTCCTATACCAGGCGCTGGGTAACATGTATACATACATGCCACATACAAAGGTGTGTTTTTGATGATGGGATCAGGTTTCGGCCTGCTCCCACCTCCCTCTTTGGGCCTATTGATATCCCAGTCAAAGCGGCTCTAAAAGTCACCTTATCCCCTCCCCTTTTGGGGCGGGACACTCAACGAGTGGCGGACAAATATTGACTGATCAATGGTGGCCTTGTACAGGCCCTGTCGGACTACCGACAGAACACAAAGTGTGGGGGGTCCACACCATTGACGGCACCCCAACTCAACATCCGGGTCTAACAGCAGTATTACACTATACAACTTGGGGTACGATATCAGCAAAGATATTATAGCTACACAAAGATATGTGATGTCAGACGTGTGATATCAGCAAAAATATTAAAGCTACACAAAGATATGTGAATCGGACCTGCGATATCAGCAAAAATATTATAGCTACACAAAGATATATGACTCGGACCTGTGATATCAGCAAAATTATCATATCTACACAAAGATATGTGACTCAGACCTGCGATATCAGCAAAAATATTATAGCTACACAAAGATACGCAATGTTAGACCTATCAACACCATTGACGGCGCCACACCTCAACGTCCGGGTCTCACAGCAGTATCACACTATACAACTTGTGATATCAGCAAAAATATTATAGCTACACAAAGATATATGACTCGGACCTGTGATATCAGCAAAATTATCATAGCTACACAAAGATATGTGACTCAGACCTGCGATATCAGCAAAATTAGTATAGCTACACAAAGATATGTGACTCGGATCTGTAATATCAGTAAAAATATCATAGCTACACATAGTTATGTGATGTCAGACCTGTGATATCAGCAAAAATATTATAGACTCGGACCATTGCTTACATGTTTTTTGGTGACGTCGTCGAAAGTGGCGTTTCCTATGAGCGTCGGATTGCCTACAGAATTGGCAAAGTGATATCAGCACGCTTTGATGTTATAACAGACAATTCACATACAGGACTGAAGTGATATGATCAATAAAAATTGGCAATTTGGAGTATCTCACGTCTGTGTAACAAAGAACTTTTCTCTGATATGTGTGACTTCTCTGGGACATTGTCATATCACAGCTCAAGTCGTGTAGTGTAATACCACCTACAGCAACGATAATAGTGGCCGCCAGACCGGATGTTGACAACAGCATTCCCCAAAGACCTCCCTATACGTCGTCAGCACTAAAGAGCCATCGACGGGGTCTCCCGGTTCTCAGCACGGGAAGCAGATGGCTTTTTCTCCAGTAAGCTTCGGGATAAAGCCTTCTTTTTTTTTTCTAAAATGCTGGTTGGTGTACTTTTTTTAAATGGTTTATTGAGTATCTCCCATGTACAGGTGACTTTCAAAATTATTATAGTATAGGCCTAATACAAACCAAATTTGATGACAATAAATGTCATGATGGTGATAGATATGAGTGACAATAGGGAAATAGATGGGTAAATTTTCTAAACTCCTCAGGTCAGTTATTGCTTACAACAGGTTATAATAAGCCCATCCAAAATAGGGTATTTTCAGGGTTGGACAAGGGTCGGACAAAATTATTGTATAAAGCATCCTTGTCTCCAAGAGTTAGGGTTACTGAAATAAGCAAGAATTATATTTTTCTATATCCCCAAGTATTGATAAAACATTACGATTTCTAAAGTTTTACAGATTTGCAGGTTTGCCAGGCAATCAAAAATCAAGCTGTATTTCAGGAAAAATAGGGTCGGACATCATAGGTTGGGCTGACAAGCTTTAATATTGGTTCCTATGGGAAAAAAGTTAATATACAAAGCAGCATTTTACAAACTTAAGAAGCAATTTGTCAACCAAATTGCTTTCGTTAATTTTGTATTATGTAAATGTCTTCATGGAAAAAGCATTGAGGGAATTTTGAAAATATTTTATGATAAACTTAAACTTTGGTGTAAACTGGGATGGGCTTAATCTGTTTTATCTTACGAATTCATTCAACCATGTTCTTATACTTTACCTTTGTGGTTGCTTTCTGGCTATCAGCTGAAAGTATGTCCCCCACCTTCACACCTTCACCCCTCTCAACAACAGGCTGCACAAGTGCAGCTCATATTTATACTTTTTTCTGCTTAGATTACACCTTTGCATGTTCATATAATGACGATATGTCCTTCTTCTTTGTCCCTTTTATCATCATAAAACAGTGAGTGTATGGTCTGGTCTTTCAAATTTTAACTATGCCATCCTCCTTAAAATAAAATGTAAAGGAAAAGCTCAACGTAATTTTGGGTTACGAAACATATGTCTGCTCGTGAACATGATAAACTTTAACATCATCATTTATGGTGACATTAACCCTGACTTCTGTCGAAATAGAATGAGGTAGGCAAATAGAATCAATAAGTAATAAAACGATGTATCAGAGAGCACCCATGTTCCGATTCTTGTTTGGGACTAGAAAGTTAATATCATTGCCAAATACCAATCAAAATGCAACACGATTAAGTCATGCACATCCATAATACAGTAACTTTAATATGCTACTGGATGCGGTGGAACTAAGTAGATGGTTAGAAAAAAAGGACTTTGCAAAGTTGCACTAAGTTTTGCTATTTAAGTTAGGAAGATGGGCGGAAATTACCGGCGATTGTCGGTCGGGGTAGGATGGGTCCCTGGGCGCTCGTCGGGGGCTGATTATATGATGCTCGCGGTGTAAAACACTTGATTTAGTTCACCCGGGATGAAACAGTTTGAGTGATTGAAGCCCAAGTCTCACATTCTGCTGATGAATTGCATATGGGTTCCTTATTTGTCTTTTCATTGCCCATATTCATGGGTTTCTCAGGCAAATGGGTATTTTTATTTGGATAGCGAGTCCGTGTTGTGAGTTGCACTGGTGTCTTGAGGGTGACTGATTATTGAGATGGGGAAACCTGTCACTAAGATACTACCAGTTTACTCCATGGTATGATTGGAGAAGAAATACCATGCCCAGTGGAGTATACAGGATTTTGAAATGGGTAGCGTCCGCATGTAGACTAAGTACTATAATTGCATGCATTTGTGTGCATGCACACTATGCCATTTTTAGCTATGGCAAGTCCTCACCAAAAGAGGGGGTCAGGACCCCCTATTCTTACTCCCTATTGAATAAGAAATTAATTTTAGATATTCCTGAGTACGTTACAAGGAAGAGAATATTTCACTGTGTAATCCTGCAGCAGTTGGGATTTGTTTTTTTTTTCTTTTGCTATTTTTGCTACAAATTCGACGTAATATAAAAGGAAAAATACACTCGGATGATGGGTACGGGCAATAAGAGGACAGCAAGCAGTGTGAACATATTAATTTTCACGCCGTACATAATCATTTTCGCGCATTACTGAAAAGAAAATGTGTGAAAATATACTTTAAAGGAAAAAATGAAATTTTCTTGATCAAATAGAAAGGGATGGAAAATGCGTAAAAGGAGCCTCACTGGCCTGATTGAGTGGATATTTTTCATCCACAAATGAAGAAAATATGAGAGATGGATCAAGATTCAACAACACATGCGCTGGTTTCACGCAGGTTTACGCTTGCTCTACCATATCCCGGCAGGTCAGAACGAGGGACCCAGCTGCAGAGATTTCCCGACACTCGCCGGCCATGGGGGAACTGGTACGAGATGGACGCACCACCCTCCCCCACCTCTCGTCTCCCTGACAACCCCCCGACAACCCCCCCCTGACAAACCCCCCTGACAACCCCACTGACAACCCGGTGTTTGTCCTGCCCTAATCGGCGATTATCCGGGACCTATGGGGCCCTGTTTATTTGGTGACGGCCACTGGACACAGTAGGCAATACACCCTTTTCATGAGGCTGCGCAGCGAGGTCTCCCATAGACAACTTGATCCCAATTCTGTTAGTGTTAGCCCACAGGGATCCATATCCCAAAACACTGGTTCCGCCTTATCACGCTGGTTGGGCGCCACACTAATGCAAAAAGTCTATACACCCTTCTCATGAGTTTGCGCAGTGGACCCTCCCCTAGAGGCCTTGAACCCAAAACAGCCCTCATTGTAATCCATTCCTCAACTTACTGTTTCGGCCTTATCAAGTTAGTAGGACGCTACACTAATGCAAAAGGTCTATTGGGCAGAAATAAAACTGAAGCTATTATCCAGAATAGTCACCATGTTCTTTTATCTACACCATCAGCTCTTCAGAACTCAAAACAAACAGTGAAACCCCTATAGGCCTGTCATGGCATCAGACTAAGTCATACTAAACCATAACATTGTGACGTTAATGGGACAGTTTGCTATAGAAACAACAAGAATATGATGTTTACTTGGTTCAAAGTAGTCATCATGTGAAGGTATAAAAGGACAATTGTGCAGGGTATATAATTAATTCAACTCACAATAAGTACTTAATATCACTGTTTCATCTTATTTAAGTTGTTTCTGTAGAGAACTATCCCTTTAAGATGACAGATGTCACCCGGTGATCGGGTGACTGTGAAGGACCATCAGTAATGCAGATCTAGGTGGGGATCTTTGGACTGAGAGACTAAATTAATCCCAGTCTAAACCTAGGCCTTGTCCAGTGAACTTGGAGTGTCTTGTTACTTTGGCCAAGGGCTTGCATTTACTGTTAGGTCTGTATTTAGTTACTGTACAGCACACTTCATAGATTCTCAAATCCGGTGGATACAGTTTTTCAATCGATCTTAGCTAGGTATTTATGTTTTTCATTTGTGGCACCTTCAGATTACATCTGTATGATCTTCCAGACAGTAAGGTGGTAACATACAGACATTATAATTGCTGAGATGAGCATTCTGGTAAATGTAGACATAAATGAACATTTATGTGAAATAATGATGTTAGTTGAATAGAGTTAACTCAAATGGTTGTATGGATGTTTGACTGACCAAAAAGTACAAGAAGATTCTCAAAAATGTCAATACAACATTTAAGACATACATTTTTCTATTCTGACTCCAACCTGAATGTTGCTCCTGAAGACAAATGTCGGTGACCATTTACTTGGGTCTAGCGGTAAAAGCCCATGAGCTTTAACTGGCTTGTTAACCCATCTTGGCCGCTTAGACGCTGACAGACACCACCAAGTTACGCCTCTCTCAATCATTAACGAATCCTGAGTTTCAACTCTAATTCCACTCGAGGCTGATTTTAAGGCTAAGGGTTAATTGTGTCAAATGTTAGTATTTAGGCTATGAGCTAAATTTGCGGCAACTCCCCCTCCTTTCGTAGTTTAGTGGTCCACCAAAAGGGAGAGAGGACGTTAGGATCCCCTGATTTCACTCAGGATCCACCCATGCCCCAAAATGATATGTCCAACATTCAAGACCTACATGTGTCTATTCTAACTCAAACCTGAATGTTGCTCTGCAAGACGAATGTCGGTAACCATTTACTTGGGTCTAGTGGTAAAAGCTCATGAGCTTTAACGGGCTCGTTAACCCCATCTGGGCCTCTTAGACACTGACAGACACCAGCAGGTGTTGCTCCTCTCCCTCATTTACAAAACCTGAGTTTCAACTATAATTCCACTCTAGACTGATTTTAGTGCTAATGGTTAATTGTTTTGAATGTTAGAATGTAGGCTATGAAATAAACATGTGGCATCTCCCCCTCCTTTCGAAGTTTAGTGGTCCACCAAAAGGGAGAGAGTACGTTAGGATCCCCTGAATTCACTCAGGTTCCACCCATGCCCCAAAATGATATGTCCAACATTAAAGACCTAAATGTGTCTATTCTGACTCTAACCTGAATGTTGCTCCTGAAGAAAAATGTCGGTAACCATTTACTCGGGTCTAACGGTAAAAGCTCATGAGCTTTAATGGGCTCCTTAACCCATCTGGGCCTCTTAGACACTGACAGACACCACCAAGTTACGCCTCTCTCCCTCATTAACGAATCCTGAGTTTCACCTCTAATTCCACTCTAGACTGATTTTAAGGCTAATGGTTAATTGTCTTAAACGTTAATGTTGACGGCATTAACTTAAATGCTGATTTAAGCTCAACTAATGGAAAATGGAAAATGACAGTCTGAATAGAAACTAGGTTCGTGACTAGATTCAAAGTAGGGTTTTGATCCTGAAATGGAAAGTCATTTTCACTAGACATTTGTTTGGACTGATATGGTGTTTTCTGATTGGAAAACAGAAAGGCAAAACGAGAGACTTGGGAAGATCAAAATTATGTATGAGTTCTCTTTGTTTTCTTGCTGTATTAACTTTACTGCCTGTTTAATATTGCACATACGTAACTGCCCAGATAATATTGCACATTCTAAAATGTCCATATAATACCCCACATCCCTGCCTGGATCAGGCCTATATTGCACATACTAAACTGTCTTCTCACGTATCTCACATACTAAAATACCTTTGTAATAAGCAGTCTAATAAAAACTCAGGTAAATGGTGTGAACTGCTCAGGCAATGGACTAGAAATGTTGCACTGTCTAGAAGGAGGTTCCTTGGAGCAGTCTTTACTTTGTAACACAGATTCCCCCCCCCCCCATCCCCCCAGCCCCCCAGCCCCTCCCTCCCCCCAACCTTTACCTCCAGTGGCGGAGGTCCATTTCCTCCCGGCTCAGGGTAATGGCTGATTGGCCCCAAGGTCTGGGTTCAAGTAGCATCAGTGGGCTAGCCTGGGTCAAAGTAGCAGCCCCTGGACATCACTCCACCATCTCACGGCACCACCAGCAACCCGCCAACCCACCCCGCCAACCCACCACCCACCACCCAAACACCCCAACACTCCACTACCCCACTACCACCACCCAACACATCCCAGCTTTAGGAGGCCTACATTCTATCACCTGCACAGCCGGCGAGTGGCACGAGTGGTGCGTACATATATGGGGGAGTGCGTATAAACAGGCTGTATATACTGCTCCTTGTTTGCAGTATTTTACGCATATTTACAGCATTGTTTGGGTGATAATATATAGAAGGCCCTTAGGGGTCGTCCTTTGGTGTACGGACGACCCTACGGCCAGCGTACACTGGCCGGCGGGTCGTCCTTCCACCCTCGGACGCCCCCAGCGGGCCTTCTTATATTAGTATGGCCCTGCAACATCCCACTACCACATAGACATGACTGGCTATATCTGTATGTTACCTGTAAGTATACCCAAATTAGAGAGTGATTTCCCAATAGGACACACTTGGGGAATCAGTCCCTAATCTCTTCTGATATTTTAGCATGAACTTGGTGGTTTTTTCAGGCAGATGTTAGTGTAGAGGGGATTACAGTCACTCAGTATGTCGTTGATTTGAGTAATAATAAAGTAAATTGAGTAATTGAGTAAATTGAGATAATCCTTCAAATTGCATATGCATAGCCAAACACGCTATAGGCAGGATATGGAATAGATTCTTTATTTCTGGAATAAATATTTGGAAACGTACACATTTTAATGTCATCAAACTATTCAAAGTGAGAAAACTCTATGTGTACACAATTAAAGTTCAAATAAGATAATTGTCTGGTGCACACATTATCATTATTTGAGAGTCGCCTGTTGATTGCCATTGAATTACTCAATTGTCAGCTAGCCCTTTGACTAATTCAAGCAAATTTGCCCCTATAAATTGTCCATGAATTGACCATAGTAAACCGTGCGGTAACCTTTCACATTATCCCTCCTGCCAATTTACACACAACGTGCTCCTTTCCGCCTCCCGATTGCAAGATTACCCTTTTACAGGCGCCTGGGCGCCGTTCCGTTTGCCTCATAAAATGATTATTGTTTCCCGAGAACTAGACCGGGGAAACGCGAGCGATTAGTTGAGCACAAAGCATAAAAAGAAAGGCACCTCCCGTAAACCTCCTCCCGGCTCAGCCCCCTGGACCCTTTTTTACGTCTTGTTTGAGCGATTTCCGAGAAGGACCACTAATGCACTACGTGTTTGGACTGCTAAGGTTTTAGCGGGAAATAAATCCTCATTTTAGCACGGCTAAAATGCTCTGATAATTAGGGCGTTAGATTAAGTGCTCTCCGGCTTGTTTTTCTGTTTGCACATACACTATAGTCGGCGGTATAGGCTTACCGTAGGCCTGACTGTGCCTAAGTAGTAGCATTCCTGCCTCTCTAAAGCCTATATTACACCAGGCGATCATGACAGCTGAGAATTTGCAACTTTTGAAGTTTTCATTTGAATTATAACAAGATCCCCAGTGTGTTATATACTGTCTGAAAGGTAATTCAAAACCCTTTCTAATAATATCTAACATGTCTATGATTAGAGCGTATTCCTTCTCGGGGTTTTCGAAATTGAGAGTAAACATTACTCCGTTAGTGGAATCCAGCCATTGCAGTTGCTCTAGGCACCACCCACCCCCTCCCCAGGCGGACCGGCATACAATTTATAAACAAAAACACGTCTGTCAGGCGGATAAAAACGGGACAGCTCAGAGGATTCCTAATCTATCTTTTCAGCTAATCCATAGTGGCTTAAACCATGCCCAGCTGTGGAGGGGTAGGGGGGTGGTAGGTTGAGGGGGGAGAACGGGTAATCTGGGTGGGGGATTGACGGCCGTGTATTAATTACAACTCACTGACATGTCCTCATACACTGAATGATGAGGCCAAAAACTCCACTGTCTGATTTAAATGGGGTAAAGGGTGTATTCCACTAGCCGATTTTACTCCCGATTTCAAAAATTGGCAGTTGGAATATTGGTTAATCATAAACATGTTACATACCATTAGAACGGTCTTCAAATTCTCATTCAAATGATATGTAGGATGTGTGGTCTTTTGCAATGTTACTGGTAGTATTAATTTGTAATTTACCAAAAACTGGCAGTCAGAATCGCCTAGTGGGTTGCAGGTTTAATTCTTCCCATCCACCCCTTCCTACTCGGGGTAAAGGAAATTACACAGCATCCGCACATGGGGAATACAATAAGTGTTCTTTAGTGTACAGTGAAAAAGATGAACATGTGCCTTTTTAGCTCTCATTAAAAAATGCAAACGCCTATTTGTTTTATAGATTGAGTTTTTCTTGAGTTTGCATGAAATTATTTTGACCTTAAACATTGCAGCCGGAGCAGGCTGCATTTCTCTCACGGTCGGAATCAAAACAGGCACACACTATGCTGTTTCTTGTTAACTTAAAATGAAAAACCCTTGCGTGTTCACGGCAAGCCCATCCAACATTGGGCATATTTTAGTATTACGGTATTTCAGGATAGAATAGAGTTATTGTGTATATGGTCAACTTAAATTTCCACTGCTGATTCTTGAAATCAGGAGTAAAATCGGCTTGTGGAATACAGCCTTTAGAGTAACCATCCTAGTGAACTATTCCCTTCTGGGTTTTAACACCTTGGTTATAATCCATCCTGTCTCAGTGCTGCTTTAGATTTTTAACTACCGTCGGATTGGCTTATCAACCCAATTTGCATTTTTGACATTTCGGACATTTTGAGGCCTAACTGTTGAGCCAAGTGTAATACCCCCATTTGTGTGCACAGGATTTTGGGCTCTATAGCTCTGAGGCTATATTCCACTTTTCAGGAGGTCGCATTTGCAGTCGTTATCTTTAGGTGCCACAAGCAATTTGCGGTTTTGATACCAACAGGTTGGTATCTAGTACTGTAAGCAAACCTTAGGAAACCTATATAAAATAGCAAGTACCGCAAACAGGTGCTGCAAACACCTATATTCCACCTTGCGGTACCCTACCACAAACAAGTTTGCGGCAGTTTTTTTGTGTCTTTTCATGAAACCGCAAGCAAATATCACATAGTGGAATATAGCCTATAGTTGGACTACTGCGCAGACTCGGTAAAAAGGCGTATAGTATACACGGAACGTGGATGTAGTCCCCTACATACAGGGCCTCCCCAGGGGAGAGGTAAGTAGTATGGTGAAATGTCAGCGTGCACCAGGCACCTCAGGACAAGGAGCCACCTACATAGAAACCTTTTTGTTGTGGCATATATAATATGTATAGAATATAGCGCTATTAACGTTAAGTGCCATTATGGTGTACTATGTAAACTATATATAATATAAAACATTGGTTATAGCTTTTCTTTTTGTAGTGGCATATATAATATGTATAGAATATAGCGCTACTAACGTTAAGTGCCTTTATGGTGTAATACGTAAACTATATATTATAGAGAGATTCAGAAACAACAAAGCATCTCTATACATGCGTTCATGTATCTATAATCTTATCATATTTGAAACATCAAACGCTAAATCTGGAAATCCTTTTGAGGCGCTCGTTTGCATTATGTGGGTAATTTATACACAAAACCGAAAACTTTTGGAATTAGTTTGTTATTAAGCTGAGATACTTCATATGTTACCTTTACGTGACATGATGAATCTTTGGTTGCCAAGTCTCCCTAAAACATTGGTTAGGATTACTTTGGCTATGTGAACTAGAAACGCCATTTAGATTGCAGGTCATGTAAGTTATATATGCAGAATGCCCATATAACAGATCTTAGTTAAATATTGCATTATCATCTCTATTGAAAAGTGAATCTTATGTTGTGAATGTTTGATTCTTAATCCATGTCAATTAATTATTCCGTATAGGTTCAATAAAATCCTGATCTTAGTAGACATCATCTATTGATAAATGGTGCAGTTTAGGGGGGAATAGTTTACACCAAGACGGAAAATTAGTCTTGTTTAAATGTCTCCTTCTACAAAACATTTATATTCTAATGTATTGATTGGAGTATTCTATATATTAATTGGATCAATGAGTTTCAAATTGCTTCTATGTACCAACTACACAATAACTGCAGAAGTCCGAGGTGATGTTTGATCGGCAAACTTGGAAGACCAGGACATGTCCTGAAAGAAATGCTTAGGTATAAAAGAATTAAAAAAAAAAAAACTACTCCATACTCCTTAACCCCCCCCCCTCCCCCCTACCCCCCGGCCCCCACTATCGCCACTCTCCACCCCCCCCCCCGTGTTATCTTGGCCCGGCCTCAGGGGTCCATATCTATCCCCACCACAGATCGTTGGCGGCCGTCTGTACTCGCTGACCCCGGCCTACCTCTCGACCATCAGGATGGCTGTGCTCCCGGACTGACCTTATGCCTGTATTCCAGAAGGCTATTTTGGGTACTGATATTTTTTTAGTAGAAATATTAGCGCACCCACACATGCTATATATAAAGGTTTGCTGACCAAGAAAGAACTGAAAAACTTAGAACTTAAATGTGTCATGCCCTATAATAAAAGCTGATTGCAATGTAATTATATGTTTCTCTGAATGTCTAATCTATATCTGAGAATTCTCAAATATATTTTCCTCGTGAGATTCTATTGTGGTGGTATATTTAAGCGCTCATAGTATTATAACCAGATTGCTTTGATTATTTATAGATTAAAGTTACATGGACAAAATTGGCCTATTCTCAACCAGCGGACCTTTTTTTAGATACTGTTTGAAAGGGAATTCGAAACCATTTCTAATAGTTGGTTATAATTCCCACCTGCGATTTCCGAAATTAACTCATTTTAAAATGAATATCACAGTAACCCGTTATTATTGGCCGTTATTACATGCATTTGCAATTTCGGATATTCAAAGTGAAATCAGATAGTTGAATGCAGCCTTTCCTTAACCTAACAAGTGACATCTATCGGATCCTTCCTCCGATGTGGAATTGGCAATATAGGGGCCGTTATGTGACTGCCTTTTATATAAACAATTTCCAATGTATGGCCCATCAGAGGACGTATGTGTGGGAAGGCGATAAGGCCACCCAACCAAACATACAACGTTATTACAACGTTTCAGTACTGTTCTGTGTTAGTTCTGTGTTGGTTGTTTTTACGTTTTTGAAGGAATTCAATTATGTCTCTAGAACCTAACATTGCAACATTGCTCTGTGACGTTATCATGACATTCTGGTCTGTTTCTTTCACATCAAAATAACATTGTTAGGGCATTGTGTATTTGTAAGGTCTTAACGTCATGAAAATGTAATGTCATCATCATACTCTTTTGGTGAGTTACTTTTTTGATGAGTATCATAATAACATAAAATAATGTAACATAAAATAATGTAACTGTTCCATGAAAATTTAGTAAGTAACTGATTGGCAACATAAGTATGACTCCAGAATATGCCTGTTACTGTTTGCCTGAGGAAGAATACAGTATTATTTGTAAGTTGGAATTAGCATTGTAAGACAAAACGGTTTACTTTCTAAATAAGTAATTGCCTATTTCATCAATTTGCTGACATTTCCATTACCGATAACATTTTGGTTTCTTAAATGTAATAATAACAGTGAAACAAATCAGCGATTCAAATTTGAACCGTTAGAGTTTCCGCCCGAAATGTTTCATGAATATACATAACCTGTTTGTGGGAGATAATCAATCTTTAATTATGGCGTTAAGAATCCGTAGCAGACGTCTGAAAAAGAGGAAAAACCTGATGATTAAGGTAAACAAAAGGGGGACTATTTCTCCCCGCGGAGAATCACCCCTACCGGCGGAGGGTGTAATCAGGCCTTTAATTCCATGTCCCCTAAATGGATCACTAGGTGTTGTTAATGCAATTCACTGTTCATAGGGGAAAAACTGTCTGAGTGATTTAATGAGATCCGCAAGCACGGGGCGAGGCAGAGACCATTCTCTCTGGATGCAATTAAACCTGTTAGATTTTATTATCCATTTTACTGGGACGTTTTAGGCTCGGATACGGGGTGACTGACGGGGTTGTTTGGAGGGCTGTTGTCTGTTAATTGTGTCTTCGTCAATTAAGTATTTCTTTATTTTTCTAATTGGAAATACGTATGGCAGCTATACATGATACATACCATTGAACTTGCTATTATAAGCTGAAAAGTCAGGAAATGCTCTATATTATTTTGATGACTCCCATTTCCAATAATATCGCTGAAATTTACAGCTGTGACGTTGCACGGCCACATTACGGCCACATTTTGGATACATTCTTTAACAACAAAAATGATATTATAGTTTTCCGCTTTGGAGAGGTCTCAACCTCAGCATAATTAGCATAACTACTACGTGCCATTGAAAGGGGCAGGGAGGGTATATAAAGGACGGAACAGCCATAATCCCAGTGGGGGTCTATCATTCCAACAGTTCAACTGTCCCCTGGAAATTTAGCTTTTTTCCCAAATATCTAAGGGAGAAATGATTCTAGGCATTTACATTTAAGATGGCCTAACACATGAACATACCAAGACTTATTGCTGGGAAAATCAAGTAAAATAGCCTTCTAGATCTACCCTTACCAGAACATTTATTTTGAAAATATTTCAGTTAGATTTGAAAGTTGTGGCTGTTCTTCAATTAAGCTTACACCCCTCCTCTGTTGAGGCTATTATATCAAAGGGACACTGGTCAGTAAATGACACCCCTCTTACCTAACCCCCTCTCCTGACCTCGAGATTACCGTATTAGCATAACCATTACTCCAGGAGGGGCCCAGGAGCTGTGCATCAGGGTGCATTTGTTAGGTACCTAACAAGTTTTGCCCCTTTAACTAAGTAACAAAATAAACAAAAAAAGTTTGGTCGCAAAACGGTACTGTTACGCCCCAACTTGGCCGTGCTGAGTGTACAAAAAGCCGACTTGAGGGATTGTACTCATCAGGAGCCTTCCCAGATCCCATTTTAAACCGACAAGGGGGCTGAAGAAGAAACTCTCTCATTTTTGTAAAACCTACACCCCAAGGACGTTTTGCTGAGCCTGTTGCCGGCAGGCGGTAATGAACCCCCTACCTCAGCCCTCCCTGGGTGTCAACACACCAGCGAAAACATTACCTAGGCTGCTGCGGCCCGGAATGGAAGCAGATGGTTTTTCGGAGGGACTCGGAACAGTCCAAAATCAGAAATTCGGAATGGATATTTGAAAATAGTGGTTTTGCAATGGACAATGCGAATGAAGAACAGCCGTCGTGGCTTTTCCCAGTCCAGTGGGGAAGAAAATAAATGGATATTTTTGGGAATGATTCTTTAGCCTCATACGAATTAGGCAAATTTGACCAAAGTCGGCCAACCCAACGGTGCTAAAATTGACCGACTCTATTAGAAGAGTTGGCCGATTTTAGCACCGACTCATATCAAACATGTCTATCTTAATATTACATATTGATTGGTAGTCTGAATTGGTACTAAAATTGGGCAATTCTCTGAAAATAGTCAGCTGATTTTAGTACCAATCAGTTAGCCGACTCAGTCAAATTTGCCTATTGGGTATGGCGCTTAACACACAAGAAATATTATAGATAAAACAGAAGATGTGAAAGCCTAAAAAAAGAAAAGGCCCATTCTGATTCCCTTCTTTAAAAAGAAGTCCTACAAGTCTGCTGTGAGTTTCTTTACTTGAGGTCTTAGCTTACCCGTAACCTCAAATCAACTGGGTTTCCTAAAGGGAGCCAAAACCAATATAACCAAAACCAACAAAATTTTCCGAACTCAAATAATCATGGAAATTTATTCTGTGAGCCTATGTCAAAATCTAAACCATAAAATATGGTAGAAAAGCACTGACAACACATTTTCCTTGCTCAACTCAATCAATGTGGATCCGCAAATATGGGGTTTGTTTACAAACCATCTCTCGGTAATTCTAGTTTGGTTTGAGCTAGTTTTCATAGCTAATACTAGTTTTCACAGCTAATACTTTACCACTGACATCAACTAGATTCATATAACACATTTCTATAATCACTTGAGTTTTGAAAATTTTGTCAACTATAATTATTGGTTTCGGCTCCCTTTAACATTATTCTGGAACCTGTTATTCCAGCATCTCCCTCTCAGCTGAACATGGAAGAGGCTTGTGAAGAGTCCCCTGATCGTTTCCAAAAACCGTGAAATGAATGAAGGTTTTTTGATGAAAAAGGACTTTTTCTCACATCGACAACTTCGTTTTTCCCACTTATACTGCTCCAATCCAGTTGATGGTGTGTAACGATTATTACGGACAATACACATGCTGTCTTTTGGAGGTTTCGGGCCATGCCCACTAAGCGATTTTACCATCGCTTGGCCAGGTGACTGGGAGAACCACAAAATCTGCCACAAAACATCAAAATTGCTTGATATGACAGTCACCCAGGCCATTCTCCCAGTGGCCTGTCGCCTGACACGGTAAAATCGCCTAGTGGGTATGGGGCTTTAGAATTTCTAAGCAGATCATTTGACCCAGTCACCCTGTGCCCTGGATAGAGATACAAACTACTGATAAGAAACTTCAGCACACAAATAACAGATAAACTTAGGCATCCTCCTAGCATTTTATCAATTCTATATCTTGATTTTACGTTATATTTATACGAGAATAAACTTTGCATGTAATGCATGCATGGGCCCTATAATTTTAATTTCATCAAACCATACTCACATAAATATGATCTTCTATGTAAAGGTGATTTGACATATAAACAGAACAGCATAGCACAATGATATAATATATGCACTATTGATTTTCACTCACTGTCATAAGAAGGTATTCCTGTGAACAGGTTTAGCTGTATCGGATTTCCATTAATACAGGAATAAATTTACATTAAAATGAAAAAAGGAATGATGTGCAGTTAATGCATATAATTATTACCCAAATACCCTGTGGTCTGTTGTATAATCTCCTCGCTGTTGCGAGGGTAGTCCACAACAGCGAGACCCATCGCTGATGAACAGCAAGTGTATCCAACTTTACTCGCTGTTTTGAGGGTTGGCACACCCAAATTTTAAATATATCGGAGGGACATTTTTGGGTTATCATTTTCACATTCTGCTTTCACTAAACGTTAGCTGTGTCCATTGGCTTATGAAATGTACAAGAGGCAAAAGGTAGAAATGTATTTATCAGTCAATTAAATGTGTTCAAAAAGTGTACAAAACCATCGCTGTTGCAAGGATCGTGACAGTGCAAACCTTAAGGATATCGCTGTTGTGAGACCCTTAACTAAGTCATCGCTGTGGTCTCACTGTTGTGAGGATTTGGTTATGTGACGGACCACTGAGGGTAGATGTATATGTTTTTAACATTTCTCCTTTCACACAGCAAGTACCTACCCCTCTGGCCCATTGCACAATGATCTATCGTAACAACGATAACTTTAAGACACATGTTCCTGTAGACATGTAATTATGGAAGTCAACAGTCGCCTGGTGATAAACCTCGGTGACCTGTGAGAAAACCAGCAATGTCAGTGATAAACCCTATCAAATATGCTTGATCTGACGCCCAGAAAACACAGGGGATTTTTAGCCAGCCATCCTGGCACCAGTACAGTGGGCGACAAACCTTGTTTGTTTAGTATTAGACCTGTACACTTTGCCAACGAGCCCACCCCTTATTTCTATGATATCAACATTTTAAGAAAATGTCCATCATACTTGATTCCCTGTAATTTTCCTAGTACTATTACCCAAAACTAAACTTTATAAGCTTTTACTTTCAATATGATGTTTGACATGTAGCTGTAGGACTGGAAAGCTAAAATGGCATTTTCCCATAGGGAACAGTATTAAAGCCTTCAGCTTTGCTCACAACATACCTCATTTTGGTTAACCTAAAATGGAGGTTATTACCTGATTGAGAGAAAATAATAATTCATCCTCATTTATCAACACCTTATTGACTTAGAAAACACAAGTACTAAGTCATTCACTCAGATTTGTGTCAGTGCCTGACTTTGCAAAAACTGCAATTATGCCCGACCTCTGTATCATGCCAGCAATACATCCCAAAGTGGACAGGTCTAAGGAGGCAACAAACTTTTACATTGTCAGGCGTTTTAATTCCGTAGCCTGGCGCATTTTTTCAATTGCCTGGTGACTCTTTTTACCCCTTGTTGCCCAGCAACATACATATATATATCGCTATAGATTGTCACCAAAGTGGGACACGGCTTAATGTGGATGGGCCTTTATAATCTGATGGTCCCTTTAAGGCGCAAATACTCTCAATTCTAAAAACTACCCTCGATATGAGCTTATAGTGTGTGAGCAAACAGCGTAATGCTCGGAGCATATCCATAGTCCGTCCACTCAATACGCTCTATTTTAACATATCAAATCGAGGTCCGGCTCTACGCTAACGGCCAGCGACATGCAACATTGGAATCAGATTTTAAATAGAGCGCTTTAAAATAGCAAAAAGGCAGTCATATGAGATGATTGATATGACTCTGTCTATTTTTGCTATTTAACAGCATGACGTTATTCCGGGGTTAGATTAGGAGGAAACCATCGGTAAACACAAAAGCTCCCTCCACTGTTACAGCCCTGTTCTACCGTCTGAAAGCCCCTAGCAGTCCATGCAGTAGCCTACTGGGCTCTCCCCCCTCCTCCCTCCTCCATCTACCTACAATGAGGGGGTTTCCACTATGAGATCTATCCCATTGATGGCTTTTAACCTTAAAATTTGACCAGTTGGAAATATAACGATAAAAGACAACAATTCTAATGGAGTTCAGGGGTTAAGCATGTATATAACTGCAGTGTCTCTAAGATAAAATCATAAATTTTTAGAGGCTTTAAATTGCATAATATGTCTCACAAAGTCAGAACAAAATGAAAAGGTTTGATCTCCTAGTGGCGTCCCCTTCAGTCCCTACCGGGCCCTACACAGACACAGATTGCCCTCTCATTGGTAGGCAGTGCCCCCAGCGGCGAGGGGGGAAACTAGTTGAGAGGGGGCAGTTATGGGCGGATGTCATGTGGCGAGGCCGTTAGAGGGCGCGCCAGTCATTGGTGAGCTTTAGGGGATATTTCATGGCGATCTGTCCGACCCTACCTACCAGCTCCTCTCAAGGCAATCCTATACCTAGCCTAGTCTAACCTATAGAACTGGGTACTGCTAGATGTTACAACTGTCGACTTCTACTCACAAATCTGTGAATCTTTAAAACTCTTGTACTACGAGGCCTGAACCACAGGTATTAGTTCTGTTTCAAATAAAACATTTTTATGGTGATCTTTCTGACTTTTATCCTGGCAGTTCCTCTCCATCCGCTGCTATAGCTGGCCTAGTCTAGCCTATATAAAACTGGGTACTGCGGGATATAATTGTAGACTTCTCCTCGCCCTTCTGTGAATCTCTTAAGAGTAGCGGATATAGGGATAGGGAGGGGAGAGACAAGCCTTCAGCTCCTGTAGTTACATGTTTTTGTCTCCCACCCGACTCAGTCAAACAAGTTTTGTATCTCCCCCTGCTAAAACTCCAACCGATACGAAGCCTGATTAGCTATAGAATATCATGTATTTGGTAGCATACGTTATTTACCTCCTTAATACAGCTATTCATAACAGCAACACGAATACAAAGCTTGGTAAAGCAGTTTAAGCACTTAAAATGATAGCTCAGTTGTTTCTGCACCGGTAGATATGGATCTCCCCCATCTCTGTGTCTTCCGATCCCTGCCTACTGTACGCCCAAAGACTCTACCACCTATTCTGACTGTACCTCTAATACCCATCCTGCTTCATACTTGCTGTAAGGTCCCCTTACCTCTCTATACTCTTCAAGCTTCTACAATGTCCCCCTCATCCCCCCTACTCTACAGTTCCAACCCTCCCACCTCCCCGGCCACTACCTGACCCACTCCCCACAGGCTCAGACTCCTTGTACGACGAGCGGCTCATCTCCCCCCCCCCCCCCGACCTCCAACCTCCCCAGCCGCTACCTGACCCACTGCCCACAGGCTCAGACTCCTTGTATGATGAGCCGCTCATCTCCCCCCCTCCCCTCCCACCTCCCCAGCCACCACCTGACCCACTCCCCACAGGCTCAGACTCCTTGTACGCCGAGCAGCTCATCCCCCCCTCCCACCTCCACAGCCGCTACCTGACCCACTCCCCACAGGCTCAGACTCCTTGTACGCTGAGCAGCTCATCTCCCCCTCCCCTCCCATCTCCCCAGCCGCCACCTGACCCACTCCCCACAGGCTCAGACTCCTTGTACGCCAAGCAGCTCATCCCCCCCTCCCACCTCCACAGCCGCTACCTGACCCACTCCCCACAGGCACAGACTCCTCATACGACAAGCAGCTCATCCTCCCCCCTCGCCTCCCACCTCCCCAGCCACTACCTGACCCACTCCCCACAGGCTCAGACTCCTTGTAGGACGAGCGGCCCATCTCTCCCCCCCTCCCCTCCCACCTCCCCAGCCACTCCCTGACCCACTCCCCACAGGCTCAGACTCCTTATACGACAAGCAGCTCATCCTCCCCCCTCGCCTCCCACCTCCCCAGCCACTACCTGACCCACTCCCCACAAGCTCAGACTCCTTGTAGGACGAGCGGCCCATTTCTCCCCTCCTCCCCTCCCACCGCCCCAGCCACTACCTGACCCACTCCCCACAGGCTCAGACTCCTTGTAGGACGAGCAGCTCATCCCCCCCTCCCACCTCCACAGACGCTACCTGACCCACTCCCCACAGGCTCAGACTCCTTATACGACAAGCAGCTCATCCTCCCCCCTCTCCTCCCACCTCCCAAGCCACTACCTGACCCACTCCCCACAGGCTCAGACTCCTTGTAAGATGAGCGGCCCATCTCTCCCCCCCTCCCCTCCCACCTCCCCAGCCACTACCTGACCCACTCCCCACAGGCTCAGACTCCTTGTACGACGAGCGGCTCATCTCCCCCCTCCCCTCCCACCTCCCCAGCCACTACCTGACCCACTCCCCACAGGCTCAGACTCCTTGTAAGACGAGCGGCCCATCTTTCCCCCCCTCCCCTCCCACCTCCCCAGCCACTACCTGACCCACTCCCCGCAGGCTCAGACTCCTTGTACGACGAGCGGCTCATCTCCCCACCCCCGGTCCTGGATGCTCAATTCATTACGCCAATCACTCACACCCCACTCCTCTCTATCCCAATACCCGTAGGACGTGGGTCCCTCACTACCGGCAGCGACTCTACACCAGGGCTAAAGCCCTGTAACCATTAGGCGATTTTTACATAGCCGGCTGACTGACCAGCGCTATAAATTGGTCGCCTTCACTGAAACAATCGGTCAGTGTATTTTCTTTTTTTTGTTTTTTTGTTTGTTTGTTTGTATGTTTTTTGCTGTTGTTGTTTTTGTTTTGCGTTTCATTTTGTTTTTTGTTGGTTTTTGTTTGTTGTTGATTATTTCCATCTCTTTTCATGAAGCTCTTCCGATAGAATAAGCACTGTTGTAACAGACACAAAATTCCCGTACAATAATTTTACAACAATTCAGATTAAACATGTGCGTTCCAATACTTTATCTTGACAGTTGTTTCGATTCGGTGCGAAAATCGGCAGATTATCCAAATGATATGGGCTGATTTTTCTGCTGCTCCGTTGGCCGACTTGGCCAAAATCACTTAGTGGGTGTGGGGCTTAAGATGGCTCGTTAGATGGGGCTAACCGAGGTGCTAGATCTCCGCTAGAGGCTGTTCTACTCGGTCCTAAGCCCAATGCGGTAAGTAGTCCATCTAGAAGAGTGTGGCGTCTTGGTCTTTTTTTCTTTTTTTGTTCGCCCACAGGTGCTCTTCTAAATCTACCTTTTACGAAAGCTTTTCGGGCTGAGTGTAGAATTACTAATAAGGTTAGCATTTTGAAGGCCCCCTTCCCCTACGTTTCAAGATGTACACATCAAGGAGAACATCTTTGAAGCTAAGCTCTAAATCCCAGTTCACAAAAAGAAGTCGAGGTGAGTATCATAGTGACACAATTGAAAAATGTTCAATCTGACCTAAACAAAAAGATGTTCTCACTTAACTATGTCCTCTATCTAAACCTTATTTCTAATTTATTATTGTAGCTTTGTAGCAGTTAGTCCCATGTAACATTAAAGGTTGGATTTACAGATTCAACCTGAGAACAAAAAATTCAATTTAAACAAGGACAACTCATTTGATGTAAAAGCTCTACTATTGTGAAAAGGTCCGGGGGAAAAACCTTAAAATTGATTCAAAATGGCCCTCTGTACACCTTCCCCATGAACCTGCGAAGTCCCCTACCTTGCCTACATTTTAGGGCTTTTGGTAACTGGGTCACCTAACCTCATATAGGATAACTATATAGGAAAAGCCCTAAAAGGTTGTTTCAAATTTATTTCACCAGGGGGCGCCACTTTAATGAGAAAGGTGTATATCTGCAAACATATTGATTATGTAAATCCAATTTGAACTTGTCAGACCGTGTTGTGATACCTGCATGCATTATTCGGCCTCTTTAACGTCTTTAAGCATCAGGTACCCCATAAAAGGACCACACATTTACCTCAAGTACAAATATCAATTTGCGCGTCACATGTGCTCAGCTCCCCCACTTCCCATGCCCCACTTGGTGGGCTTAGGGCCCCTCCTAGTCCCCCCTAACCCTCTCAGACCACCCAGACTCTCTCCTTGAGTCCTGACTCTCCGGCTTACCTCTCTCTCCTTGGGCCGAGACTCGACTTCATTACTACACCCCCTTAACTCACCCCCCCCCCCCCCAACACCTGGAGCGTCCCACGACCCCCGCGCCCTCTGCCGACCATTTACCTACTTCCCACCCACAGCATCCTGGCCTGGTTTTTGGGTCTTGGTCTTGGCCTGGTTTAAGCCCCATACCTACTTAGCAACTTACACAGTTGGGAAACGGTTGAGCGCTAAAATCAGCCGATTCTACTCCTAGAATCAATTAAAAGGCAATCGGGCAATCATAAGAATTGGCTGATTTTAGCGCCCATCTGTTACCCAGCTGTATAAAAGTCGCTCAGTGGATATGGGGCTTAACCCTTTAGCCCCCAATCCGGCCGTAGCCGCCCGGAAAAACGGAAAATTTGTCCTTTGTTTTTCCATATTTCTCCAGGGAAACACTTTAATGAATATTCATCATGCAAAATCGGCCAATAATTATATCCTTTAAAAGCTTATTAAATTTCCAATCTAATGCTTCAAACCTCATATCAATATTGTTCATTCATAGAGGTTGGTTAGCCTTTGAACATAATCAAGTACAAGAGATTTAAGAAATTCCGGAGGGAAATCCATGGAAATCCTGGGGAAATCAAGCAATTTATTAATACAAAGTGGTCTAAAGGGTTAAGCCTGGCTTTGTCCTGGTTTTGACTTGGTTTTAGCTTGGTTTTAGGCTGATTATTAGTCTGTTTTTTGCCTGTTTTTTGCCTAACGTTTGACTAGATTTTGCCTGGTTAAAACCATGGCTCTGCCCACCTTGGCCTGGTTTTAGGATAGGATAGAACAATCAGACAAGTGCGACTTTTCAGCCAATCAGAACTGTCCATTGTTCAACATGGCCGCGCCCAATGCGAATCTCCCATATGCGATATAGGCAATCATTTACTTATTGACCCACATGAAAACAAGCGTACCTTAAATGACATAATTTTGGTATCAATCACTACAGCAGAGATAAGAGATACGTTGCGTTTGCGCAACGAGGTGCGTTTGGGGTTTCTAAAACTCCCTATGATGCCTCGTTTCCTCCCCAACACCCATCCCCTACACATCCATCCCCACCCCTCCCCCAAACCCTGGCCCGTCTTTCCCCCAAGGCGTTCCCGGGACAGAGGTGGCCCTGATTTGATAATCGCCAATTAATGGCGGCCACTCCGCGACCTCTCCTGAACCGGAAGCGCCTACGGCTACTTCCGGCGGAAGTGACATGCTCGGGTTGATCTGCAAAGGAACGTGTAACGATGGGATGGCGACGGACAGGGGCCTTTCTCCAGGTAAAGGCCGTATTCCACATACCGATAATGTGCTGCCGATTTGACGCCGATAAATTTCGTTATTGCCAATATAAAATCAGCATTGTAAATCAGCTATCTGTGGTAGGGAGAATTAAATGTGAAAACTTATGGTTAGACATAGAGAAGATGCATAGGGCCCCTAGTGACCCATTGGAGCATCCTACAGTCATAAGGCCCTGGACAGAGGGCTTGGGGATATTTGGGACAGGCAAAATAGAAAAAAGGTTGGCTGGACAAATCCAATGATAAGTGCTTTAAAACCTGCATTGCAGCCACTCCTGTGGCATTTTCCCCTTTGTTGGTGTTAAGGACTGGACAAAAACAAATCACTAAAGGCAAAGATAGATAAATCATAAAGAGGGCCAGATTATGATCTAACCAGCCCACTGTTTATTTGTATCGTGATAAATAGTTTCTTTTTCGAATTGACATCATTCTGCAAAATAGCAACTTGATAGTAGATAAACTATATCAATCATAATATTTCAATGAAAATGGACTACCCACATGTTATGTATCTCCTGAAATAGGGTTTCTAATGAAAACAATCTTTTGAAATACAAATCATACCAAAAAAAGCAGACTTTTGCAATAAAGTAAGACAATTCGATTTTTCAATCCACTATCGGGGTGGAGCCTGACACAGGGGTATAGCATGGGTGGATACAGGATTTTGGAAAGGAGGGGGGGGTGTCTGCATATAGGCTAAGTACTAAAACGCTGTGCATCACATGCATGCATGCGACGTGTTTTTTTCTCTTTGGCAAGTTTAAGTCCCCACCAAAACGGGGAGGGTCAGGGCCCCCTAGACCCCCCCCCCCCCCCGTCTGGGTCCGCCCCTGTATAGGATAGAGGGGGGAGGGCACATCAGCAGCTAGTTCAGACAATTGCTGTGGGACGCTGGGTTACTTCCGGTCTCCCCGGACCGTTGTTAATCATGCCCGCTTTTTCCCGCAGAGGGCGCTGCGAGCTGAGATCAAAGCGAGGCTTCATCAAACATTGATCGGGCTTTCTAGAGGCATCTGGGCGAAAATAGGGGAGATACGTAGATCCCCGTCGTGAAGGGGCCTAAAACTCTATCCTCCTTTCTACTCCATAATAGTCTCCTGGGAGAGGAATATACACTCCACATGCAAAATAGCACATGCTTTTAGGCCTAGGGAGGGTAGGGGGATTTGTTACGGTTCGTCTCCTAATCCGTCTTTGTAGTGGCAAAGTGTGGGACTAATTACATATACAGTGTTGGGGCCCGCCTGGCGTTAACGTATTAAATATGCTGCTACAGAATGTATATAGCCCAAGCAAGAATATGATGTTATTACGATGTTATTATAACATTCTGTTGGTTCTTGCTACATTAATTTGATGGCATCCAAAAACATCTTTAGAACCTAACATTGCGACATTGCATTGTGACGTTATTGTTACATTCTTGTAAGGTTCTTTCATGATATGATGTTGTTATTATAACATTCTTTATTAGTAAGGTCTTAACATCACTCAAATAAACATTATCATAACTTTTTTTTCTAGTAAGTTTCAATTTTGCCTAAAATAACATAACTGTTACATGAAAATAGGGCAGTTTACAGATTAACCAACTAACCTTGAAAAGAAAAGTCTGGTTTGTATTATGTACCATTATAAAGATATGAAATACACATATGATAGGTAAATATTTTTAATATGGCATAGTATCAAAAAGAATCTATGCTTTACTTTATCTGTTGGATGTTTGTTGCCGTACAAAGGAAAGCAGTACTGGTATTTGTATTTTGTATCCATTATGAATAATATGACAAAATGAATCATTTAGAAATAAACAGCAATTGATTAAGTTAAGTGATCCCATAAAGGCATGTACATTTGCATTAACTTTCATTAACTTGGACTAAGAATTAGTCAGTGTACATGTGAGAAAATATTGTGAGGTTATTATTCATAAACTCGAGTTTGGTTTAGTAATTAAGACACTATGAGTAACCCACCGAAAAACACCCGGCCCATTTTACGTGTCTACTTCTTTTTGTCTCTCACCACCGTATTACTAGTTAAAAGCCGGCGTGGATTTCACAAAGCCTTTTGAAAATGAGTAAAAAGCATTGGCATTTGGGAGGAAGAACATTTGGGACCCTGGCATTACTTCTAAATACTTAAGTTATTTGGGGGGCGAAAGAAGCGTTGGAGGAATAAGCGAGTGCTGAAAGCCTGTGTCTGTCTCTGGTTCTTCTTCTCTTACAGACTTCTCGTGGTGATGTCCCTTGATAATTATGGCACGAGAGACCGCAGACTCATTTTTGTGACTTTAAAAACCTGCAAAACATTTGTATCAAGGCCCACTGTATCCATAATAAAAGATACATCTTGAGATATTCATTACAGCCAGACTTTCATTCCGTGGAAAAACGTCTGGGTGTTTCAAAATACGACTTTTCAAATAACTTCTTCTTTTTGCCACTGAGACTTAATGGACAGGAATCGTGGAAAGGTAAGGCTTCCCTCTTTTTCGACGATGGATTTTCACTCTGAAATCTAATTAATGCATCTATCGGCGGCCAAATGACTCGGCAAGGGAACAGCCCAACATTTGGCTGGAGTTGGTAACGTTGATAAGCAGGGGGTAGAACTCTGTGGCATGGATCTAATACGTTTAGAGAAATTTTCTCTAAGTTGATTATTTCTTTCTATATTGCTATCTTTATCAACTAAGTCTTGTCTCATATTATTTTCGATATACTAATTTTGCCAATGTCTGGTTGTTTATGAATTTTATAAAAATAAGAAATGGACATAGGGTTGATTAAGTATTTTGATTCTATTCTAATGTTTCCCAATTGATGCAATCCTATTATACTCAGGGTACTGAGTGCCTTTGGGTAATGAAGTCCAACATATTCAACCATACGATGAATACAATGTGCCAGCATTACACATGTATCCAGGGGTGGATACAGAATCTTCTTGGGGGGGGGGGGGTCACCATAACGGCTGAGTATTGAAACTGCTTGCAACCGCAAGTACGTGCACAACATTTCCCCCTCTTTTTGTAGTTTAGGGGTCCACCAAAAGGGGGAGGGGGGCTTCAGGACCCTCAGGACCCTCAGGACCCTCAGGACACCCCCTGCTGGATCTGCCCTTGGTATCCTGATTTCTGGACCTTGCGTTTACAAGCTACAGCCGCCTTCAATGTAGCCCCTGCAGTGGTAGATCCAGAGGGCATTTTTCCAATGTAAAACTCAGCCAAAAAGCAATTGGAATTTTTTTTCCAATAGCGCCCCCTCCCCCCTACTTTTTTTCCCTTCAAGATCCTGGATCAGCCAATGCCCTGACTTCTGCACCTCGTGTTAACCATGAGCGGCCTTTCCCTGCCCCAAAACCCATTCACGCTACCCTTTTCTGTACGCCAAGCGTTGCCAGGCTTCACTTCACACAGACCACTGTCTTTCTTTTGTCTGTTTCCCTTTTCACTCGGGAAAGAACACTCACTGAGAGAACACTCACAGGCGGAAGGGAAAAGAAACCTTTAGTAGGTCGACGGTTTCAAATCTGACTAACATTTCCTGTGAATTCAGTCAGTTTTATTTCTCTGAAACCCTTCAATCTTTTTCAGTCGGATCGTTAGGAAACCATCCAAGGTTCTCTTTTGAAACAAATAAATTCTTTAAAAAAACATATTACATTACGAGCTGTTTGAGGGGCTGTTCTTGTGGGTAGCGCCTGCTCTGGTTGTGGGACATTGTTTTGCGAATAAGATCCAAAAAAAGGATCAGCTGAGAATAAAACAGAATGCAGGACAATGCTGACTCTTAAATAAACTACAAACTGCCTGGTTAATAATAGAGGGCGTCTCTCACTTCACAGGACTCGCCGGGGACCAGCAGGTCGACCACGTGACCCGGCCAGGTCACGTGACAGGAGTCCCCCCCCCCCACACACACCCACCCCTAGACTGTAGTTACGTCCCAGTCCACTAGGTGCTCAAACTAGGACTGTTAACCAGCAACCATCTTAGGTGGGAATTCCACCCTGTATCCCATCATGCAGGTAGGACCAGCCAGCACCCAAACAACCATCGAAGGGGTTCCCCATGACATTTATAGAGGGCCAATATTAAAAAGAATTCCTTACAGATTTTAGGGGCATCCAAACAACCAGCAAAGGGGATTCCCCATGCCATTTATAGAGGGCCAATAAACGAATTCCTCACAGATTTTAGCGGCATCCAAACAACCATCAAAGGGGTTTTCCATGCCATTTATAGAGGGCCAAGAATTCCTTACAGATTTTAGGGGCACCCAAACGACCATCAAAGGGGTTCCCCATGCCATTTATAGAGGGCCAATATAAGAATTCCTTACAGATTTTAGGGGCACCCAAACAGCCATCAAATGGTTCCCCATGCCATTTATAGAGGGCCAATAAAAGAATTCCTTACACATTTTAAGTGACCAGTAGTAGCCATGGACTCTTGTTGGTGTAACGACCTTTTATGCAAGAGGTTTCTATGTCATGAAAGGACTTACACACACCCTAGGGGCGGATCCAGAGGGGGGTCCAGAGGGTCCTTCCCCCTCCTTTGGGGAACCTGTAAACTAGGGAAAGAGGGGAAAATGTTGCATATTTGTGTGCGAATACATGCATTTTTAGTACTTAGCCTATAGACCTTGTGCAGGTGATGTCATAACGTTGTGAGACTGTCTGGACAATATATTGGTGATCAATTTAAAATCATGAATATTTAGGACGTATATTTATGCTAAACTCATCTAAAAGTATCCAATCCTGTCAAAATCTATCATTTTTTAGATTTATCTGATCACCATGTAGTAGTAACGAGCACATGGTTATCACCAAAAGGTGATCACATGACCACGTCTGCACAAGGTCCATATGCTGACCCCCTGCTTTTGGAAACCCTGCATCTGCCTCTGCACCCACCCACCCACCCACCCACACCTGCCCTGTGTAGGTGCGCGGTGACAGGTGGGGGGAAGCTGTCTTATGTCGGACCCACCCTGGAGGACGCCCGCGTCGTGTCAGCGTCCATAAATCTGCTGATCACGCAACTAGCCCACGTGACTCTATTGAAGCCAGGCCCAGAATACCCCACACCGGAAGTGACTCCTTGCAGTCCTTCCGGTGTAGGAGCCGAGGCCTTCAGGACCAAAGGGAGGAACCGGAAACGCTCGACGGCGGCGGATATTTACATAGAAGGACCTTCTCTTTATTTCTATACGAGTGAAGCGAAGAGGTGTAGCTGTGAGGGCATGGAGGGCTCGGCCTATTGGGCATCAGGTACGGGTGGTGGGGTTTAATATCGCCAATTTACATATGTTCAAATGGAAGATAACTCCAAGCTTGTCTGACTTACAGTTCGTGGTTTATTCCCCACACAGTGTGGCGTGGTCCAGAAAATCATTCATTGGGCATCATGTAGAGGCTGGGCCTATTGGGCGTCCTTGATAAGGGTGCGTGTATCCAAAATGAAGGACCAGAAATGCTCGACGGTTGCAGATATTTGTCCTTATTTCTTTATGTGTGAAGGCAAGAGGCATAGCTGTCAGGGCAGGGTGGTACACCAAGCAATAACATGACGTTATTGTAACGTTATTGTAACATTCTGTTTAGTTCTGCTTTGGTTCTTATTACATTAATTTGATGGCACCCAAAAACGACTTTAGAACCTAACATTGCAATGCCACATTGTGACGTTATTGTGACGTTATTGTGACATTCTTGTAACGTTCTTTCCCATCATAATAACGTTATTATAACATTCTTTTTTTAGTAAGTCTCAACTTTACCTAAAACAACGCAACTGTTACATGAAAATTGGGCAGGTTACAAACTAACCAAAACTGTATGTCACAGAATGTGCTTGTTATGTCGCTGCTTTCCCATGTGGGGTATGGATGGCAGGAGGGGGTGGGGGGGATGATTCTGGGACAATCACCCCTGGGACAACTACCCCTGGGTCAACTACCCCTATGGGGGTAATTATCTTATCTAGAGGGGTAGTTGTCCTACCCATAGGTTCATTGTCCTACCCATAGGGGTAATTGTCTTAAGGGGTAGTTGTCCTAAGAGGTAGTTGTCCCAGGGGCATTTGTCCCATGTGGGTAACAGTCCAAGGGGGTAATAGTCCCCAGGGTAGTTGTCCCAGGGGTAGTTGTCCCAGGGGTAGTTGTCCCAGAGGTAGTTGTCCTGTCACCATGGGGATTTAGGCCTGTTGGTCGTCAGGTATAGGGGTATTTGGCATCAGGTATGGGTGGTGGTGGAGGTATGGGTCTGGCCCTATTGGGCGTCCTTGGTAAGCACACAGGGTTCGTGTATCACAGCTCCCCCCCCCCCCCGCCCCACTTATAACGAACGGCCCGCGGCCCGCGGCCAATTTCCATAATGGCGGCCAGGGGGCGCTGCGAGCGGCGCATCTAGATCAGGCCGAGGAGTCTTTCAATCAAGTCGGGGCTCCCCGTCGCCGTCACTTTGTCTATGCTGATAAGGGCTCCTCTCTCCCTCCCCCCTTTCCCCCTCCCTCCACATCAAACCCTACACCCCCTGCTTAGCCCACACCAACCACAAAAAACCTCCTGTCCCATCCCCGTCCTCTCCCGGCCTAAAATTGCCCTTTTTTCGCGCTCTCCAAGCGTATTTCGCTCTCCACTGGCGCCGCGCCTATCGCCCCGTTATCGCCGGCCGAGACTTAATAGTCGACAAAGCAGCATTCAATATTTCAGGCGATAGGCGGGGGTTTAATGCCATGCTGTGTCGGGGTAACAAGAACAAATGACACCGCTGGGAGTGAGGGACTGCCCCTTATCCCTACACCCTAATCCGACCTACTCCCCCGACCTAACCCCCCCCCCCCCCACCCCCATGGATATCGGACAAAGGCTACTTTCACGCACACAAAAAGACTAGGGATTCACAGACGATCCGTGGGTTCTCGGTAGCCCACATCTGTAGGTTAGTGTTGTATTGGGGTTCCACGGTCTACAGTGATGGGTTGTGCACATAGCTTATGGTTGGCTGCTACACATAGTGGTTTCAAAGAGGACTGTGTAGGGTGTAAGGGACCCCCCCTCCTCCTTTCTCCTGTTGTCGATTTGTGTAGATCGAGGGTTTTGAGTAGCCTACATCTATATAAATGGGCTAATGTTGTATGGGGTTCCAGTGTGGCTGGGTATGTAAGGATGGGCAGGGCTTAAGACATTCTGTGTGTGTGTGGGGAAGGGGGGGGGGGTCACAGAAGATCCGAGGTTTCTGGGTATGCTACATCTGTAGGAAAGGGCTGGTGTTGTATGAGGGGCTAAGGGCGGATCCATGTGTGGTGCACCAGGGGTCCTGACCCCCCCCCCCCCCAACCACACCCTTGTTTTGTGAGACTTATACTTGACAAAAAGGAAAAACAACATCGGATAATAGCTCATATCAGTTCACATACAAAAGAAGAGGCAAGGCTTCAAAGGAGATTCGAGGTTTCGAGGTAGCCTATGCACTTTTTTTTTTTTTTTTTTTTTTTTTTTGGGGGGGGGGGGGACTTTCACTTGACAAAGGGGGAAAACATCACATGTATGCGGGCATATGTTTGCCGCCTTTTTACCTAGACTATATACTGATCCCCTTTCCGAAATATTTTATCCGCCGATGGTGTACGTTCAGAGGAAGGAAGCAGGGTATGAAGTGATTCTAAGTGTCCATTTGTATAGATTCGGAGTTTTCCTGATAGCCTACATCTACAGGAATTGACAAGTGTTGTGTAGGGGTTCCAGGGGCGGATCCAGGAAGGGAGGGGGGGAGGGGGTCCTGGGTTCTTGCCCCCCCCCCCCCCAGCCCTTTTTTGCTGGACCCCTAAACTACAGAAAGAGGGCGAAGTGTCGCATACATATATATGTGCGAATACATGCCGTTTTATCACTCAACCTTTATGCTGACATCCCCCCCCCCCTCACCCTTTTTCGAAAATCTTGTATCTTCCCCTGGGTTCCACGATGAGTAGATGCGTTCAGTGGGAGGGACAGGGTTTGACACAGTCTGTGTTGTACGTGCATCGAGCTGTGTTCGTAGGGCAGACAGAAGGGGGCCGTTATGTGCAGGGAGAACTAACGATTCATCCCCCAGCGGACAACGGCCCGGGGTGAGGAGGGTCGCTGATCGGAGGGTAGGAGATATTTACTCAGGAGATTGCGTTGACCAGGGAGGAGCAGGGGCCCAAATCTCCAGGGGGCTGGTGCCTGATTGGGAGGTACACAAGGAGCCTCCATGTGTACGTACAAGTAATGGACTTACAGGTTTTAATCTGGATGCTTCCCTTGACAAATGGGGTAATGAGAGAGCACCCGCCAGGCTGGGAAATTGGGGACTGGGTAGGTTTTACAAATTACCATTTTATGATTTTGGTTGGCGCAGTGGGTCACGTTGGTCCTTGGGGAGGACAAAGGAGCTGCTAATCAGAGCCCCATTCCCAATAGGCAATTCTAATAAAATTGGCCGACCGATTCATATCAAACATGTATATTTCAATATCGCATACTAATTGGTTATCTGAATAGGTGCAAAAATCGGCCGATTATTTTTTTTATTATTATTATTATTCAGTTATATTTATACAGCAACAGAGAAACCTCAGTGCCATGTGCACTGGTCTACCGGTTAGTGCTGTGCTTAGCACTTTACATAGTTACTACAGTTAACACACATGCAATACCTTGTAGTATATTGGCAATACCAAAATACAACTTCTGGGGTATTTGGATCTCAAGGGTTCGCACAAGATAGTGCAGAAACTTCATCTTCATAATTATCTTGGTAAAATTGGCCGATTTTAGGGCCAATGAATCAGCTGACTTGGGTAAAATGGGTATGAGGCCATACTCACTAGGCGATTTTGACCAAGTCGGCCGACTGATTGGTACTAAAATCGGCCGATTATACCCCAATAATCGTCCGATTTTAGCACCGATTCTGATCAAACTTGCACATTTCAATATATCATACTAACAGGTGATCATAATATAAGAATCGGCTGATTGTCCCAGTCGCCCATCAGCAGTCGCCGGTAAAGTCGCCTAGTGGGTATGGGGCTTTAATGGCATGCTGCCATATTTGCAAAGTCCCTTATCTGAGTGAAAATGGAGGTTCTATACACTGCCTTCACAGATACCGCCTTGAATCGGATGTACTGTAACATTACGAATTCACATTCAGAGAAAATTAAAGAAAAAAACAATGTTTGGTGCAAAGGAAAGAGGAGATAGATGCCTCCACCTCAGGGGCCTTCCATTTAGTACGTATGCACATTTTAAAAAAAATATTCAGATCCAGCAATCCCCCCTGAGGCAAAAATGCGCATTAAATATGTACTATAGAATGTAGCACATTTTCAAAAATCTCTGCTCCCACCCCCCTTGATGTGTATGTACCAAAATGGAAGGCCCCTAACAGATTCTGTCTGAAAAATTCAAGATTGATCAAAGTTTCTCAACAGGCTGCAAACAATCGGTTTACAAGAACACGCACACTTACATACATACATGCACACACATACACGCAAACACATGTATACATGTATACATACAGATATATTTGTATGTGTGGAGGGTTTGTGTATGCCCCTGTGCGTTTTTATTTTGTCGTGTATATGCAGTTAGACATGAACCTTGTTATTCGTGTCTTGGTGTATTCATTGACAACCCCCCCCCACCTAGACCAAGTGGAATTTGTTTTTGATAATCTAAGCTTGTTGATTTGTACAAATCTAATATGATTTTTTTCCACTTTTTTTTATGGGGGGTGGGGTGGGGTGGTTGGTTTCTCCCCTCTAGATGACCGACTCTGGATCCGCCCCTGGACTGGGTCTTCAGATAAGCACCGCACAAACCACCCAAGAAGGAACCTACAGGCTGACGACGGTACATAGCAAACCGGTCACTTATGAGGGAGGCAGGAGCGGGTAGGACGGGGGCACGTGCTCCCCCACAACAGACCCACCGAGCAATTCAATCTGCTCCTTCAACAGCTCACGGACCCTGAAATGAGCTGACCCGCTTTCTTTTGACGGGCCGCTCTCCTCATTCCTGGCATGTCCCTGTCCGTCCAGTGTCTACTACAAAGACTCGGCTGCCCCCCTCCACCCTCTGTGTGTCCCGAGCAGCTCCGAGCAGCTCCGAGCAGCTCCGAGCAGCTCCGAGCAGCTCCGAGCAGCTCTGGTCGGTTAATGCCGTAACGATGCCCCCTTTGTTGTCGCGGCATTATCGGTCAGGGCACGCCTTTTTTTTCTTTTGGGGGCTAGTGAGGTCTGTGTGCCAATTACGTGACGGCCCAACGGACTCTGGTATTTGGGTACAGAGAGGTGCCACCATACTTCACGTGACAGTCTGAAGGATGCTGGTATTTGGGTACACAGAGGGACTACCACATGGCACATGATGGTCCAACGGGCACTGGTATTTGGGAGCACAGAGGGACTACCACATGGCACATGAGGTTCTGATGGATGCTGGTATTTGGGTACACAGAGGGACTACCATATGGCACATGACGGTCTGATGGATGCTGGTTTTTGGGTACACAGAGGGACTACCATATGGCACATGATGGTCTGATGGATGCTGGTATTTGGGTACACAGAGGGACTACCATATGGCACATGACGGTCTGATGGATGCTGGTATTTGGGTACACAGAGGGACTACCACACGGCACATGACGGTCTGATGGATGCTGGTATTTGGGTGCAGAGAGGGAATACCACACGGCACATAACGGTCTGATGGACGTTGGTATTTGGGTGCACAGAGGGACTACCATACGGCACATGACGGTCTGATGGAGGCTGGTATTTGGGTTCACAGAGGGACTACCATACGGCACATGAGAGTCTGATGGATGCTGGTATTTGGGTACAGAGAGGGACTACCATACGGCACATGACGGTGTGATGGATGCTGGTATTTGGGTACAGAGAGGGACTACCATACGGCACATGACTGTCTGATGGACGCTGGTATTTGGGTACACAGAGGGACTACCACATGGCACATGACGGTCTGAAGGATGCTGGTATTTGGGTACACAGAGGGACTACCACATGGCACATGATGGTCTGAAGGATGCTGGTTTTTGGGTACAGAGAGAGACTACCATACGGCACATGACGGTCTGATGGATGCTGGTATTTGGGTACAGAGAGGGACTACCACACAACACATGACGGTCTGAAGGATGCTGGTATTTGGGTACACAGAGGGGCTACCATACTGTATGTGACAGTTCAACAGGTGCTGGTATTTGGGTACAGAGAGCTGGTACAATATTGTACATGACGGTCAGATGGTACACTGTAGGATGTTGTACAGTATGTCATTTTCATAGACATTCCCTATCTTAGCCCCTTCTACCACAACTGTCGTCATTTTACCGCCACAGGTATCCCAAACGTAAATTATCATTATGTTTTTAAATTTTCAGCTTTTATACACTCAACACTATACTGGTCTGTGGGATCTTTCGAGACATTTATTTACACAAATTACTTGCAGGATGCCCGTGGTATTTGATATGCAGAGTAACGTTAGCCTAAAGGCCATATTATACTATGTGTTGGCTGGGTCGCGTTGGGACCATTTTAAATGTGTTTTTTCCCACGCGAATAGCAAACGCAAATCAGGATACCCAACCCGAAGTGTAATATAGGGAAAAAGGTTCGTGTTGGGAACTAGACCCCCAAACACCTAGTATAATATACTTCACGTTGGGACCCAACAAAACCCAACGCGTAGTGTAATATGTCCTTTAATACAGCCCAAACGCGAACCAGACGGTTTGAGCCCCGGGACCCGACTCTTTCGTCTACCCGACGCGTAGTATAATTAGGGCTTTATACAGAAATATACTGTAGTACAGTCCTGCTAGATTTACAGAGTGTGACTGTGCATCAATAGTGTCCTTGGAACTAATTGGCTTATTCGACTTTGTTAATGGTATTTTTATTGGCAGGGGTATTTAGCTTGCTGGGTAATCCCTTTGATGGTTGGTTGAGTGCTGGCTGGTTTATGACCCAGCCTGCTATAAATGAGATGCAGCATAGCATCTCGGGCGATGCATGTATGCGACACTCAGCCTAAAATGGTTGAAGGTGTACAATGTCACTTAGAACATTGAGTGTTGAACACTGCACCGAAGTCAATACAAATTAGACATTGTTATACATTTGGGCATTCAAAAGGACATACAATTTCCTTCCTATTAATATCCATGTCTATAATTGATGTAAAGGTAATTACTTGTGGTCAGTTTTTAAAAACCATCAAAGTTAAACACAGCTGACTTTTACCAAAGTTGAGTAGTATAATAAATCTGCCAGACTCCCAGAGGCAAGTAGTATGCTATAACTTATAATTACCCATTCATGAGCAATAAAGGCGAGTAGTACGGGCAAAGGTGGTTTTGTATCAGGTCTGGTATAAAAATAGCATCTCCAAAGGCAAGTAGCATAATAAATCTGTCAAGATCCTTTTGGCTAGTAATACAATAAAGGTGGCAGATTTATTGGAGAGTAAAGGCGAGTAGTATAGACAAAGTTGATTTTGTATCAGGTGTTGTATAAAAAGAGTGCGAGCGTCTCCAAGGGCAAGTAGTATAATAAATCTGTCAAGTACCTTTCAGCTAGTAGTATAATAAAGGAGGCAGATATATTCAGGAATAAAGGCGAGTAGTAAGGACAAAGTTGGTTTTGTGTCAGGTGCCTACGAATATAGTAAAGGTGAAGAGTATAATTAATCTTGCAGGTTCTTCAGTCAGTAAAGGCAAGCAGTATGGGTAATGTTGCATATATGTCAGGTTTGCTATAAATTAACTACGTACATCTCCAAAGGCAAGTAATAAGATAAAACTGACAGGATTTTTGGGGGGTGAAGGCAAGTAGTACGGGCAAAGTTGGGTTTGTGTCCTATGAATATATAGTAAAAGCGAATAGTATAATTAATCTTGCAGGTTCTTCAGTCAGTAGAGGTAAGTAGTATGGGTAATGTTGGATATATATCAGGTTTGTTCTAAATTGACTACGTACATCTCCAAAGGCAAGTAATAAGATAAAATTGACAGGATTATTGGGGGGTAAAGGCAAATAGTACGGGCAAAGTTGTTATTGTATGAAGTGTGGATGTGCTATATATAGAATATAGGAGCAGCTCTGAATGAGGCACGGCTCAGTATGAGACGTAGGCAACAAGGGAATGTACAAGGGCTATTTTTGTTTGCATTGTCCCGAAAGGGCAAGGTATCTATTAATCCACGTCTCACGGTTCGGCAGGGTTCGTGCCTCTGAATTCTCAGAAGTTATTTCTGTACTTGCTTTCTAATGGTTTTTGAAGGACACGATCCCTCTCCGTTCACGTGGGTAATTCTTGTGTAATCACACATCAATTTAGTTTGGTTTTTAATTCAAAAGATGCACGTTCGTGAAACAGTGCAATTCGCTGTTAGCTCTCGCTGTCAGCAAAGACTGTCGAGAATGAGTTAAAGTGTATGTTTATTATTTCCACATTAAATTTTATTGTACAACTAGATTCCATTTAACATTAAACGTCACAGGCGAAGAACAAATATATATGTATTTGGAGCAAACCATGAGTTTTCCCATTTCGTTTATCAAATAGGTTCAATCGGAGGTTTGCACTGGCCTGTTGAATCTGATAAAATGTAATGCCCATGTCGTTGTTGCTTTTTTATTGCCCTGTCAATTGTCAATTTTAAGAATCTATTTTGTTGTCCCTGTCAAATTTAAGAACAATTATGTCGCCCTGTCAAATTTAAGAATCTATGACGTCGCCCTGTCAAATTTAAGAATCTATGACATCGCCCTGTCAAATTTAAGAATCTATGATGTCGCCCAGTCAACTTTAAGAATCTATGATTTTGCTCTGTCAAATTTAAGAATCTATGATGTTGCCCTGTCAAATTTAAGAATCTATGATTTTGCCCTGTAAAATTTAAGAATCTATGACGTCACCCTGTCAAATTTAAGAATCTACTATGTTGCCCAATCAAATTTAAGAATCTTTGATGTCGCGCTGTCAAATTTAAGAATCTATATTATGTCGCCCTGTCAAATTTAAGAATATAATGATGTCAAATTTAAGGAAACTCACTAAGCCCTAAAAGGACCATGTCGCGCTGTGAAAGTGAGGGGTCTAGACCAATAGGAAAAGAAAAGAAGGAGGCTAGGTCCTCTTATGTCACTGTAACCCACCCCTCTGGCTACCCGTAGGACTGGCCGCCTCCCACTGCCCACCTGGGCCTGGGGTGGGCCTTTTATTGTACGCCACCTAAATAAGGTCAGGCCTAAAGTGTGTCATTGGACATCCGCCCTGGGTTGGTTAGATTACCCGGCGCCTGGGGCCCCGCATATGATCAGCATGGGAATGACAGACTCCTGGGGTGCTTATATTGTCATATGGGGAGACGGATGGGGCTGGGGTAGGGGCTGGCCGGGCATAAACATCAGTAAGATAAGCAGGGGGTTAAATGTTAAAAACTATTGCATTAACTGATCAGTTTAGTGTATAAAACTATATTTGATTAAGATTGGGTGTTATGTCAGTGACTTATTAATTTAGTGATTATAACTATATATGACTGATTCCTGGGGTGCTTATATTGTCATATGGGGAGACGGATGGGGCCGAGTATGGGACTGGCTGGGCATAAAGATTGATACTGGGTGTTTAATATGATAAAAGACTGTTATGTTAGTTACTTGTTAATTTAGTGAATAAAACTGTATTTGGCCATCTCTGATTGAGTTTATGTTATTGTCATGCGGGGCGACAGATGGGGCTAGGGTAGGGGGCTGTCTGAGCATAAAGATCAGCATGATTAGCATAGGATGTTTGATTTAATAAAAGAACAACTATCTGAGTAACTTATTAATTTAGTGAATAAAACTATAATGTTATTTGATGGACTCCCAAGGTGCTTATATTCTCATAGGTTAGATGGATGGGGCTGGGGTTAGGTTATGGCCAGGCATAATTTAAGTAAGATTAACAGGGGGTTTGATATAACAAAAAGAGAACCCCTTGTACATCATCTCTAACATTCATTGAAACTCGAATATTCAATGAATTCCAAAAGCATATTTTTCATAGATGTAGATATATTTAACGTTTTGGGTTCTCTCGAATACTCTCAGATGTAGCCAATCGAAAGATCGGTCATATTGGACAAATTAAACTGGTGTCGCAAAGGGCTGATTTGGGCATAACATTGGCGTTATGTTGCACAATATTTACTATTTTGATGTGGCCACAGCAATGATTTAGCTTAGTGGTTAAAAGTTTCTTTTCAAAATAATATATTTCAACAAGGAGGGAATCAATAATATACGGATAAAGAAACCTCCTACCATACCAAGAAGGTCCAAAGATGCTGAGTCATCAGATTCCGTTAGCCTCCACCCCTTGCCACATCCACACAGGCCCCGGCCGGGCTTTGGTTAATATGTGTCCAGGGACTGTCTGAAATAAATATGATTGGGCCACTGGCAGGTCGGGCCCGGGAACCTGTACAGTAAGTCTATTCTATGGGGGATCCCTGGCGCGGGAACGGGCTGGCCTGGGGATGAATTCTTTATACATGTTCTGCGACGTAGCATAAGGGTCTGGTGCCCGGCTATTATTAGCTTCGATTAGAATGCAGTCAGTTAGTTTGTGATATATTTCTAGGGATTTTATTATTCTAATTATATTGACTTGTATCATCACAATAAAAGCACTCAGTAGCTGCCTAACAAAACTATTAACATGTCTTTCTCAATTATAATTTCAAAATACGTTCTTTTGCCCTTTCGATGGTCTGACGTCTTTAGACCCAACTGCCCATTGCTACAATGGTATTAATTTTGTGCCTCCCAGTGCCCCTATCCCATTCCATCAAAATTAAAAAGACACATTTTTTATTCCATATTCTACAATCACAGATAAATAAGAGAATTATTTCAACTATTAATTTTGAAAAGTAAATTTACAGTCTTGGGAAGGACTTTGGATCGGCCCATGCAAATCATGTCTCCTAAATAGAAAATGGCTGCCAAAGAGGATTTGCACAGGATGAAATGACCTTGACATTTCCAACCAATCAACAAGCAAAATTCACATAGAATTACAATGAAAAACAATTCAAAATTTTATTTTAAGTTAAAAGTACTTTATTAAGGTTATCTAAAGAATGGAAGGAATTTCCCTCCTGGACGTAATTACCAACACAGACTCTACTTGTATCTCCTTTTAAATTGTCAGTCTGTGTATTTCTCATCTGTCTGTCCTGACCCATCCCTCTGTCCCCTATCTATCTGCGCTCCTTAGGGGGCCTTCCATTTAGTATGTACGCAAAATTTATTAAATTCTACCCCCCCCCCTCCCCCCGCTTTTGTCTAAAATACGCAATGGATTTGTACAGGGACGTATGCAAATTAAAAAAAAAATCAGACCCCCCACCCCCTCTTGGTGCGTACATACTTAATGGAAGGCCCCTTACCGATGTGTCCTTCTCCTGTCACTGCAGCTGGACCCTGGGCTCCTATCAGTTCGATTACCAACCATGGGCCTAGCCGTGCCACCCGGCTCGTCCGTCAACCTGGATCTCCCCCAAGCACCAAACGAACACCTCTTAAGCAACTCACAAACACCTCCCCAACACCTCCCCAGGGCCCGGTGCCAGGGGTTTGACTTGATCTATTTTTGCCCTGTTTGTGTCGGAGATTCAGAAAAATACCCATTTTCACAAAATGTACCCATTGCAGTGGGCTTAGGTGTAGATCATAACCCATTTTCAGGGATTTAGACAGAATTTGTAATTTAATAGAAAACCATGCCCCTGCAAAAGAATCATTTTAGACCCCGGAGTGCTTCACCTTGGCGGTCATTGTTGCCACGTTCTTGTCTTGACCCATTATAGATGGGCTTCTGTCCAAAGATAAACCAATAAAAGGGATCTGACAAAATTAATACCCATTTTTAGGGAAATAAGTATCCCTAAATTCTGGTCAAAATAGGACCCATTTCACTCTCTTTTTGACACATACATCGAGGCATAGTTGGAGCAAGTCAAACCCCCCAGGAGCACCTCCCCAGCCTCTCCAGTATTACAGACCATTTGTTTGACCCTCCCACTTACACGTACGCCGTACGTGCACCTTCGACAGTGTTATAATGAGAAATGTGGCACCAGACAATAAACACACGTCCACACATCTGTTGTAAGATGACAGACACCTAGCTGTCTTATAGCTAAGTTTAGGTATGACATATATGCCCACTAATTCCTATTAGTGTTTGTAAAATATATCATGAAATATTACAATACTATAATTTCCTTGATAATGAATATTGTGTGTCTCAATAATAAAAATCTTAAAAAATATACCAAATATATATTTATAACGTACTTTATCATATAGTTCATCGTAATAAGTCATAATCAAGTGCATCTCATGTAGGACTACAAACCATCTTACGACCATTTCACAACCGACTCTACCCCAAACAATGATCAATCGTGACAGCCAAGGATCCACGACCTGACCATCGCCTGACCACGTGACCACCACGTGACTCCTACGTTACCACCACGTGACCACAACGATATCACATCCTTTTCCCCTCCCGGCCCGCCGATGAAGCATCCCCCCCCCCCCCCCCCCCGCAGTAGGCCATGAGGGTCTTCCGCGAACATGGTGTAATTATATTCTCAGCCCTGTGCCCTTTGAAAGATGGCCTCCTGCTGGACCCGGCTGCACCTGTGACCCGGAACCAATCAGGACAATAGGGGAAGGTCAAAGGTCATGGCGCCTGCGCGGGGGGACCGGAAGTAGTAGGTCAGTATGTGACCAGACGCTGGCCCTATGCCGCGACCTGCCTGATCTCAATAGGTGAGCGGTATATTGGTGGAATTTAATTATATCAATGAAACCTTGTGCAGAAGGCCCCCCTAAATCCCTGGAAGCTTTTCCCCCATAGTTAATGGGATGGTGAAACCAATCCGCTTAGAATTTCGTCACTCTGTTGGTCGATCCTATAAAGTTTTATTTCTGTTATCTTCAGTTAATCAGGTTAAGTTTCAGGTGCATACCAATGGCTTCTATCAGGATGAGGAGTTATCAAAACTAGGTCAGAATATCCATTTTATCTGAAATTTTAAAAATTCGTTTCTTTGCAGATGGTTCGAGCTGTTGCCTCAAGCCTGTATTCTACTAGCTGAGTTTACTCCTGAGATCAAACTCAGCAGTTTGAATATTGGTTAGATGTAAGCATGTTACATACCATTAGAAAGGTCTTCAAATTATTTTTCAAATGATATGTAGGATGTGGGGTCTTTTGCAACATTATTGGTAACAAGTTATAAATAACCAAATAAACAGCAGTCAGAATCGCCTAGTGGACCATGGACTTTGTACTAAACTAAGCCTTACACTTTTCAGCCGTGTCATCCCCTTACCGAATACCCATTACCACCGATAAGCTCATTGCCAATTCAGGAAAAGATTCCAAAAATCCAATAAATCATTCCGAGTCGGCAACACTACAAAGGGACTCAATACAGAATGGCTGCAGTGTCCGTGTACGAGGTGTTGACGGGAGGTATAAACGACTCCCACTCACAGACAACATACCGATAAACTGTAGTTACTCCGATTGGTTACCCCTAGACGAGGTATAGGGCCCCCTACATCCATATAAAGCCGGCTATCTGTCTGTAAGCAGGTGAGTTGTAAGCCTCATAGATCGGTACCCCCGAGTAGCCCTGACCCGGCCAGCTCACCCCCCTCTTTATCTACGAGCTGGGGTGAGGGGGCGGATCCTACTGAGAGCTACTCGGCCCCCTGAGGGGGGGGGGGTACTCAACTTGGGTTTGGGTACCCAGTGCAAAACAGACTCCGAGAGCGGTGGCTCTGATCACGGCAAGGGCAGGAAACTGACCAGACAACTCTGAAGAACAGGGCTGTCAAGGCTTACTGAAAGCATCAAGGGCACATTTTAGGCTGTTCAAACTCATTCATAAAGTTAATTGTATTATAATCTTTGAAGAACATTGCTCTTTATATTAGTTTTGGAGCCAAACACTGTAACTGTAGCCAAAACAATGGTCTGCCCCTTGACATCTCAAAAAACAGGGGGCTGTAAACCCAGATGCGGAATTTCACAGTGCTGTCACATCGCGGAAAAAAAAGGGGGGGGGGTGTAGTTTTGCAGTGGGTACCTACCATCAAAGAGTGAGTACCCCCCAGGGCCGCTCGGAGCTGTTCGGAGCTGCTCGGAACAACTCGCTGATAGGAGATTCCAATCACGGCCCGGCCATTCAGGTCACTCAAGGTCATTTCCAGCCCGCCGCCGACACAGATTTCTGTCCTACATATTCACCGCGACACCGCAGCTGGTGGGCGACGCCAGGGGTCGCCCCGGTGACCTTGACACACACAAGGTCATCTATGTCATCCCTGAGGGCTGTTCTCCCTCTTTCACCTTCACCCACCCCCTACCCCACCCTACCCCCACACACCAACCCTCCCCCAGCTGCCCCTTACCCCACCCTACCCCCCACATACAACACTGTGACCTGGGCATTAAGACTCCACGTCAACACTGTAGGGGGAAGTTGTTTGGTGGGGGAGGGATGAAGGGAGCGGGAATGAGGTAACTCTGCGTTTTTCTGATTCAAAGGGGGTTTGGGGTCAAGCCATTATTCCACTAAGCGATTTTAACTGCCGATCAAATTTTATTTTAATGACTTTTTCCCTAATGATATGGCCAGAGGCCATGCATCCTACATATTAATTGAAGATGGATTAATTGTTCTAATGATATATAACAAGACAAGTGACTTTATATTCCCCTTATCTTACTGCCGATTTATTATATTGAATCGGGGGTAAAATCAGCCAGTTTGATATAGCCTTAAGTCCAGTAGATGTAAACTGGGGCAAGGAGGGTGAAGGGCTAGGGGATGGGAGAGGGGGTTTGGGTGATGCAGGTCCGGTAGAGAAGAGAGAAATCAGTGGAGAGGGGGACAGAAGAATAGGGGTTGTAGGTTGGACGTTAGGTAAGGAGTGGGGGGGGGAGGATGCAAGTTATATGGCAGGAGGGGTAGTGGAGGATGGTGACAGGGGGGGGGGTGAGAGGATGGTAAGGGGTGGGGGTGGAGCGAGGATAGGGAGGTCTAGTGGAAAAGGGAGAAATCGGGGGCGGGGGACAGAAGAATAGGGGTTGTTGGTTAGATGTTAGGTAGGGTGGGAGAGGAGAGGGAAGGGCGCAGGTTTCAGGGTAGGAGGGGTGGTGAAGGCTGATGGGTGGTGGAATGGGGGTAAGGGGTGCGGTGGTTGAGCGGGTATATGGGGAGGGGAGGGCCCCAGAAGAAGGGAGACATCAGGGGGAGGGGGACCAACGAATATGGGTTGTTGGTTGGACGTTAGGTAAGGTGGGGGAGGAGAGGGAAGGGGGCAGGTCTCAGGGCAGAAGGGGTGGTAGAGGACAGTAGAGGGGGGCGGTGAGAGGAGGGTAAGGGGTGGGCGTGGAGCGAGTATAGGGACAGGAAGGTCTGGCAGAGAAGTAAGAAATCAGGGGGAGGACAGAAGAATATAGGTTAATGGTAGAGGGCGCAAGGTAAGGAGCGGGGGGGGGGTGAAGATGAAGGGGTGCAGGTTTCAAGGCATGAGGGGTAGCAGAGGACGGTGGGGGTGGGGGGCAGTAAAGCCTGCAATAGGCTACACTAGGTGATTTGACTACAGTAAATTTGGTAATCTATAAATTTTGGTGTGAAATATTCAGAAACCCATGCATGCCATAATATACCGTTGCAAAGAATTCAAGATAATTTCTTGTGATAAAAACCAATCTATGATTAACTTATAACACCATTGCCAATTTCTGAAATGGGGAGTAAATTCGGCGTGCAAAACACCCACTAGGCGACTATGACCCAAGTTGGCCGACTCATCGGTGCTAAAATCGGCCAACTCTACTAGAAGATTCAGCCAATTTCAGGGCTATTTGGTATCAAACTTGTATCTTTCAATATACCATACTGACTGGTAATCTGAATAAGCTGATTATATGAGAATAATCACCTGATTCTAGCGCCGATCAGTCAGCCAACTCAGTCAAAATCACCTAGTTGGTATGGGGCTTTAAGGGGTGGGGTGACGGTGAGAGGGGGTAAGGGGTGGGGTGACGGTGACGTGATGTCGAGCAGCTCCAGAGAGCAGCTCAAGGCTCGGGTGGAGAGCTGAGGGCTCGGGTGGAGAGCATATCGATCGGTGCCCGACGTCTGTCTGTCTGAGGCCGTCAGCCGGCTCCTCCCTACCACCAGCCGGCCCGGCCAGGCCACCCTACTCAGAACGTCCAGGGCCACCCAACATGTATTCCCACCCTACACCCTTTGCCACCAAAAAACCCCATCATCGTCCAATGTCCACCACCACCCTATCGACAGGTGATGGTCAGGACCATGTGGCTGTGAAATAATTCCAAATTGTTCAATATAGACTTGGCATTAACAGCTCTTCTGTATGTGTCAGATTATAAAAAGAAAAGAATAATGATTATGATTATGAATTGATCACTAATATGGCGGTACACTCATTTTGGGAGAAATGACGCCATCTACACAATATCAATATAGAACAATAACACCGATAGAGACACCAGGATCTCATGTATATGGATTCAAACGTAATGGTTCAATTACTGGAGGCAATAATGTCAACCTAGAATCCATAGCTGATACATTGTCCTAAGATCCCATCAAGGGAACAGATTACAGGTTTTAAGGGGAACGCCACGATATTTTTTAACGTTGGAATTCCTTTGTACTCTAAATTACTTCTAGCCTTCATGGTTATCATTCAACAAATACATGTTTATTTGTGTTAGACTATTAGGTATATTATCAATAACCATACTATGTCTTACCTCCATACGCACACCAAGTGGTCATCCAGAATGATGTTTGAGACCAACCTACATTTGTTGGTTCGTAAAATTCTGATGTTTAAATGTTTTCATTTTTTCTTATAAGGGGATAGTTTGACCCCCCTAAATGACACGCGTATAAGGAATGGTTAAGGGATGCAACTCATCATGGACATTCTGACCAGCTGTTGTTTAGGGATATGATTTATTATTTACCTGTGCCTCCAATAGTAGAAGGGATTAAAAGCATTCTCACATGGACACATAGTCCAGGATTAGGTGCAGCCTGGCCGTTGTTGACACGGACCATGGGTTTTAGAGAAGCGTAACAGAGGGGTTTCATTGGTAGAAGGTGTTAAAAACATTCCCCCATGGACACATACAGTAGGTTGATGTGCAGCCCAGCCGTTGTTGACACACACCATGTGAGATTGATGCTGATAACGGGCGGCCGTTGATAGGATTACGTACTCACAAGAGCAGAAATCGAATTAGCCACAGCCAATTAGCGCAAACTTAATTTTGGCCATCTTGACGGAGCATGCCGGCCCAGAAACACACTTACGTGTATCTAGAGCAGGTTTGTACCTACTGGGACATACCTTAGGACACGACTCTTACCATAGGAATACCAATGACAGGGCTGGAGATGTCTTGGTTCTGATCATAGGTCATCAGAGGCATACCGATGGCACACATGCACACAGATACTGTTTAGTGCTGTATTGGTTCTTGTCACATTATTTTGATGGTGCTTAAAAACCTAACATTGTGATGTCGCACTGTAATGTTATTGAGACATTCTCGTAACGTTCGTTCATGATATAATAGAATTAGTATTAGTAAGGTCTCAACTTCACTAAAACATAATGTTATTATAACATTCTTTTCTAGTAAGTTTCAATGTCACTAAAATAACGTAACTGTTAAATTGGGCTGGCTACAGACTTATCAAAAAAGTATGGTCGCAGAACATCCTTGTTATGTCGCTGCTTGCCTGGGTATATATATTTGTGTTATTACATGTGTATTATGTTTCCTTTCTGATAATCTTTGCGTGTGTGTTATGATGTGTCTTCATGTTTCTTTTCTGATAATATCATCGGTATGTCAATATCTTCAGATGTATCTGTTCTTTGAAATATTACATGCGATTCCCTTTTATCGTTGTAAATCTGGGTTGACGCGTTCATGGTCTAGCCATAGTAATAACTGATTAGTTTCATACAGATGATTGAGGTACTGTGTCAATCATGGATATTTGAGACATAACCTGCAAGGTCGAGGTTAATCATTTAATACCCTATAAATGCTACACAGGTGATTTCATAGTTGTCAGAAATGGGCTGGCAGGCATATTGGTGATCAACAAGCAATTTGACTCTTTAATAGTAAAATTCAATAGGCTATATTTCCATGATCAAATGATATGTTGGTAATCTGCAGGGGTCAATATGTTATTATATTTCAAATTGGGTATAAATTCCTAATTTCTTTCTTGATTCCTAAGCACCACATGGTTGTTGAAAACCACATGGTGATCACCAAAATCAGATCAAGTATATGACCTTGTCTGCACAAGGTCTTTATTGCCTATTTAATCACCTCTTTTCCCTATCCCTAACCTCTATTTACTTTTCTCTAGTAATAATGAATTCTTAACTGGGCGGTACGTGGCCTTTAACGAGGTATTTGTTGGGGCAGTGAATAAAACCTCCCATTTGACCCCTGATGGCGGGCTGGGGACAAGATGGCGGCGCCCTTATCGTCCTGGGAGTCCTCCCTGAGGACCACTAGAGGGCGCCAGTCGGAGACGCCGGATTAGTGAGAGCCACAGGGATTATACCCCCTCACCTCCCCCCCCCACCTCCTGCCCTGACCCCTGCCCTCCTCCATTGACTGCCCCCCCCCCCCCAAGCGGGAGGGGGGTCGGGTGCCCCCCTACTCTTTGGGCCTATATGTAACAACTGTGGTACTTCCCGCCCATCATTTTGGGGATTTCAGAGAAGCTGACCACTCCTCAAATAGACTGATTGTAGCCCACCGCCGATTGTTTTTATTGTTGTTGTGCCTAGATTCAAGATAAAAGCAGGACAAATGCTTCAATTAGCACATCCGCTACTAAATTACACTGTTAGGTCCATTAATTGAGGCAAAGACAGATGTAAAATCTGAAGCAGGATGTATGACCACCCCTCAATTTAAGCTTTCAGAGGGAGTGCACCACCACCGGTCCTGAGGGCTGTGCCCACCAATGTTACCCAAATCTTATTTGAGTGCCCCCACACACCCCCACCCACCCCCGTCCTCCCCGCCTGTACTAACTGTCCCCAGTCGGGATGGGAGAAGGGCAACTGGTCAAGGGGTGGTGGGGTCTAGGGGCACTACACTTTGTGCAAGATTGCCCTCCGTGACCGAGATGGTAGTCTGTGAGAGCAGACTCTTGTAATATGTAAGGTTGGTTGGTTACTGGTGTTTTACACCGTATCAACACCTATTGTCAAATCATAGCGAGAACAAGGTTTGACAATTCTGTCATTTTGATGATCCAATCTATGGAATGATCAAATCTATGATAAGATGGAGACTATACATTACACATTTACCGAGCCCGTGCTCTTTTTTATGCAATGTCCCATAGGCAGGGCACTACATACAACAGTCGGTGTCTGCTAGGGACCTTTGATAACCCAGTAGTTGCCACTGGGGGGAATGCAGAGAAGTGTAGCAGATCGATCTGCCTGGCCCAGCCTAGGATCAAACCCAGGTCTCCCGCATGCCAAGCAAACGCTCTAACCACTTCACCACTATATTATATATATATATATATATATATATATATCAACTGGCACTATGAGATATTTATGCACCGCAGTTTAGAATAGTATGGTGTATATCACTGGTGCAGTCCACATTGCCAGGGCCGGACCAGGTGGGGGCGACAGTGAAGGGTCACTCTCATAGAAAGAAGTTCAAGATTGCAGACTGGTCCAGGGGCTGAGGTTATGTGGGTGGACATTGTCGCATATAGAGTATCATCTCTTCACTGTAGCTGCTACTTGGTCTATCCCTGGCTACCCAGACCACACCAGTGAAAAATACAGGACTACTTTTGAGCTGAAGCATGTAGCTAGTAATCCTATAATGCCGTCATATAGCTATAGATCTGATCAGCAAGAAACAGCTCATTTCATGTTCCTTTTACTGTGACATGGCAATAGTTAAGATTTATGGCTAGATATTTAAATGCGTTTTATACGAAGTATTGTACAGCAACAGGACACATTTTGCCATTAGAATTGCAATTTTGTTAATCTACAATGACATAGGAAAAGACAACTAACAGGAGTTGAAAATGTTCAGGTTTTGAGTTGTTTCTTGTTTCCCAGATCTATAGCACCCTGCACAGCACAGTCAGTTCTCATGGACTTTTCTGGCGCAGAGTGTGCTCTCGTTGCAGAGTGTCAGTGAATAGTGCCCAGAGCCCCAGGTAGACGATCAGGGGCTGCAGACTGTAAATCGCGGATAAATACAAAGGTCGCTGTAGGTTATGAGGCGGATGGAGATTTATAGTGGCGGTGGTTGGGCCCTGTGAATTGGGAGGCCTACTTGGTGGTGGTGAGGATAGAGTGTAGGTAAATGGATGGAAAGGAAGGAGTCTTTAATGTGGCATAAGTATGGAGAGTGTATAGGGTAGAGTCTGGGGCTGAGTTATCTACTGTATAGGGGTAGGGGAAAGGTGACGATTAAATCGTAGCCACAGGGGACGGATAAAGAATAGAGGATACATTTCCGGAACGGGAAGAGTCAGCATAAAGGCTAAGTACTAGAATTGTGTACATTCGCACATGCAAACGTGGTATTTTCCCCTCTTTTGTAGTTTAGGGATCCACCAAAGAGGGCGTGGATAAAAGATACAGGGTCAGCATAAAAGCTAAAGCCCTCTTCGCCCTGAGCAATTTCCCATTGCAATCTGAGATATAATTGCTGTCATCTTATATATAGATTTCTCATATTTGGAAAATATGTTTGTTGTTGACAAAGCATCTATCAATGTATAAGGTTATGCTTTTTTTTTTTTAGTCAAAATAGCGGTTTTTCATGCTTACGATTTTAAGATCACAATGAAAAAATGCCCAGGGCTAATGGGGCTTTAGCAATAAAATGTTGTGCATTCTCACAAGCACACTTAGTATTTACCCCTCTTTGGGAGTTTAAGATATACTTAGAGGGTTGAGGGTGAGAATAAATGCTAAGTACTAAAATGGTGTACTGAACTGGTATTTTCCCCCTCTTTTTGTAGTTTAGGAGTATAGTTAAATGGGAGGCTGTTCAAAACACCCTGGAACCCCCCTCCCCCTCTCCCTTCTGGATCCGACCTTATACCGGTTATACCTACGGATACTGACTCGGCTGGAGGGGCCTCCGGAGAGAGGAATAGCTCTAGAATGGAGAACTCAGGGGACTGATATAATGTGGTGGAAGATATGGCGGCCTACGAATAGCTTCCTTTACCTCCTTAGTGTAATACGGAGATATAAAAAGAGATATATCAGAATATTCGAAAATGTGTTTAATGTATTAGAGAAATAGATACAAAATTAGTGAATCAAAAGTACAGAAGTTATCCAGTTGTGGATATATGAAAAACTATTGCATTTAATTATTAAGATATAACCTATTTGGGTTACTATGGCACCATGTGATCACGGTCTATAGACGTTGTGCAAATGACGTCATACCTCCGACAATGGATCAATTTAAATATGTAATTATTCACAAATCTAAAACACAAATGATATAGATTCATGTCGAATGTATCGAAATGAAACTATGGAAATAATAACAGACGGTTGCAATACATAAATTGTGATTATGTTTCATGGCCATATTGGTGTGATGACCACAAGGTGATCACAAATTAAAGGGAGCCTAAACTGATATTGGGTCAAAATTTTGCAACATGTCTATGACCATAACTGAGGCCCATAATGAAATATAGAACGTACCACTATGTAAGTTTAGACCCATAGAATCTATTTCTATAGCTATTTAACTTTGCAAAATTTGTCACATTTTAGCACAAAATTGAATTTGGCTCCATTTAATGATTAGGTGATGATAACTAAAAAAAAAGGTCTATAAGGACGTGTAAAAAAAGGTCTATAGGAGGGACAGGAGGAGGTATATCCGGGGGGTTGGCTCCAGGGTCCATCTAGGTGGTTTATGTCTGTACGGGGGCCACAGGAGGCGGCGCAGGGAGGCCCGCTAGGGGGCGTGCACCGTGCAATGCCCTCATTCTATTACCTGCTCCCCTGCCCCTCCCGCACAGAACCCGCCCAAATTGAATTCTTTATCCCCCTATGTCCGGGCCTGGGAGAAAACGGATTCCGCTCGCCTACTGGCATTAAGCATGTAAATGGCGGTCGACAAGGGGGGAGTCGGTAATATAGGGCCGGCGGGAGGCCCTGTGTATAATTACTGGGTTCTGTTGGCCGACTTACCGCTACCCTCACAGGAGCTGCAGGCACAGGGTGTGGTGTGGGGGAACTGGGACACTTACCTGAAAAGAGAAAGAAGAGAAACTGTTAGTAAAGTGAATGCTAACGGATATATATAATTATATGCAACTCTTTCTTTTTTTTAACATTTTATTTTCAACTGGATAACAATCTCAGACCCGTTGGTCTGGTCTCCCTCATGCTCGAGCACTATGTTGTGTACAATGTTGTTAACCGGAGCAGAGTAATAGATATAACAATAAACACCATTCATACTATAAGGATTCAATCACTTTAGTCTACCGTTTAAGATAAGCACAGATTTGCAAGATATGACAAGATGGGATGGAATAGGATAAATGACAGACAAAAATACAGAACCCGTTTAAGTATGTTATGAAATACAATTTAAGCTACCCATACAGTGTACTTCTATTTTGACATGTCAATCACAGGTCGGGACATTGTACACATCATAAATCATACTTATGGATTATAAGCTGCTGCCAAATTAATCCAGACAACAAGAGCAGTCAAACTACCGTGTGCATATGGTTCTACGTATAATTTACCTCAAATAAATGCCTTAGATATTAAACAAAACGTTTTTTTCATAACTACTGGTTCAAGACATAAAAAATGTATTGCATCTATAGGCCTATTTGAATTCCTACTTCATGTCAGATGCACAGCAAAAACAAAAGGGAAAAGTCCATTTTAGCAATGATTATTTCAAACTGGAAATGACTGAGCAGTCCCTTATGGGTTTTTGTGTTGACTTTGAAATGCCATCTCCATTCCTCTATTTGTCCCAGAATACGGGAGACTGCCGCTATAGGTAAACGTGCACGTGTATAAACCTTCCCCTCCAGTTTTCTGTCACGTTTTGTCATGTAAAATGATGATAACAGATATGACAATCTTGCTTGTTTAAATCACCCGTCTGTGGAAATTGTTTTTATATTGTACTCTTATTTACACCAATGCACTGTGTGGTCACTGATTAATATTATTATTCATGGTGTTCTAGTCTTCTACTAAATTTGACTGCTGATCAAAACTCTTTGCGTTACCAAGCTTGAGACAATGATTCTATGTACTTAGCATAACATCACCAATGCCACTCATAGCTAGGTGTTATTTTCATCATTGTAATGTTCTTTATATCATATTGTGTACATATTATTGAATATTTCCAATATAAATCATAGCATCCAAAACAATCACCTATACGGAAGACCATTTCTTGTAAATGAGTTTGGTTTAAAAAATAAAAAGGGATCACCTCAGCAGTCAATGTGTTGATTGAAGATAATCCCCTTTTCTTTTTTTAGGTCAGTTATTGTTTATGGAGCAATTGATAAGAAAATAGAAAAGGGGGTGGGGGGGCACAACCGCTGTTTTCTAACAAATTTTTACAACAAATATTTAACAAAACCCAATAATCAATTCAATATTCTTGCCTAGAAAGTATTTTTGTAATTCTTGTATGTACACTTTGACAGGCACTGCTGTCCGACCCTAATCCCTGAGTGTTGTGTTAGGTTGACTAGTGGATGACAGCCAATTAAAAAGATACATGCCTTGCACGTAACACCACAGGCCTGGTTCCATAGACACCGGGACCGAAACATCTTGCTTCAGACAAATCCATTAGCAGGGCGTCATACTTATGAGAAGGTTCTATACCAAATTTCAGTATTGGGATTACATTTGTAATGGTCTATTTTACCAGTTACTTAATGTTTGACATTGTCAATCTTCCCATGAGGTAGTGTACTACCATCTACTGTCCAGAGGAGTAGTACCAGGGTCACCCTTACTCTTATCTTACTAAAATAAGAATCCGGGATCTTTTAGTGCACAGAGAAAAAGCTGCTACACACCCACACCAGTTTGTAAGTTCTCCACATCCTCCAACAAAATGAGCTTATTACGGGCACCCCTTCCTATACTAACCCACCTCCACCATAAACGCAGCCATCCTCCCCTACTAAACAACCCGCCCCTCTATATAGTCCCTTTTCTTCATTGGCGGCCCTGTCCGGGAGGCAAGGACTGCTGAGACTCGGCTAATTCTATTTGGCCAGTCAAAGGGACTCCTATCAGCAAATACAGCAGGGGACTCCCGGGGGGTGCCCGCCTTTGTTTTTGTTTTGTCTCTGTTCTTGTCCTGCGGCAGTCGTTGTGTATGCCCACAAGGCAGGCAGGGACAGGGCTCTGGATGGTGGGGTCCTCAACGTGTACAGATACAACAGTTGGGATGTAGACGGCTTTTTTGGAAGGGGGACCTGCACATAGGCGGAGTACTAAAACGTCATGCAAAATGCCTTAGACCCATTTTTATTTGCTGACTATGTATTTTGTTTTTCAAGTTATGGTATGAAACCTTACATCATATATACCTGTGTTGAAAAGAGAATTGAAAATCTTTATTGTGTTATATAAAATGTACGCACTTTATTTTGCAAAAAAATTCAGATCTCCCACATTCCCCTTTGACTTAAGTGTGCATAGCATTTGTAATGGAACATACATAAACTTAGACCAGCCAGAACCCCTTGATGTGTTTATATTCAAGAGAATATCCTACTGGTTCAATGACCATTCATCTATTAAAAGCCAAACCAATCACTACTATTCCAACCGATGTGGACAACCAGAATGTGACCTGTGTGTCTGCGCCATCCCACGTTATATCTACCCACCTAGACACAGCAACAGGGTCCTCAGCCTACCCCTTGTGTCGACCCCATTCCACGTTATATCTACCCACCTAGACACAGCAACAGGGTCCTCAGCCTAACCCATGTGTTGGCCCCATCCCACGTTATATCTACCACCTAGACACAGAGACGGAGTCCTCAGCCTACCCTGTGTGTCGGCCCAATCCCATGTTATATCTACCCACCTAGACATAGAGAGAGAGAGTCCTCAGCCTACCCCGTGTGTTGGCCCTATCCCACGTTATATCTACCCACCTAGACACACAGACAGAGTCATCAGCCTACCCCGTGTGTCGGCCAGATCCCACGTTATATCTACCCACCTAGACACAGAGACAGCGTCCTCAGCCTACCCCGTGTGTCGGCCCCATCTCACGTTATATCTACCCAACTAGACACAGAGCAGAGTCCTCAGCCTACCCTGTGTGTCGACCCCATCCCACGTTATATCTACCGACCTTGACACGGAGACAGAGTCCTCAGCCTACCCCGTGTGTCGGCCCCGTCCCACGTTATATCTACCCACCTAGACACGGAGACAGAGTCCTCAGCCTACCCCGTGTGTCGGCCCCGTCCCACGTTATATCTACCCCCCTTGACACGGAGACAGAGTCCTCAGCCTACCCCGTGTGTCGGCCCCGTCCCACGTTATATCTACCCCCCTTGACACTGAGACAGAGTCCTCAGCCTACCCTGTGTGTCGACCCCATCCCACGTTATATCTACCGACCTTGACACGGAGACAGAGTCCTCAGCCTACCCCGTGTGTCGGCCCCGTCCCACGTTATATCTACCCACCTAGACACGGAGACAGAGTCCTCAGCCTACCCCGTGTGTCGGCCCCGTCCCACGTTATATCTACCCCCCTTGACACGGAGACAGAGTCCTCAGCCTACCCCATGTGTCGGCCCCATCCCACGTTATATCTACCCACCTAGACATGGAGACGGAGTCCTCAGCCTACCCTGTGTGTCGGCCCTATCCCACGTTATATCTACCCACCTAGACACAGAGACAGAGTCCTCAACCTACCCCATGTGTCTGCACCATCCCACGTTATATCTACCCACCTAGACACTGAGACAGAGTCCTCAGCCTACCCCGTGTGTCGGCCCCATCCCACGTTATATCTACCAACCTAGACATGGAGACAGAGTCCCCTCAATGGGCATCAATTATTCATCATATTTCCCGAGAGGTTTTCCATTATGGAGACGTATTAGTAAGATTAAGTGTTTTAATTTTGCCCGGGGAAACGTCTTCATTAAGCTTCTCATATCGGGGCATCGTGAAGGGTAGGGTTTTAAGCCCGAGTACGCCTAGGTTTTAACCAAGATTAATTTGCACTGCCTCCCGTACCATATTTCTCCGATCGGTGTAAGAAAAAAGTGGAATGGGAGAGAGAAGACGATCCGCATCATGCTGAAAAACTCCCTGAGGCAGTGTCAACATGAGATGGGCTTTGTTTACCTGCAATCGTCTCTGCTCATAGTATTTGCTAAGCATTAGATTATTATGTTTCTTACTAAGCGAAATAAGCCCATTTAACAATTCCCAGTTTTGACAATGTATAACTGGGATCTACTTTCAACCACTAATTTCCATTTAGATGCACATCGGTTTCAAATTTCTGTTTCATGATATTGATATAACACACATACAAATAAATGTAAACTAGAAACAGAAATGTAGATGTAAAAGAGATCTAGATATCACTCGCCGTCATTGATTCATTTCAGGCTGCAGACCAACTTTTTTTCTTATTCAACGCTATCCCGTTATAGCCTTTCCCTAGAAACCATCCCATAATAGTATGATGGCCACCGGAAGAGCGTCCCCCCTCCCGCCTGTCACAGCCTTCCCATCAGGCCCTTCGATCGGCCTCGTTCTGGGAACAGCCGCCGGGGGGCGCCCCGGGCAGCGGGGGTCTTTGATCTCGTTTTGGCCGCGGGATCTCACGAGATCTGTTTGAGAGACTGTCTGCAAGCCAGACAGAAGACGGGGGACCGGAAGTGTTCAGCGTCCCTGCCGCCTCCTCCAGGGGATGACTGTCTGTCTGTTTGTACGGCCTGCTTCAAAGGTTAAATACTGAGTGAAAGGTAGAACTAAATGTATCCTAAACCCTGACGCTGCTTTTAGTGTTGCATTAGGCCTATACACATAACTACTTTTATACCGCTGGTTTCTAACAATAGAACATCTTTAATGCATGCTACATGCATTCATCAGGGATATGATAGACCGATTATGAATGATCGTAAACTAAAGTGATATACTCAAGCAAGGATAGTTATAATAACTTTAGTATAAAGTTCTGTTTAGTTCTGCAGGTTACAGACCAACCAAGAAGGTACAGTTGCAGAACCTGAATGTTGCGTCGCTGCTTGCCTGGGATAAGACATTTGTAAAAGTAAAATAATAATCAGGTCTCCGTACTGGTGAATAAGCAATCAGAATCGTAGCAAATATATGGATACACACTATTATCTACTGCGAGTGGTCCTCGCTATGGCCCCCTCACCTCCCTGGCCCCCTCCCTGTTCCAATGAGATTATCTGATGTGGAAAGCCCCGAAACATTGCTTCTCTTATAACTGACGTCCCCTGACCTTGGCCCCAACACCACTTAGTCAAGGTCAGGGGGTCAGACTGACGTCACAGGGGGTCACGTGCCCATACCGGCGTCCCCACGTGATCCCGTCCCCACTCCCCGCTCCGTTTGTCGACTGGCCGATTCACCTTTTACCTCACTCCCCACTCCGTTTGTCGACTGGCCGATTCACCTTTTACCATCGGAGTACACTCCCTCTACTCGCCGGGTGACAGCCGAGGACGCCGCCTCCAAAAGAAACGCTCACATCTGTCTTCAGAACCCAGCCCCGCAGATAACTGTCACTTTTACCTCCGCGCATGCGCTGATAGGCTTCAAACCGGAAGTCCCCCGTGGGGTCGGGAGGTCGATACGAGGCGCCCGGTTCGTCCCGCTCAGATCGGGGAGCGGCGGGGGGTAGAATCAGGCGCCATCTCTGGGCGATAAACAGGGACAGAGCAGGGGGTACCGCACGCCATGCCGACATCAGGACGATCTGGACTTTCTCTGTAGGTGACCAAAGTGTCTCTTGTACCGTCTACCCTTGGCTTCTTACTGCCCCCTCCTTCACCTATAGCCGACAACCAACGACTTATAGTCTGACAGGCTGGCGTGTCAAACTAGTGCGAGTTTACCCACGGTCTTCTACCCTTTATGCCTATTTCAATGGGTCTGGACCCCTAAAATCGACACTGCGACAGGTACATTTCTTAAATTCGACAGGGGACATAGCCATTTCTTAAATTCGACAGGGAACATGGCAATTTAGTGACAAATGACATGACCCTTTTCTTAAATTCGACAGGGGACAGGGCCAATTCTTAAATTCGACAAGGGACATGGGTCTAAACTAAGATATAGGGACAGGTGACACAGCCGTTTTTTAAATTCGACAAGGGACATGGGACCCCCCCATCCAGACCCCTATTTCAGACTAGACCTAAGAATGCGCATTGGGCCTGTAGTTAATGGTTATAAAATGTATATATTTTGTGTAGCAGGCACTACAATTCCCATTTCCATACACTACTAAGATGTCGCGTACATATATATGTATATCAAGAATCAATCCAGCCGATTATGTCGCCATTATTTCAAAATGAGTCTGGGCGAATATACTTTACATTATATATATGGCAACCGTCAAAGTCCAATTTCCATATACTTTGAGGATTTCACATGTACTATGGGATCAACCCAAACGATATTGTCAAGTAAATTGTAAGCTTCAAATTCCCATTCCTGTATACTACTTGAGTATTCACATGTAGTTAGCGGACCTTATGGAGGTGAATTGGCGCGTCGATAAATAACATCGGCCAACTCACATCTAAATCCATGCTAACTATCGGAAACTACAGAAAAATTAATTTAACGAAAGCCATATTTGACTGATATAAAATGACAAAACAACTTTGCGGCCATCTTTTCGTTATGACATAATAGTGGAGCTGTATAACACACGATTTCAAAGGTAAATTATGTGCCCGACGTTCCTGAGAGCTGTCTGCTCTCCACGCCCCCCGGGACCCCCCGCAAAGCCGTAGTGAGGAGGCCCTATTACACTACACGAATTTGAGTGGTATAGTATTGTCATGAAATGGTGATATTACAGAAAAATTCACATGTATGATAATAAAACAGGGGTGGATAAGAAATTTCCGAAAGGGGGAGGGTCCAGCATAAACAAAGGCTGAGTACTAAAATGACATGCATTTGTGTGCACACACGTGGCATTTTCCCCTCTTTTTATAGTTTAGGGGTCCATCAAAAGGGGGTACATGACCCCTCACCCCCCCCTCTCCCCCTAGATTCGCCCCTGTACAATTCTCTGAAAATGGCAATTTCGAGTATCTTACACATGCACCACATGTGTACCAAAGGACGAGCACGGTCTCTAAAATATATGGTTTCTCTGCGACTCAACTCTCTGCGTTCTCACAACTCAAGTTGTGTAGTGTAATACCAACTTGATATACTCCAATCCCTATGCACTCCTATATATGTGATCCCCTCAGACAGGTACTCCCTTGTGACCACAAAGTACTTTTGAAGGTGATGTGAATTTACAAAAGCGCCTTCTTTTCAGACGCTTATGCCAATTATATGATAGGATATCGTTGACGCAGTTACTGAATAACATGCATTCGCTGGCTTCTATAAGTTATTTGCTTGACCTACTTGCCAGATTAAGTAGGACAAACATAAGGTATATTCTCTTCAGTTTTATAAACGTGTACTGTTCATTACTTTAAACGAACGTAAGTCCTTTCCAAAACATGTGTAGACTTTTAACACGTGTTATGTTTCACCTGTGTATGGATAAACTATATCATTTTCTTTAAATAAATGCTGCAAATATTTCAAATTGTTATGTAATCTGCATTGATCTACCGGTACTTTGAACATTTGAACATTTGTATAAATGAATGTGATAAAACAAGAAAAAAAACACATAATCTTCAAAGGTCCCAAATCGAACCCATGGAGGATCCCTTTCAGTATTATGAGGGTTTCTCAGCCCCCACATGTCGTAGGTTCCTACTCATACCTAGTCACAGCAGTATCATGGTTCCCAGGAAGTAAATACCACGTTATGGCAGTAAATACCATGTTGTGATTTATTTGTCTCCATGGCGACCAGCCAGTAGAAAAAACACCAGACACATCTATTGTTTTGAACCCGATCTCCTTACCTCCGTCATTTGCCATTCTCCTGTATCTTTGAAAGTTGATCCCTCAATTATCCTTCTGCGTGTTGTTATATTAAGGTCTATATTATCTATATAGTTATAAATAGATTGTCTCTACCTGCCTGTATGGTACGACGTTGAAGATTTAGGAATATCACTGGTTTGGAACGCCCAGTCACTAATTGACATGTTTCAGACTGTTACAACAAATATATCCTCCACTAGAATAACATATATAGGCCACGACACTCAGAACTTAATCAAAGAAACTCGGTTAACGAAAACTAACAGGAACTAGAGATAAACAACGCCGTCGGCTGTATACATCAATATCTGTGATAAAATACATGGTAAAACAGATGTTTTTGATATTTGCTCGGCCCGTGGGCCTTCTGGTATGGCCTCTGGTTAGCCTCTGGTTAGACTCTAGTGGCCTCTTGTACATGGCATGGCCAGCGAGTCGTACAGGCAACTATGTATACGAACGTCATCAGCATTCATAACAGGAGAGGAACTAGGAGGGGGTCCTCACCCTACTGTTTTTGGTGGGGACTAAACCAAGAGGGAAAAAGCTGTGTGTTTGTGTCTCCGAGCTGTGGGAAATCCAAATGTACGTAAACTATTCTTCCGTTTCATCTGTTTGAGAAAACAATAGTTGCCTTTCTAATGAAAACGAAATTGTCAATTCGGCAACCTGGATTAAATTATAACTCAGTGGAGGATCTGGAGGGGGGGGGGCAAAAGGGGCAATTACACCCCCCCCCCCCCGGCCGTAGAACTGTGGGACACAATTTTGGCATCTTAAAATTAAAAGACCTGTGTAAATCTGGTGTTTTTATTTTTAATTTTTTTTAAGGGGGTCAGGGTTTGCCCCCCCTAGAGAAGTGACTCGGATCAGCCCCTGTAACTAATGTTCGCTGTATGGGGATTATCATCATGTTGAAGGTTTTTTATTGGTATTTGTAACTGTTGAGTCTGACGTCTAAGTCATAGGATTGAATTGCCAGACAGACTGCTGATGCACACTAACGATTATAAAGCCCCATACCAACTAGGCAACTTTGACTCATCAGTGCTGAAATAATCTGATTCTTCTAGGATAATTGGCCGATTCTAGGGCCGACTTGTACCAAACACGTATTTCAATATACCTTTCTGATTGGTAGTCTGAATTGGTGCTAGAATCGGCTGATTGTATGAGAATAATTGGCCGATTCTAGTTGGTCGACTCAGGCAAAATCGCTTAGAGGGTATGGGGCTTAAGCCCTTGCACTGATATAACATACCTTAGCACCCCCTACATACATCATCTGCTATACTTTATACCTAAAGGGTGATGAAACATTTATGTGCTCTGGGTTGATTTATCTAAAGGCCATGATCCACGATGCGACAAAATGCCAGTTGACTTTCTTCTCATGTACTTTTTCGCATACTTGGAATGATTTCCCCCCTGTGAAAACACCGTTTTTCTAGTATAGATTATTCACAAAAAAAATTCAAAATCGGTTCACATCGCATCGTGGATTATTCCCTTTCCGAACCCCTTACCATCAAAAGGGGGTACATGACCCCCTAACCGCCCCCCCCTAGATTCGCCCCTGTACAATTGTTTGAAATTGGCAATTTCGAGTATCTTACACATGCACCACATGTGTACCAAAGAACGAGCACGGTCTCTAAAATATATGGTTTCTCTGCGACTCAACTCTCTGCGTTCTCACAACTCAAGTTGTGTAGTGTAATACCAACTTGATATACTCCAATCCCTATGCACTCCTATATATGTGATCCCCTCAGACAGGTACTCCCTTGTGACCACAAAGTACCTTTGAAGGTGATGTGAATTTACAAAAGCGCCTTCTTTTCAGACGCTTATGCCAATTATATGATAGGATATCGTTGACGCAGTTACTGAATAACATGCATTCGCTGGCTTCTGTAAGTTATTTGCTTGACCTACTTGCCAGATTAAGTAGGACAAACATAAGGTATATTCTCTTCAGTTTTATAAACGTGTACTGTTCATTACTTTAAACGAACGTAAGTCCTTTCCAAAACATGTGTAGACTTTTAACACGTGTATTGTTCCACCTGTGTATGAATAAACTATATCATTTTTTTTAAATAAATGCTGCAAATATTTCAAATTGTTATGTAATCTGCATTGATCTACCGGTACTTTGAACATTTGAACATTTGTATAAATGAATGTGATAAAACAAGAAAAAAAAAACATAATCTTCAAAGGTCCCAAATCGAACCCATGGAGGATCCCTTTCAGTATTATGAGGGTTTCTCAGCCCCCACATGTCGCAGGTTCCTACTCATACCTAGTCACAGCAGTATCATGGTTCCCAGGAAGTAAATACCACGTTATGGCAGTAAATACCATGTTGTGATTTATTTGTCTCCATGGCGACCAGCCAGTAGAAAAAACACCAGACACACAGGATCTATTGTTTTGAACCCGATCTCCCTTCCTCCGTCATTTGCCATTCTCCTGTATCTTTGAAAGTTGATCCCTCAATTATCCTTCTGCGTGTTGTTATATTGAGGTCTATATTATCTATATAGTTATAAATAGATTGTCTCTACCTGCCTGTATGGTACAGACATCGACGTTGAAGATTTAGGAATATCACTGGTTTGGAACGCCCAGTCACTAATTGACATGTTTCAGGCTGTTACATATTGATTTAGCGAAGTGACATGTTTCAGGCTGTTACAACCAATATCCTCCACTGGAATAACATATATATAGGCAAAGACACTCAGAACTTAATCAAAGAAACTCGGTTAACGAAAACAAAAAACGGAACTAGAGATAAACAACGCCGTCGGCTGTATACATCAATATCTGTGATAAAATACATGGTAAAACAGATGTTTTTGATATTTGCTCGGCCCGTGGGCCTTCTGGTATGGCCTCTGGTTAGCCTCTGGTTAGACTCTAGTGGCCTCTTGTACATGGCATGGCCAGTGAGTCATACAGGCAACTATATATACGAACGTCATCAGCATTCATAACAGGAGAGGAACTAGGAGGGGGTCCTCACCCTACCGTTTTTGGTGGGGACTAAACCAAGAGGGAAAAAGCTGTGTGTTTATTCTTGAAGTGTCTCCGAGCTGTGGGAAATCCAAATGTACGTAAACTATTCTTCCGTTTCATCTGTTTGAGAAAACAATAGGTGCCTTTCCAATGAAAGCATAACTGCCAATTCGTCGACCCCAGATTAAACCATAACTAGTGTTCACTGCATGTAAGGGGATTATCACCTCGTTGAATGTTTCGATTGGTAATTGTAACTGACAGTCTGACGTCTAAGTTATAGGATTGAATTACCAGACGATTATAAAGCCCCATACCCACTAGGCGACTTTGACCCGAGTCGTCCAACTCATATGCATCGCCATTAAAATCAGCTGATTGTACTAGAAAAATCAGCTTATTTTAGGGTCAACTGGTATCAAACATGTATATTTAAATATTCCATGCTGACTGGTAATCTGAATTGGTGCTAGAATCGGCTGATTGTATGAGAATAATTGGCCGATTCTAGTTGGTCGACTCAGGCAAAATCGCTTAGTGGGTATGGGGCTTAAGCCCTTGCACTGATATGACATACCTTAGCACCCCCTACATACATCATCTGCTATACTTTATACCTAAAGGGTGATGAAACATTTATGTGCACTGGGTTGATTTATCTAAAGGCCATGATCCACGATGCGACAAAATGCCAGTTGACTTTCTTCTCATGTATTTTTCGCATATTTGGAATGATTTTTCCCCTGTGAAAACACCGTTTTTCTCGTATAGATTATTTAAAAATCTTTGGAAAATTGAATATCTTATAAGAAAAATGATTAATTCAAAAAACATTCAAAAAACAATTTCAAAATCGGTTCACATCGCATCGTGGATTATTCCCTTTCCGAGCCCCTTACCCGCTATATCCCCCATGTTCTATAGCTAAGGGGTGATGGGACACATGTGCACTAGGATGACACATCTAAGCAGTCCGTTACCTGCATTTTACTCCATATTCTAAAGGGCCATACCCACTGAGCGACTTTAGTGGCAACTGGCGATCAGCGACCATCAGGATCGCCAGGAAAGTTGCCGGGCGACTGGGATATCAATGGATCTGCGATCATCAGGCAACTCCCCGTGGGTATGGTGCACATTCTGGGCAATGGGCGACGGGTGACGGGGATCGCCAGGAAAATCAGCAGGAAAGTTGGCAGGACAATTGGCAGGAAATTATCAAAATTGCTTGATATTACAATCACCCAGCGATTACGACAACGATTCTCCCAGTCGCTTGTCACCCATCCCTGCTATAGTTGCTTAGTGGGTATGGCCCTTAAAGCTAAAGGGTGAAGGGACACATGTGCGATGTCTAATGTAATAAGAACAACTGGCCCAAGGGGCTTTGACACACAGTGGGTTTCATTTAGAGAGACGTTCGCTAATACACTGGGGAATTTCCAAGAATATAACACTCATCTTTCCCAGGTTTAAGTCGCACCGGGGTCCTAACATGCCGTAGAGGAAGGGCATGGTGTACCCAGATAGCAAATAAAGGGAGATTTTTCAAGGGATATGGGGCAAAATACTGCTTTATGCCAATTCCAATAACTGAAAAATAGCTCCAAAACAGTGGTCCCAAAGTCATCTTTATGGAAAAGTACAAAAAACAGATGAATTTTTGACTAAGGTTATAGTTTGACATAATGATTTGCATCTATAACTGTCAAAATTATTTCAAGATTATGCACATTTTGGTATTTATAGGCATACATGTAGTTAGAATTGCAATATTATGTGAACTTAGGAGGATCAAATTTCCAAATATTGTGTCTTGCTGCCTAGATCTATAGGTGATTTCGACCAAGTCTGCCAACTCTTTGATTCTAAAAATCAGCTGATTGTACCAGCGAAATCAACCGATTTTTGCACCAATTGCAAATCACATCACTTATACAGTAGTGAAATTAAAAAGTTTAATCTGAATGGATGCAGACATTGACCGATTAATATAACGTAATTAACATATATAAACATACATATATAGCCCTGATCAAAAGCCCACTTTAGTGCCGGATCTAGCATTTTTAGATTTGGCCAAAAATGGAGGGGGCCAGCCTCCCCTCCCTAAATCCACCACTGGACTTGGCATAGATGGGACTAGTGGGTATGTATACGTAGTCTCCTATGCTTTAACACTGTCAGACCCCTCAACATAAATCCAGGTGATACAGGTTTTCTATGACGTCACGAAATCAACATCGCCCGGCTACACATGCATAGCCTGACGCCACATGTACAGTAAACAGAACTTAAACAAACGTAAACATCTACGCATGATAAACGCAAAATCACTGTCCAAAATGCATAATTAGTAAACAAATGTGTAAGAGGAGGTGAAATAAAAACAACACTGACCTTGGTCGTGGTCCCACTCCACTGGATTTCGTCTCGGGGTCTGGTTCGCCCATGGTCAGCTCCCGGCCACATGGGCCTCTAAGACCATGGGCGAACCAGACCCCTCGACGAAATCCAGTGCGTAGGACCATGCCCCGGTCCGTATTTGCTTATTAGACACCCTCCTGTCACATCCCTCCACTCCATCTACCCATCTACCCCCTACCCTCCTCCTTCTCCTCCTCCTTCTCCCTCAGCCTGACCCAGACCATCCATCTACCTGATATTAGACCCCCCCCCCAAGTAACCCTCCCCCCACTTACCCCCCCCCCCCCCACCCCTCCCCTCACCCATCCACCCATTGAATGTGCATCACAGCAAAGTTGTGAGGTAACAGAACGTTCTGCAACCATACATTTTTGGTCAGTCTGTCACTTTATAAGACGGCATGTAACAGTTACATTATTGATGTGCAGGTTGAAACCTCACCAAATCAAAATGCTATTTTTTTGGTGATGTTATGACCAAACCAAAACAGAATGTTATAAGAACGTTCTGTTTGGGTTGAAGAACATAACCAGAACGATGTAATAGCATCACAGTGCAACGTCACAGCAGTATGTTGCAGTGATGTGATTGAGAGTCATCAAAAGAACATAACAAGTACCAATACAGAACCAATCAGAACATTGCTGCAACATTCTAATAATGCCTCCTTGGCTGGGATGTACACACGGGCCAACAGTATCAATGATTCTTCAGTCTGGTCGCACTGTTCCTGTAAACTGTCCATTAACACAGGAGCACTTTCCAGAAAAAAACACTCATTTTTCCAGGTTAGAAACACACCAGGGTCTTTATGTGTTAAATTGAGGAAGAGCGTCTCGTTGCATGGACCCCTTAGACACCTCCTCTACCAATAACCTCTATTCCGTCTACCCACCTGCTACCCTACCCTCTTCCTTCTCCCTCAGCCTGACCCAAACCATCCATCTACCTGATATTAGTCCCCCCTCCCCCCTCTTACCCCCTCCCCCCTACTTACGCCCCCCCCCCCCACACACACACACCTCACCTCACCAGTCTACCCATCCAACATGCATCCCAGGCCAGCTGGACGTAACAGAACCATTTTGCAACCGTACTGTCCCTTAATAAGATGGCACGTAATGTTATTAATGTGCAGGTTGAAACCTCACTGAATCAGAATGTTATTATAGTGTTATTTTTTGGTAAGGTTAAGACCATATCAGAACATTCTGTTTGGGTTGAAGAACATAATCAGAACATTGTAATAATGTCACAGTGCAACGTCACAGCAGTATGTTGCAGAGACGTGATTGGGAATCATCAAAAGAATGTAACAAGTACCAATACAAAACGTTGCTGCAACTTTCTAATAACGTTGCATCCTTGGCTGGGACAGTATCAATGATTCTTCAGTCTGGTCCCATAGCTCCAAGCCGGCATGATGTAAACTCTCTGTTCACACAGGAGGACTTTCAAGAATAAAACGTTCATTTGTCCGGGTTTGAACCACACCAGGGTGTTTATGCGTTTAGTAGGAACGGCGTCTCATTGCATCTACCCCTTAGACACCTCCTCTACCAATAACCTCCATTCCATCTACCCACCTGCTACCCTACCCTCTTCTTCTCCTTCAGCCTGACCCAAACCATCCATCTACCTGATATTAGCTCCCCCAACCCTGCACCCCTTTCCCCTCCACCACCACCACCCCTTTACTTCCTACTCCCTTAAGCCCCATACCCACTAGGCTATTTTACTGACGACGGGCGACGGGCAACTGGGAGAATCTGCCGACTCTTATGATCCCTGTTAGTATGATATATTGAAAAGTACATGTTTGATATGGATCGGTGTTCAAATCGGCCGACTCTTAGAGTAGAGTCAGCCGATTTTAGCACCAATAATCGGCTGACTCTAGAAAAAATTGCCTAGTCGGTATGGGGCTTCAAGGGCCATACCCACTAGGCGAATATGACCAAGTGGGCCATCTGATTGGTGCTAAAATCGGCCGATTCTGCCCTTAGAATCGGCCGATTTTACACGTGATCCAAATCAAACCTGCACATTCCAATATACTATACTTACAGGTGTCCCTTAGAATCGGCCAATTCACCCAGTTGCCCGTCGCCCATTGCAGGTAAAATCGCCTAGTGGGTATGGGGCTTTACCCCTCCCTCCTCACCTGTCCACATCCCCTTTCCTTCCTCCCAAACGACGCGCATGCGCACACGGTGCGGCAGTGGCAATGAGTCTACAGCCGGGTCCCATTCCCCGGCCCCACGTGATATATGGACGCCATTAGGGCCCGCGCCGCCCTACGACAGCGCCACATTATGACAGCGGCCAAAACCGTCAACTCCTAAGGACACTGATAGAAATAGTCGGCAACAGCCGGCGGGGGGAGGGGTGCGACTAAAGAGGTGCTCGTTTTGCAGAGAAATGCAAATACTTCTGGAATCTGGAAAGGATTTAACTTGCACAAATCTCAGCTTGGGGAAAGCAAGTCCGAATGGTTTTCAGAATAACACTTGAGGGGCATTGGTTGTATGAGAATCTAGATTTAGGAGGAGATGATACATGGGCGTTGGTGTATTACGTTACGTCGCAGGGTTAGTATGGAGGTATATAGAGGGGTGGAGACTATTTGGGGAGATGGGGACGCCCAAGGTATGCCGTCGTAAATTAGTTTTGTCGAGTGCCGACATCTAGGAGCACTTATGACACATATTACTGGATAAGTGGATAGGTGCAAATAAGATGCAGATGTACTATAATAAGAAGAAGCCCGAGGGGCGTCCGAGGGTGGCTGTACGACCCATGTTTGTATGTACGATCCGCATGGGTCGTACAACCACCCGAGGACGCCCCCAAAGGATCTTTATTTTATCACCCAAACAATCCTCAAATCGTTTAGAAAATAGTGGGAAAGTGGAGCGGTGCCTATGGCCTGTCAATACGCCCTGCCTACAATATGTACTGCTTGCCAGCCATAGGGTGATAAACACACAGACACATACACTCATCTATGGCTACTATTCCTGTGTATGTGTGTCTGGGTGAGTCTGTGTCTTTGTTGTGGCTGTTGTGTCTAGGTGCATGTCTATGAGTATGTGTGCCTGTGCCAACATGTGTGCCTGTGTATACATGTGCATCTCTATATTTGTTTTGTGTCTGTGCATCTGTGTCTGCATGAGTGTGTTAATTTGCATTCTGTGTATGTATGTCTATGTTTCTGTGTGTTTCTGCATGTGTGTCGGTATCTACATGTGTGTCTGGGCTTGTGCCTATCTGCTGTATCTACATGTGTTTCTGCATTTGCGCATGTGTGTCCATGTATGATGTGATGCATGTTTGTGTGTGTGCCTGTGTCTACATGTCTGTCTACGTGTACTGAATGAGTGCCTGTGTCTTCATTTGTATCTGGGTGTAGTGTCTGAGCATCTGTGTCTACATTTTTCTGTATGTAGTAGTTGTGTGTGTTTGTGTACATGTGTGTCTGTGTGTTGTACCTGTGTGTCTTTGTCTGCATAAATGTGTTTATCATATGCATGGCCGTCGAGCAGTGCATATTGCAGGGAGGGCGTATTGACAGGCCATACGTACCGCTGCACATTCTGAGTTATTTTGAGACAGTTTGATTTTTTTGGGGTGACAAAATAAAGAAGGACCTTCAGGGTTGTCCTCAGGTGGTGACGATCCCCTCTGGATCATACAGACACCCTCAGACGTCCCCAGCAGTCCTTCTTATTATAATCTGTGTTTGTGTGTGCTGTTTAATGTATGTCCATGTGTCTGTATCTACGTGTGTGTCTGTTTGTGTTGTATATCATGTGTGCAGTGTGTCTGCGTCAACCTGTATTAGCGCATGTCTGCGTGTATAAGTATGCCGTGTCTTTGTGTCTGAGTATATATGTATGTCTGTGTCGTATTTCTCCGTTTCCTCAGAAGAAAGAAGAAAGAAATCAATGGAATATACAGGAATGCATCCCTGTGCAGACAGGGAAACTACAGTGGAGACAGAAAAGGGGATGAGACAAGACAGCATTACTCACAGGAGGGTAAATGAAATAAGGACATGATCTAAAGTAGGGAAGAGGCGGGTACAGTAAAAAGATAACACGGCGAGACAACTGATATGGCATTAGACAATAGTAAAATACATTTGGCATAGGTATGTATAAAGCTCAGGACATATAAAAATAACCATGCTAGAAGATGTATATTCAACTAGGAGCTACATTCCATTATGCGATGTTCTCTACCACATTCCCTTGCGATTATGTATATCATATATCGATGCAAAATCACAAAAATATTGTAGAGAATTACACAACATGTTGGTAAATCGTCTTTTCGGAATAGTCGTAATTCTCATTACAACTTGTGATAGTATATCGTAAGCTGATGTTAGCACGTGTAATATGGGGCTGGATTATTGCAACAACAATTGATAGCGATGTATTTCATTAAATTTCCGTAATGTACGGAATACTGCCTTCACGTACGATGCAAAACTGTATAAATCAAATGTCGGTGTCAAGACGTATAACTAACTATACGGGTCACTAGCCGTGTCATCTACACGATGGGTATATATCCTGATCTTTTGACAGATGCCACTCGATGGCGTGGCCGACACATACTACAACTGTATGCTTGTCAATCTCAGACGTCACGAGATGGCAGGCTAGGGTGAAGATTGACAGCGTATTCGGGTAAAATGATGAAGCAGTGAGGTGACAGACAGCCAGGGTAGAAAAGGTGACAACGAGATGAAGGGTGGGTGAATAGGGTATCCTTGGTCAAGCTGACATATATATATAGGTGTTGGTCTTGGTAGTATTCATATTTAGTATATATACACACCATATATAAAAGTGTACGTGTGTGGAGGAGGAGTAGTCTGCTATATATGTGATTTTTTGTACACAAAGGCCCCTGCATTAAATAAGCTCTTTGTCTAAGCCCCATCTCCAGCGCTACTAATATGTCATATATGCAGTGGGATTAATCGTGCAAATGTTGCGTATAAGTGATGTCGAATATGACGACAGTGTTTCCTACATCATAGGCTAAATCATGGGCAGAGATGTGACCTACTTCAAATTCCCATTTCCATATACTTCTTACACCATTATGAATTGTCTTGTTTTCAATTGAGTCAATTCACTCGATACTGTTGTATAAATAGTGGAGCCTTTGACGCAACTTTACGCGTAAAGTCTATAGACACTATTGTTTACCAGCAATAAGTCTTCTGGTGATAACAGCATTATATTGCCCTTTAGCTCCCCCCCCCCCCACCACCACAGAACCCAGGGCTGACGGGTAAACCTGGTAACCCTGGTAATCGTTGGTTCCTGACGGGTTCTCAGGGCCCGCTGGGGGTTAGACTGTAATTCCATTCAAGTGTGCTAGTCACACAAACTATAAATGTAAGAGACAACTAGGTCATTGAAGGACTAGCCGGGGATCAGCGTCCCCTCAGCGTCCGACCTGGGCGTCTGTACTGGAGGACGCAGGGGTCGGACGCCGCCAGGTGTCAAGGTCACCTCTGCTTCTCACCCTGGAGGAGGTGTCACGTGTTACCGTCCCGCCGCGTGGTCCCCTCCCCCCCCCCCCCCCCCCCCCACACACACACACACCTTCCCCGCTCCAACCCCTCCCCGTCACTGTATTATTGGACCGTACGAAGAATGCGAAGTTACGGAGAGAATAGTCCCACAGGCCCATAACAGGCATCTGCCCCCAACCAGCATAAGCATAGACACACGGGTACACACACAAACACACAAACGCACACATACAAAAACACACACATACATACACAAATACACACACACACCTCTCCCCCACCCAATTCTGCCTCCACCTTCATATCATAGATACTATATGCCTAATGCTTAACTCCATAAATTGAAAATGTTATATTCTACTATGGCCAAGCCTCACCCTGTTCCAAATGTCTGAACCGGTTCCTTTGTAACCGGTCCGGTTTCTTCTATAATCATCATGAACGCTCCATGGGAAATCAAAGCTTATTGCAGGTATGGATAAGCTTAGATTTCCCATGGCCTCAGTCATGGTCATAATGTATGACTAGGACTAAGGCCACCTACCCGGTTGTGACCCCACGTTCCCCTCACTCTCAAAACCACCCACTCCATCCTGCCAACTTCCTTTTCTGTCACTCTGTCACCCACCCTTCTCTGCCCCTGTCATCCCGTCAAAGTGACTCTCTGTCAACCTCACCCCCTGTCAACTTTTCACCCTTACCTCCCGTTACCCTGTTTTAACCCGACACCCTCTCAATGTCAGCAGTCTGACCCTGGGATGTAAGTTAAGGGGAGAATGGTCCTAGACGGCCATAGTAGATGTCAAGCTTTGCACTGCACCTGGACCATAATAGATCTTCCGTTGCAGATTTGTTTGACATTTTCGGGGCAAAATTTAGATTTGTTAATGTAAAATTCTTGAAGAAAATGGGTTCACCCCGTTTCTATTAGCGCACCCCAACCTATTCAAAAAGCTGGATCCGCCAGTAATCTTGTTGGTAGCTTAGGAAATAGTGACCCTCAGTATCCAATATGTTCAAAAGTATATTATATTGCTACAGCTATTGTACTGGATGTCTTTATTCTTAATTACCCAGCCCCGTTACTGGTATAGACATACTAGGACGTAGACTATATGTATCACTCACTTCTTGCCACATTCACTCCCAGTCATTATACAATCCTGTCACCCTCTCACCCTGTCACTCTCTCCACCTACAACCCCATCATTTGCATACCTATCACATGACTAGAGGGTTATATATATATACATGTGCACAAATACCTGCTGAGAGGTCATAACTAAATCTGTTGAAAATCAGAGTGAATACTAATAACCTTTAACCTCTACTTGTTATCCTCTTGTCTACAAATTATGCACGGCACAGAGTAGAATATTGATCGTCAATACATGATCTAGTTTGTGCCTTTAATTAGCTTATGTATCCAACAAACAGTTGCGGCGCGTGCATATATTTACTCACGAGCAGCGGGTGTGTTTGGTTATTCCACACTCGGGTACATGTACACACCATCTCAAGCACTAATGAATTCCCCCTGACACTCCACCACACATGGAGTTCCCACTGTATGGCATGGGGTTGGTTCCAGGTTTGATAAAAGGGGGTAGGGTTTGGCATATAGGCTAAGTATTGATATATTATAATGTTACCTAGTTGTTTATTCTATGTCACCAGTACAAAAGAGGGATAAGGGTATATAGGCTAACATTGCTTTTCTGCCATATATGGCGTTCCCACTGTATGGCTTTTGAGTTCGTTCCAGGTTTGATGATAGGGGGTAGGGTTTGGCATATAGGCTAATTGATATATTTTTTCCTCTTTGTTTTCCGCCAACAATGAGGGATTGTGGTGTATAGGGTAACAATTAGGGAGTTTCAGATCCCACAACGCATCTCGATACGTCAGCGTATCTTAAAGGGAGCCAAAACCAAAAAATTCATTGAAATTTTCCAAACTCAAATATTCATTGAAATCCATTCCTTGAGCCTATTTCTGGCCCATGTTAAAATCTAAACGATGAAATATGGTAAAAAAATCATTAAAAACATGTTTTTCTTGCTCAAATCAATTAATGTGGATCCGCAAAAATAGGGTTTGTTTACAAACAAATGTAAATATTACCATCTCTTGTAGCATTCTACTTCAGTTTGAGCTAGCTTTCACCGCTAATACTCTACCACTGACCTTAACTGGACTCATCTAACATATTTATATACTTATCTGAGTTTTGAAAATTTTGAAAATGTTGTCAATTTTATTGGTTTTGGCTCCCTTTAAATTAACCCAATCATATTCAAGGCTTAGGCCTAATGTGCGAAATTTGGTAAATATAATTAACTGGTCATGTATGATTGGGGCACAGTAAACTTAGGAAGGGTGCCAGGCGTTCACCCCCTCCCCTTTTTTGAGCGATTTAGATTGATTTTGTTAAATTCCTGCATCAAGGGGGTTCAGGTGAAAGACAGAGCTTAGAAGTATGGGCCCCAGTCAGACCCATACTGTACGCCCAGTCCCTGTGGGGTTATGTACGGTCGCTAGGTGTGGTATTCTGACGTTACATAAGCTGGCGCCTGGACCACCCGACGCCACCCCTCAGGAGATGATCGGGCGCTGTATAATGTGATAACATGATAATCACATGCTAATCACATGCTAATCCAATAAATCGATACCCTGACTGGACTGCTAGGTGGGGGCCAGACACACTGGCCTGTTTTTATATATACATAAAGCCGTTACAAGCGGGAAAAGGTGATTGATTTGTAGGCTTGAGGATAGCATGAATTAATGTATCCAGGCGTAGGTCAGTCGTTGATCGCATACTTACCCTTATTGGTGTTTGTCATTTGGGCCCTATGGGCTTCTTTTTCGTAAGTCCATTTTCACAAACTATTTCATAATGACCTTATCATCTGTCGTATGTTTTTTTGCGTTCTCCTCATTCTGGCTATCTTGCTGAATATCACTGTGCACTATGTTTGATAAGTTATTCTAAATTCCCGATAATATCGAGGGGTTGTTCTGTGAATATTCAACAATGATCCATAATTTATGTACGCCTGTTAATACCATTGGCTGCTGCCCGTTCTGGTCAGACAGTTCTCATCCAACGTCCCGTTAGTTCACCCGCCCTGTTGTTATCTGCCACGCTCCCTATAATATATATTATATAGTGTATCCTCCGCCTCGTGCAAGCGGGTAATGAATGGGTATAGTCTCTCTGCACATGAAAAAAGGGCGGTAGTGGTTTCAGAGTGGGGCGCAGGGCTCCCCCCCCCATTTTTGGCAAAAAAGAGATAAAGTACATTTTAAAGTATATCAACCCCGCCCCCCGCCCCATCTTTTTTTTCAAACACTGAATCCATCCCTGAAGGTTCAATTGGAGCAGTGTGTGCGCACAGCACGCAGCTCACGCTCTCAGTTCATCCTGCCCCTTAAGCCCCATACCCACTAGGCGAGTCTACCGGTGCATTGGTGACGGGCGACTGGGAGAATCGGCCGATACTTATGATCACCTGTCAGTACAGTATATTGAAATGTGCCTGTTTGATCCGAATCTCTGGTAAAATCAGCTGACTCTACCAGGAAAATCAGCCGATTTTAGCGTTGATGTGTCGGCCGATTGTGTAAAAACTGCCTTGTGGGTATGGGGATTTAGTCTATCTAGACCAACCAAGTGTGATGGTAGATCTAGGTTGGAACGATTTGTTTGTTTGTTTGTTCGTACTACCGAACTCAATGGTTCTGGGGCACTGGGATATTTCACCCTTGTTCCTGGATGATCGAATCTATGAGAAGATAGAGACCGTACCCCTACTACTGAGGCAGGTTGTCTTTAATGTGCATGGTCCCATAGACGGGATCACATACACCTCAGCCTGTGGTCTTAAGACCTTTGATAACCGTGACATTGTCAAAGAAAGAACGCCTGATACCACAGCAGCAGGACAGAGACTTGAACTGCCAATCTTCAGATGACAAGCCAACACCATACCACAGTAACACCAGATCACCCCTGGATTGCAAAGAACTACCTGTCCTCTCTTTATACCTTGAGGTCCTCCTTTATCGCCCACCCCTACCCTGGTCACCTCCACCAATACCTCCAGGACCCACACCGGGACCCAGCACGGCAGCGCCCCCTATAATCACCCACTCACTTCACCCCACCAGCCCCAGCCTTATGTAAATTCTCCAATCCTTCTTGTGTTAGCCCGCCACCGGCTCTTTTATCAGGGGAATTAGAGAATAATTTGACTCCGAAGGCAGCGCGCACCAGATACTCTGCTGGAGGTAATATTCTTTTTCCTGTCGGGTAATGTATTTTCAGGGAACCAGATGCTTTTCTATATAGCCCACTGACAGGTTGGTGGAATTGGAAATTGCCTCCAGAAGACGTCACCGCTAGACAACAGGTGCCTTAGTATCATTAGTAAGCATGGGGGTTTCAATGTGATTGTCTTGGTATAGTGATTGGAAAGGCTGGATGGGTACATCTGTATGTACCCTGATTCTCTTTGACCCACTAGGATGAATTATTCATTATAAATTTCTATAGGTGGTCTCTAGTCATGAATTATTTCTACTATAGGGGTATCCGATATCCTTATTGATATAAGTTATTAATATATAAGGACTTTCATCTTTGGCCTTTGTGCAAGTGTTAACCCTTTCACTACCCCAGATCTTTTGAGGCATCCCCAACATATGTAAACGCCAGATGCCTTGAGGCATCTTTTCAATAAATGTTTCAGCTGTGATTTCAAAGCTACATAATTATTCTTGAAAAATGAAAAGTTACTGTTTTGCGACACTAAATCCATCAATAATATAGTATATTTAACATTGAAAATGCTGGAATATAATTCTTTTTTATTTCATAAACAGTTTAACATTGATCTGTTTAAGGCATTATGGTGTATGAGGGGCCTTTTGGGTATTTGTTTAAGTAATTTTTGAATCATATATGCAATATTGTATGCATAGGGAAAGGGTTAATACAATGGTTTATCTTCTCAACAATACTGATAACTAGCCTGGCACTCAGAGAGTAGGTGGCACCACGTTCAATGATAAGACGGGAGTAGGAGAGTAGGAGGGGATTAGTGCCTTTTAATGTCACATCTTGGTTATAGAAATGTCAAGTGATATAAGTGAACAGTCTCGGTTTCAACGGATTAGTCTACGGACCTCCAACGTTAAAAAAATAACTCACTAATTCATCTGTACACTATTCATGATTTCGACGTTTTACGCTGTGTTTGTGCTTTTTGATAGATAATGTTTCCAACTCATTCTCTTGGTAATTTGATTTCTAATCTGGTTCCCTCTTTGTTCAGCAATTATTCCATTCCATAACGTCGTTTTCATTGGAGAATCCAGTTGCATAATTCCATAATACAATTAGTGCTCGTTGACAGATCGTAGCACGGGCTCCCTTCTCGGGAGGCTCGGGATCGAAGAGAACGTCCCACTTTATCTGAATCAACCCTTAAAAAGTCGGAATTGATTTTAATTAACAATGGGCGCGCCAATTATTGCGGGGCGAGGTTCCTCTGTCTGCCGCTGGGCGGCGCCTCTGTCGGTTGCCGCTAGGTGGGGCGTCGTTCACACTGCCCCCTGGTGGCAGTAAGGGCCGGTAGGGGGCCGATTTATATTCGCGTCGCGCGCTCTCATCTATATCCCGGCGCGAGACAATGAGGGCAGGACACTTCCGCCACGTGACGTACTGCTTCCGGTCAGATACCGGTGTCCATGGCAATAATCGGCCCCAGAACAAAACATCTGCGAAAAGCTGCGCGTTCCTGGTCACCTGACCTATGGGTCGTTTTGGGGGTTGGGGGAGGGGGGGTCGGAGGGAGGGGTCGGGGGGCACAAAGAGGGGAGGTCTCTGGGTCTGGCCCCTCACTACTAAACATGCCCGGGTATACCTCCATAACGCCCGTGAATGGTCGTCCCCATCATCTTAGAGAAAGTTATCACATTGTTATCACCCTATAAAGGCCATGATCCACGCAGCGATTTTGGGCCGATTCTGAACCGATTTTGAAAATTGGTTTGTCAAATACTTGTTTTTCTTATAGATGTAATTTTCCAAATAGTCTGGAACAATCCTTATGAGATAAAAAGATATATTTTGACTGGATAGATGTAATTCCAAATATATGAAAAATGTGTGAAAAGAAAATCTGTTGGTGCTTTGTCGCATCGTGGATCATGGGCTTAACAGATGATAGATTCAGGCGGGATTCGGCGAAATTCCGACGTGTCCGGGCCGAGGGGGCAGAACTGACAATGGGCGAGTACGACCGGCGGTTGTTTCCAGGGCGAACCGACCGGTTTAGATAAGCGGAGGCTGGAGAATTTATTACTCACAGTGGGAGTTATGGCGAGTTATATCGGTTCACATTAGGCCTTCAGAAATAAAAAGGGGCTCTAGGAATGCCATTAAGACACGGGCATCAATAACTCGCGATGCCAGCTCCGCCACCGCGATAAGAATAGTCATATAAATTATGCACCCATTTGGAATTAAAGTGCGGTGCTATAATTTTATTAACGCTAAAAACCCACTTCGCCTCCAAGAAACTGGAGGGTGTCGTATTACGTCCATGTTGAGGACTGTGTCGGCAGGCAGAGAGAGATTGTATGGGGAACTGGAACGACTTGACCCGGGAGGCAGTTCCAGGGGGATCAAGGGCAGGGGCGGATCCAGAGGGGGGTCCAGGGGGTCCTGACCCCCTCCTTTTGGTGGACCCCTAAGCTAGGGAAAGAGGGACAATTGTTGCATGTGTGTGTGCAAATATATGCATTTTATTACTTAGCCTATATATTATGCTGACCCCCTCCTTTTAGAAATTCTGGATCTGGCTCTGCAGGGGGTCCTGGATCCAACTTCCTTTTGGTAGGGACCTAAACGCCATAAATAGGGGTAAACGTAGTGTGTGTGCGAGCAAATGCGCGAAGTTTAAGTATCAAATTTACAGGAGCGGGGGGGGGGGGGGTGAATCCCATGGGATTGCACGGTGCGACAGGAATTCTGGTGGAATTTGAGATTGCTATCGACCAATATTTAACATGGTTGGATATTTCCCAAGCGATTGACTATTTTATAAGTAGATTTCTGGTCAATATATAGGAACACGCTTTCTGTTGCGTGCTGACCAGTTCTGGCGGTTAAAGTACATGTACCACAAATCTAACTGAATCGTGCAATGGGTCCTCCATGTAGACTACCTCCATTTGTTGAATAACATATCTTTTTTTTTATTATAATTTAAATATCTCTCCAATACAGAAGTTCTTCCAATGTAAGTGAAATACATATACAAAATGATAGCAATAATATGCAAAGTGTGAGATTATTTACTAGTAGGTACCTTTCCCCATAATACATCATGCAGGATGTATGACGTCACAATCTACCTTATGTTATTCACCCAACGCAATATATTGTATATAGGAACCTCTTCTTTCCCTTCAAAATCTTATACCACTAAATAATAGCCCCAGCGGCCCGTATCTCAGAAGCCTAGCGTGACTCAGAGAGGGCTGGTGACATGACCGAGGGTGGAGATAATCAGAGGCAATGAGACCATTAAGGACGAAGCAGGGGTTGTGGTGGAGAGTGGGGGCTGTGCCGGTCCCAGGCTTCGCTGAGGAAACGATATGACTTGTGGGTGTGTAGTCACTTCTCTTCCCCACCCCCCACCCCCCCGGTCACCCTCCTTCCCCCGGCTACCCGTCTTCTACACTGAATACTATATCACTTACACACACACCAAATGTTGAGTCTGATATCTGCATCACTTATATATATATATATATATATATATATATATATATATATCTTATATACTCATCAGGTTGACTCTTCTGCATCACTTATACTAGCACCCTACATACACTACATCAGACCCCCCCCCCCCCCCCACCCATTAATTGGCCCAAAGTACGTTTTGATTCTCACAGCCACTAGAGTCGGCCGATTCTACCTAAAATAATATGCTTAAAGATTCAAATTCAATGTGTATATTTCAATACTCCATACTGATGAGCTAATGCACGAACATTCAGCGGCATGATCGGTGGTATCCAAATCGCCTTTGTGGGTATGGGGCTTTATAGATTAACACGTTGATTGCCATAAAGTTCAGATCAGAAGGCCACTGAAATGTTAAATTTTGTTTTTATTCTTTGCTGAGCAACACAGATCACAGAATCCGTTACTTGCTAAAAGGTAAATGTAATAAGATAGCCATGGAAACGGCAGGTACAAAGGTCAACCACAATGTACATATATCTACTTCTGACTCTCCTTGAAAGAATGTCAATGGGGCAATTCCTAAAGACCATAAAGTTCCTTTATTTGAGATGCTCCCATTCTTTGATATATACAGGATTCCAGGTCGGCCAGCCAAGGCAACGGCATGGGGAGTAGATCTATCTGTGCTAAAGGACGACCGGTCAACGACCCCGGATGGGTCAGGCAGTGGTCAACGAGGGGAGATTGAGTGCAGTATAGTGTAAGGGGCCTGGTTAGGGGATGAACGAATCTGGTTGTCTTTTCATCTAAAAGAGAGTTCATTCCTTATCGTCATTTGTCCCCCCTCCCGCCCCGCCCCACTCCTGAATCTGCCACTGATCACCTGTCCCTCTCATAAACACCTCCCCCTCGCTTCACCCTTCTATGAGAAAGCCCCTTTTGGTTGGTCTTGGTGAGAAAAAAGCTGAATGTTTATTATGATAAAAAAAATGCAGCGATGGGCTCCATCACCGGACACCCTCTACTAGAACCCGTCTGTAAAACGAGATAGTTTTGCTCAATAAAAAAAAAAGAAAAGTAAAAAAAAAAGAAGAAAGAACCATACAATGTTCTGTCTGCTCCCTATCCCAGAATGGTCGTTCACACCTTGCGGGTAGCGTGTTATGCCCTTATTAGTACCGCCCCAGGCCGCCCCACGTCGCCACCCCTTACATCACCTATACCCAGGTCCTTAGGCTCCCCACACGTCACCCAGCGGCGTCCCGGGGACCCACGTGACGTGACGTCACACCGCGTCTCTGACCCTCGTTCTGGTGCGGTGAGGGGAGGCTCTGATTGGCTGACACACGCCAACCTAGACATGGGGCTCTGAGCATGCGCGGACAACAGGGACGCTACAGAGATGTCCTCTGAACAGGTCTATTGTGATGTAAAAAGGGGCATTGATATCTGCTTTCCATCGTATACTTGACAAACATGAAATACGATTCCTTTCAGATATGGCCGATGATTATTATCATCTACATTCTTCATACTGTAAATAGTTAAGTTTCAAAGGGTTTGTAATTATAATCATGACTGTCAAAGAGATCATCATGTCGTTTCATTTAGAGAGTTATTAAGTATTCGCTTTTGGGTAACCTTTGAAGTATAGGTTATATTAATTTCTCGTGGGCAGGTCTCTCGCGGTTGTTTAAGCTATTCCGACCGACCTGAGGTTTTTCCTTGCTTTATTGCTGGCATAAAGGGAGGGGCCAGTGACCATAGAATAATATATTACTTGAAATTGCAAGATATACAAATGTATGGCAAATACTGGCAACCCTAATGTTATTTTATGAATATCATCATTTCAAAATTTGAAAATTACATCTTTTGTGTGTGACGTCAAACACAGATGTGTTATGTGTTTTGCTAAGGATCAGAGGGTTTAAGCTTTTTTCGATATATATACAAAGTCCCAAGAAACCAAAAATAAAGTTCCACTGGCTCCTCTCTAAGTTTTTGTACCCTCCCCGTGTCTCACTACCTCCCGTACTACATGCCTGGGTCACACACCACTTTCTCTATACTACTACCCCCTTCTATCGAAGTTTGAATAAGATAAATTAATGGTTTATTACCTTTTTTAAGTTGGCAAAATTATGTTACCAAAATCAGGAGTATTTCATGCAATGGAATCAGATCCGTAAATGATATAAAACATGTTCTTGTTGTAGGTGGTTGATAACTGTTAGGCTGTTGGCGTTAAATATCATACATCAGAGAGCACATTTTCTAATAATCTTTTATTTGCATTTGATTGAGTGATATCAAAACCCATGCGAATCATAAGAGACAAGTGTACCACGATAGTGTGTGATGTAAAAAAGAATGATAATTGTTATATGTGCACTTGTATTTATTGATTTCTATATTCACCTCATCAAGTTCCCTGTCATACTGCCATTTACATTCTACAGTTTCAGCTATAGGAAGATCACGTAGCCCTGTAAAGCTTTTTTTGTCAATATAAAAAAAACTCCAGCTCTAATTCCTAGATATTTTTGTCCTTTGTGCCGTCTGAGCTGTAGAGAAAGTTAGAAAGCCAAGCTAACTCGCTCTGTCCCGCTGGGATCGGGTTACGACCAATAGGTTTCTTCTCTTCATTTACATTCTAATTGCTTCCCGCCTCCTTTCAGGACAAAACAAGCGCCATTTGTCAAGTTCAATTCGTCCCACAGCCTTTGACTCAATTTCAAGCAAACGTTTATTCAAAGTGCAATTAGTGTATAAATCAATGTAGCGGCAGATTTTCTGCCTATGGTTTTAATGAAAACTAAAAGAATCGTTTCATTGTAAGATTCATAAGCAGATTTCCCGATAAAGACCCATGTGATAGTGCTTTATGGTTAAAATTGATTTCTATTATTGAACTTAATATTATAAAGTATTATTTTAAATGGAGATTTGTGTTTTTCCAGGTAGCATATGCAGAGGTCTACATCACTGTTTCATATAGTTAAAACCAAAATCAGCATAATAAGTGGTATTGAATATAAATTATGAAGTATAGTTTGAATGGAGATTCAGGTTTCTCAAAGTTACAAATGCAGATATCTACATCAGTCGGGCCTTAATTATGGGTAAATGATCAACGCTACTAGCCTTGAGACACAGATCACATATCAGAGGTACAGTGAGACATCCCACAACATCTGCCGAGACATTAAAACGTCTCACATTAACAGACTTTGAGCCTGCTGCTTGACGGTGACGGATTGAGAAGTAAGGGGAGACTCGGCGTCATAATTGTGATTTATCTCAAGTTACTATCTCCACATCTAGCCGTAAGTGTCACCCTTACCGTCTAAAGCCCCATACCCACTAGGCAAATTTGACCAGAGTCGGCTGACTCATTGGCCCTAAAATTGGCCAACTCTACTAGAAGAGTCGGCCGATTTTAGCTCCGTCATATATCAAACATGTATATTTCGATATAACATACTGACTGGTATTCTGAATCGGCACTAGAATCAACTGATTCTATTATAATCGGCCCATTCTAGCACTGATTAGTCGGCCGACACAGTCAAATTCGCCTAGTGGGTATGGGGCTTTGCTTGGCACATACCCATCTGTTTAATCAAAGTCCCAGGGCTTCTCATTTCTCATACTGGAGAATTTCTCTCTGAGAGGTGCATGTAAGAAGACTTGAAAGCCGCGTGTCATCAATGTGAAGCTACTTAGACATGTCAATAGTTATTAGTCACGTCATGCACGTATTCCGCAGGCCCATTTTAATGCTGCCAATTTTGTATTAATTTAAATCTTCCGATGATATTGCATGGAATCATATATAATTTGTATAAGGTTTTCCTTTATCCCGTCCAAGCTGGGCGAAGCCCGAGAGCTGTATGTTCCCCATGGGTCATAATGCCACTTAAGGACAACCACGAATGTTCTTCCGTGCAGGCAATATATCCTATTTAACATTCAAAACAGATTCATTAAACCTTTCTAATGGTATAACATGTCTTTACCCAACCTTTAATTCACCTACTGATTTTGTAAAGCGGCAGCAAAATCTGCATGTTGAATACAGGCTTTGTATAGGAGGTATTTCCGACTACAGTGTATCATACATTATACTTCTTGTAATCACAAACGCGTCTAGGCGGACATGAAAGGATAGAAGAGCATTACCAAGAGACAGCTCAAAAACCAGCCGCCTATGTAGAGCTCCATCATACACAGCCCTATCATTGAGTTGGCTCATTAATAATCCTATCATTCATATTAGATGAGGAAAACCTGATACAGGTATTATAATAAGAAGGGCCACAGAGGGCGTCCAAGGGTGTCTGTACGACCCATAGGGGATCGTCACAGACCGAGGGCAAAGCCCGAGGTTCATATGATGCCCATGGGTCATACAGCCACCCAAGGATGCCTCCTTGGATCCTTCTTTATTTCATCACCCAAACAATCTTAAATATTTTAAAATTAATGACACCAAGGAGTCAACCGTGAGCGGTACATATGGCCTGGCAATATGCACTGCTCACAATATGCACCGCTCAGCGGCAGAGCAGGTGATAGAAATAAAGATAATAAGCCATTTTCTAAGTAGGATTTAGGCTATTTTGAAGAAATATGTGTTCAGGAATCAACAATGGTCGTATACCTGTTTTCCTTACTATTAATGTCGTTAGTTGATGTCCCGAATCAAAGTTCATTTATATTTTGAGAGAAGTGGTAAATTTCCCTATATCACTCGTTCACTTAACATGAAAACATATCATCAGAGACGATTACCGAAAGAAGAATCTACCTATCAGGCATAAAAACACAATTAATTAGATACCCTATGCTTTCCCCTTGAGCATTATAACAATGTAAATTACAGTAACTCTAGATTCTAATGTCCTTTTCATCAGTCTATCAGTATCATTCAACGACCAAATCCATAGCTTTCCTTTTTATATTTTTTGATATACTGGGTGGCAAGAGCTACCTGAAAGCGAAATTAAGTAATCATAATTATCAGCTATCATACTTTCTTCTCTACCCTATCCATGACATAAGTAGTTTGTCAATGAAAGTAGACACAAGATTACAGCCTCTTAGACTGATTGACGTCTGTCTGTTTATTCTTAGCTCGACAAATACGTTGAAGACCCTGGGGAATGGGAGGACTCTATTTGTATCTGCTGACGGAAGAAGTTGGCACGAAACAGTGCCGCAGTTAAAATATGGTGCCTACTGCAATGTCCTTGCAGTCCAACTGATATGCCTTTAAGCCGCATACTCACTAGATAATTTTGGCTGAAGCATCTCAAAAATTGGTCGTTTGGCTTACTGGTTAATATTTGGCTGTTATTTAGCACCTATTCATTTCAAATATGTGCATTTCAGTATGCACACCCTCCCCCATACCCTCCCCGACCCAATTCTGTCCTATCGCGTAACCCATCCACTATTAGAACAACTCGAGGGGCGGATCAGATGTTTTCAAACGGGGGAAGATATTGTGAAGAATTCATTGGACCCTCTGTGTTCAAGAATTTTACATTGAAAAGTTTATTATTTGGGCAAAAACAGGGGGCCTCCTAAACCCGCCACTGCTGTAGTGCATTGCACCTCCCCCAGGTATGTAGCATTGCGCAGTCCCTCCAGTTAACACTAGTGCCATCGCAGAGTATCAGTCACCAGGGCTACACCCCTCCCCCGATGCCAGGCCATGAGAAGCCTAATCACTCACTGCTAACTATTTATGTAGACACAATCTCTACTTACACACAGCTGGCGCTGACTTCTTTACACAGTGCTCCTAATCAATGCAGGCACATAAAACTGTCCCCAAATAACAGATCGGGCAGCCCTACAGATTGGCAACATGTTGCCGACAGGGCGTCCCCCAGATTGGGGCTATGTTTTACGATAGGGGGGAAGCGTTGCGCATTCAACTAGTGCCCCCACAGCGGGTGGCGTGGGAGATTGCGCGCCCCAGCGTCACCGCCAATCTCCCCCAAAACACACTGCCCAAATCTAGAGACTTTCTTGTTTTTGATTGATGGTGGCTGTGGCCCTAAGTTTGTAGCCGAGTCCAGACTGGGTCTGCTCGCTGCATATTACACCCCCATGAAGGGCCCAGTGCCGAACAAGGGCCCTATTACACTGCACGACATTTGATTCTGAAACGACTGTGTTATGACCCTATTGTAGCCAAGTCGCAAACCCCTACGATGTGGGCGTTATCGCATTAGTGTACAAGACTTTAGTAATACTGGTGAGTTGCTGTTTGCTGCGATTTTAAAGTTGAGAAAATTCAACTCATGCTGCAGCAAATCTTTGACGTGTTTGATAAGGTCGTGGAGGTAGAGACCATGTCATATGTCTCATTTCAAGGGAGACAAAAGCCTGGAAAACATAGCTTTGTAGTATTATGCCCCAAGTGGTACTAGAATACTACGATATTGCTGCGATATACATATCCAAGCTTAGACAGGTTGGCACCTCCAGGTGCGATAACATGTTTAATTATTGTAAAAGAAAAATAGCAATATGGTCCTCATTACACTACACGACATGAGCTGCGATATGACGCTGCCACAGAGAAATCACACATTTTAGAAACCAAGTTTATCATTCCTACATGTGAGTTATCTGTAAAGGGCCATACCCACTAAGCGACTAAGCGGCGATGAGCGACGTACGACTGGGTGAATCGTCGTAGTTGTCGCCGAGCGACTGAAATATCGCGCAAGTTTGATAATTTTCTGGGCAATTTTCCCAACGATTTTCTCAGTGATCCCAACGTCCATCGCCCATCGCCAAGAATGTGCATCATACCATCGGAGAATTGCCCAGTGATTGTGATCACCCGGCGATTTCACTGCTGATTCTCTCAGTCCCCAGCGACGGTAAAATCGCCTAGTGAGTATGGGGCTTAATAATCACCATATCGTACCGATACCGCATCTCAAAATCGTGTAGTATGATACCACCTTAACATCCTGATCTGGACCAGAGACCGGCCTGCAGGTAGCGTTAAGCCGGGGGCCGCGGGGACCAGCGACGCATGGGTGGCGGCGGGGCGGAATGAGAGATTGAATTTGACACGTGGTTCTCGGGGTTTGAGATCTCGTCCATCACGAGACTGGGCGGACGGCTGATTAGGGAGTCGGGGCGGGGGGTCGGGGCGAGACGGCATGCCGCTCAGGGTACGGGAGGGTGTGGAGGTAGAGGTAGTGAGTGGGGGGGGGGGGGGGCGGGGTTCTGGAGGTAGAGGGATCAGATCCACAGTTACCTCCCGCCCACCTCCCTTGCCCACCCAGGCAAGCATAACGTTGCAGTGATATTCTGTTTGGTTCTGTTTTGGTTCTTGTTACGTTATTTTTATTTTTTCTCAATAACATAATAACATCTCTTGTAATTTACTGCAACGTTGCACTGTTGTGTTAGTGTAACACCCTGGATACGCTTTTTTTTTTAAAAGATACGTCATTGTGACATTCTCTATTGGTAAGGCCTCAACGTCACTGAAATGCATTGTTATTATAGCATTAACTTTCTGTCTTGGTGAATCTCAAACTGACTTGAAATAGTGTAGCTGTGATGGGGCTGGCAATAAGGGGGCTCAGAAACACAGTCACCATCTCCCCTACCTTACCCTACCCCCCCCCCCCCCCATCCCTTACCCCACACGTTACAGTTACCACCCGCTACCAGAGCCCCGACCACCTTTTGCAGTACATTTTTGAACCAGGGACGTCAGTTTCAGAATTCTTTCCTTGTTCTGATTTTCTGACTTTAGCTTTTGAGGTGGAATTCTTATTTCATCCCCACTTCATTGGTAAGTGAATATAACCCCAATTTAACTCATTTCAAACTGTAAAATTAGTATGTTTGAAGGTGACTATTCTTTATACAACTTTGGTAATGATCGACAAGCTGCACTTGATATATTGCAAAATGGTAAGAAGTGTTGATAACTAGTGTACTGAAGATTCTTTTAAGGTAAGGACAAACTAGAGAAGTTCCCTCAATTTAATGCGGGCAATGGACAAGTTAACTATACAGATGTATACATACCTATTTAGATGTCAACTTATATATGATTATTATATCAATGCAATTAAGATAAACTGCATGAAACCCAACCCCGATATGATGAACAAATGTTGTTGGATTTAGTGTTTCAATATTCACTATTATAGCATCTGGGCGTCCAGCTAAGATTGGAGAGGACTAGCCATACTTATTTGCATTGCTTTAGTCTACATATTACGTCAATAATATCATACCAATATTGCAACCTTTCGCTCGCAACATTAAGCCTTGGGGAAACAATCCATGCATTATTAACTCTGAGTCTAACCAAGTGAAACACTCAGAAATGGAAATTTATGGAAATTCATTGTCGTTTTCGCTGTCCAGAATCAGATTAGGGCATGGTGGATCAGACAAGTTGTGCTGTGCCAGCTGGGTTTACCCTCAATCAGTTAATCCCTTGACAACTCTACTCCTGTCTCTAATCAGAAAACAATAATTATGGTATGTATGATTATGTGCATTGTCATACCTTGGCGTAGATACCATAACGCAAAAATGCAAGTTTGTACCGTCAATTTTCAAAATGGTACACAATTTGCAAGTACGTTCAATTTTATTAAGCTGCACCGTTATCATGACTCGATGCCTGCGAATTTGGGTCTGCACCCGAAAGAAACCACGGCGTAAGATGCACGTTTTGATATAAATATTAATCATGTTATAATATTTAGACACTTAATGGGAACTCCCATCTTATCTATACCTAGAAATAGCTTGGATTTTCCATGGAGCATCTCTAAAAAGTAATAACAACCTATAACATTTCAATGAAGTTGAAACCTTACCAATGCATACTGTTATGATAATGTTATCCTTTAGTGAAAGGACACAACCAGAATGTTGTCACATTTTTAAAACTTGGTCTTCGCGTCGCATAAAGATATTGCTGTTGCAATGGGTTGCAAAATGGAACATATGGAAAAACTGGCGTCGCAGTTTCAAGAGGTATCATTGTTTGAATTCAGTTTTTATGTTGGTTCAATTAGAATTCAGAAAATGGTCAAAATAAGAGCAAAATGAAATACGTGGTAAATATTTGGGATACATAAAAGCATTTAAAGAGTCTGTAGCTAATTGCAGTGTTGTAAGGTAATTGCTGATGTGTCAGTTTTGAAGAACAAATCGTTTTCAACTCTCGCTGCTGCAATAGTTTGGCCAACCCTAGCAGATAAGGGGTCCAGAAAAGTTCAGGGCCGGGGGGGGGGGGGTGGTTTCGGGGAGGTGGGGGGGGGGCGTGCTGGGGGGGGGCACAGGCAGGAGTGTAGACATAGGTGTATAGACATATCGGGAAGTAGCAAGAAGTGCCCCATAGAGGGAGGCCTAAGGACCATCCTGCATCCTTAGAGATGTATAAAGAGGGGCAGTGGAGAGGAAAGTGCTCCATACAGGTGGGCTCTTATGACGGCTGTAGACGGAGGGGTAGTGGGGTGGAGAGGGGTTAGATGACATTCTGGGGCAGAGGGTGAGGTGTTTACTGGGTAGATAGAGGGAGCAGGAAAGGATTCGTCAGGGTATCCAGTTAAGGTGGGTCCCCATGTGGCAACTAAACCCCAACGACTACATTTAGTTGCCCGGCGATTAAGAATTTATTATGCCGTTGGGCGACTTACTATTTGCCGTTGGAAGAAAAAAATAATCCCCACATTGGGACAGTCTAGCCAACAAAGTGTCGATGATTAGAGGACACTTTGGTAGCCTATAGCCTGGCAATTAACTGCACTCATCGCTGGTGACTTTGGGGATATATTAAACATTTCCAATATTTTGCCCACAAACCAAAGCGATTGGTGGTTTAGTATTCTAAAATATCTCGCCTAAGTGATTGTATTTCTGAAATAAATATTATTTCATAATCATTTTTCAGATTCTGTTGCCAGATACATCTTACATAGTCCAAATGATATATTATAGCTCTCATACATACGGGGAATTACGATACTTTAGCATGGTATGCAAAAACAATTTCCCGAAATAGGTATTCCTGGGAATAAACCATAAAGAAATATGTGTATAATTGGTTCCACTTGTACATTCTAAGCAGACATCATTGACATCCCCCTTCCCTTAGACGAAATATGCACCACGGACTGCTGCACGGCTCTGTATGAAACCTTACGTGCCTTTTCACCTTTACATTATATCAAAGGTAGTCTACTTGCTTTAAGCGTATGATACCCAAGATTGAGTGCACGCACTTGTGAGGATGTAATGTTAAAGTGACCAGATCTATGACTTAAGTCACCTGCACTTCAATCATACTGTCGGTGAGCAAGAAAAGATTATAGAAGGGTCGTGCCCATTGAGAGAAATTGAAAAGGGGGTATTTCTTTGTGGTTTGCCTCAGGGGTATGAGTTTCTTTCTTCATCCAGTCGCCTGAATTCACCTATTGGCATAGATGTATGCTCGCCTTTTACGCTCTTCAGGGGGTCTCCTGACAGCATGTCATTGAGTGCAACCGAAGGCCCTATTACACTACACGACGCGAGCTGCGATATCGGCACGATATGATATTACAGACAATTCGCACACAGGAGTGATATATTTTTTTTAAAAATTGTAATTACAAGAACCTTACACGTGCATAAGAAAGGGTTTTGTATCTAATATGTGCAATTTCTGTGCTACATCATCATATCCCAGCTCATGTCGGGTAGTGTAATACCCCCTTAAATACTCCCTTCTGCGATGCACCACTCTGACTCTTCTTTCAACTACATTTCATCATATTTTCTAACCCACTAGAGACCATTCTTATTGCACAAGTGGTGAATGTAAGGCGTCAACTGCTATATGAGCTAAGTTGGGAGCAGCCTTTGTCTATTGTCAACGCGTATTAGGCTTAAAACACTACCGTATATACAGCTTCATACGTGTATGTTTGATCTAGGGGGCCTCCTATTTCACTGTAGCTTAGCAGCAAATGAGATGTTCTTTGATGTTATAACTGACTGCATGTAGCAGTGGACTAGTTGTTATTACATGCAGAGCAAGAGTTGATTTTTTAAAGTACATTTCAGATTGTATATCTCCATAATATTTTATTAAACTTCAGAGACAGCATGTTTTGGCGTCCCTCTTCCCTGCCAGCAGTTCGCGTTTCTTTGTAAAGCAGGATTCGGTGACGTTAACAAGGATAACAAGGTATGCTGTCGGATGTTGTCTGAATTAATAAGCAACAGACAGGACTCACAAGGCCTAATGTATCTGAACAAGACTGTAAATTACTACTGCGTGTTGTATGTGACAGACAGACGGGGCCTTTAGGAGGCAAAGAACACTTCCAGTAATATAACTCAAAAATCATTGTGTATGGAATATGATACTATAATGTCCATTCATCATGTCATCTCATATGGTACGATATGTAGTCTTAATGTAATGTAAACACAAAAAGACAGGGCCTGTAGAAGGCAATGAGCATGACTGCTAATAAAACTATGATATATCATTACATATGAAATGTATGACGCTTATCTCAATTCTAAGTTTGGCATTTCAGATTTTATTACATACACATAGTCATACTGTAAAAACATGATGAAACAGGGCTAAAAGTGGGAAAAGAACAGCGTTACTATAATGTAACTCTAATATATCTTTGTGTGTGAAACATATGATATGAGCTATACTAATTTCTATTCATAGTATGACATCTCATATGGAGTTATATGTAATCTCATTTTAATTACAAACAGACAGGGCTTATAGAAGGCAAAGAACAGTGCTTCTGATATAATTCTGATGTTATTGCGTATAACATATATGATGCTTGTTTCCATTTACAGCATGGCTTCACAAATTTCACTACATACGTGTACCCTTGTAGGACAGAGCCTGTGGAAGACAGCCAATATTACTACAAATATAACTCTGAAATGTTATAGCGGATGAAATATATGCCGCTTATTTCTATATATGGTGTGGCATCACAGATTTCACTACATAAATGTAGTCTTGTAAATACAAATGGTGACAGAGCCTATCGAAGGCAAAGAACACTACTAGTAATATAACTCTGACATTAGTATTGTGTATGAAATACATGACCTCCATGTAATTTCGATTTATAGTACAGCAACTCACATAGCACGGTTGTCCTATGGTAAATACAAGCAGGAACATTACCTATAGAAGACTAAAACACATTGCTGCTAATATGAATATGATATACTATGACTGCCTGTGAAATATATGACACTAATATTTCAGTTTATAGTATGGAAGCGTAGATGGAAAACAGACATGTTGCCTTATTATATTAACAGAGACGGGACAAAACATACTTATACTTATATAACTCTGATATGTAACTGCAATGTCAAATACATCGCACTAATTTCCGATAGCGTTATATATACATATACAGTCCTTTTGTAAATAGGCTGGGACAGGGCCTATAGGCGACAAAAAACACTAATATAACTCTGATATATGGTTGTGTATGGAATATATAACCCTAATTTCCGATGGCACTATGACTATATAGTCCTATTCTAAATACAAACAGAGCCGTCAGCGCCCCCTCTCGGGGCCCGAGCGCACTAACACGCCGTATACGTCTGTCACAAATTACCTCACCAGGCTCACAGAGTAAAAACCACCAATGAGCAATTCCAGCAGCAAACAGAAAGTCGTGTCTCCCCTGAGCCGCTCGCCCTATGTCAACCCCTGCCTGC